>RYFJ01001273.1:0-143316 GCA_003991445.1 Oryza meyeriana var. granulata
TCAAAGCACCAAAAAAGAGAGTAAAAAAAACAGGGAGAAAGACTCAATTGTCGTCGGAGGGGATGGCTCAGTGTTCCGACGCTGTGTGCCTGCAATGCCAGTCTCATCATCTGGGGCAATAACCTCTATGCCATAGCGGGTCATCATCTCTCTCAATATGGGAGGAAATTCGTAGACTGGCGGAAAAGAGGGAGCAACATGTGTAAAAGCCAGCTGGAAGAAGAGAAACCATCGGCACAAAGTCAGGCTGTACTGGGAGGTGCTGCGAGAGGCTCATCATCCTCATCCCATTTTCCTCATGCTGTCCCATCCTCCTCATCATTCTTCCCATTGTATCATGATATGTGTCCTCCTCTGGTCTTCCTCAGAAGACAGCCTCAGACTCAGAATCTTTCCAAATGGTCTTCTGGAAGAGCCGGGCCCATCAATGGTGCTGAGCAGTCTCAGCGGGAAAAGGGTCCTCAAAGACCTCGTCTTGAGACTGTCTTGCGGCATTGCCTCCAACATCTCCTGTCTACCGGCACTCCATCTTCTTTATTTTCACAGTTATCTGGGCAAAGTTTGAGATGGCCCTGAGTGCCTTCCTGATAGGCGGACTCGGAAGATGAGAAGAAGAGCCAGGCCGAGAAGTGCAAAAGGAAAACTTTGCCCAGCGGAGCTGGTGACGGTAAGCCTGGCTTCACCTCTTTCTCCAAACACGAAGTCTAACACGTCCTCCTAGCATCTCATAAGTAGGAGTATAGGCGTATCCTCTTTGGGCTCCACCCAATGTTCAGATCTCAAACCCAAATGTACTGTCATCACCTGACAGGAGCTGATTTCTCCTCAGCCTGCAAGCAAGTGTATGCGAGCGGGAAGACTGTGCATCACAGCCTGAGAGATAGAGTGGCCCGAATCATGTGTCAAAGAACGCTTGTTAAGGGGGAAAAAGACCCTTGTGTGCCGCATGCAGTTTTAGGTGCCCATCGGCATAGAGAAATATGGTCATCTGAACGGGCAGCTGCTGCTCACTGCTGCAGTTAGGCGGTTGCAGATCCTCAGGGTCAATCCCGAAGGATGGCTGCAACTGGAGAATTAGTAAACTGTATACTCCACCACCCTGAGTGCGCCATCTCATCTGATACTCATGTTTGGCTTCTCCTCAGAGAACACAGGTCGCATAAAACGACGAGACCTTCTCAACTCCAGTCATACTGCAACCCCATAATATCTCGCAATATCCTTGTCCAGGCAAAGCTTGATTACAGCCTAAGGATTCCGGTCCTTCTGGCGCTGCATGTACTCCCAGTCTATATACTCCATTTCCACGGACCCTGTTGGTCGACTCATGAGACTGAGTTGTACCATTCTACCTGAGCGGCGGTGACAAAGCGAGAATCTCCCAACTCCTGAGGAAGGTGCAGGGTCAGCTTCCGTTCTGCCGCCTCTGCCACATCGTGTAGATATTGAACGTTGTCTGCCAATGTGGCCAAAGGAGTAAGTGCTTGACAGCCTGTGGCCTTCATCACTCGGATGTGGGTATCGAAAGTACCCACGGCCAGAGCTGTGAGTCCACCACTGCGAGATTCCACATGCCTTGGTGCGGTGTGGGTGGTGCATCCAAATCCCGAAAACCAGGCAGAGCTGCGGTCTGTCTTGTAGATGAGCGTGTAGCGGCCCTCTTGCCGGCCGCCTGCCCTCCTGCTCTGCTAGCTCGAGCCACCCTTCCTTTCAGCCCATCTAGGAGGCCAGAAGGAGGCTTGTCACTTTGGGTATCGGATGGGGAGCCATCTTTCTAGCCTTTTGACGCTTCCTCACGAGCATTGACACTGAAAAATAACCATGGAATCAAAGAAAGTACGAGGTCAAGGAAATATTGGAAGAGCCAAGTTGCATAGGCGTAGCAGAATAGCCGCGTTAGAGGTCCGACCCAGGGGCGAGCCTCCGGCCAGTCCTCTCGACAGGCCGACAGATGCTGGTCGGAACCTCCGCCATAAGACCGAACCTCCGACCGACACATGGCTGCGACTTGATCTACAAAAACTAGCCATGCATTTTTATCCAAAACTATAGATGATATTCTAGGGAGTGTAGAGGTTTCCACCAAGGGAAACTAGTCCTAGTTCACACTTATTGTGACACGGGTCAAAAAACTATGAAAACCTAGAGAAGAGACTCGAATCAATACCTAAGATTGAGGAAGCACAAAAACAGCGACGGGACGATTTCCGACCACCAAGAGGAGGAAACGGAATGCCCGAGGATTCTGTTTTGGAGTTGAAATCGCCAAAATGGAGAATGGAGAGATAGGTCTGAGAGACGATGAAATGAGGAGAGAGAAGAGCTCCCAATCTCACAGGGTAAAAACCGAGGAGGGTCGAACCTCTGGGGCTCAGGAGCCGAGCTCCGGCCAGATTTTTTTTTTTTTTTTGAGTGGGATCGGAGGCATCCAGCCCATAGGCTAGAACCTCCGACCAGAACTTTCTAGGAACAGTAAACAAGGTATTTTGCCAAAAGGAGGTGACATCGATTCCCGTTAACCCATATGTGACCAGCAGCAAATCAATAAGTACATAACAATGTCACAAATGAAGATCAACAATGAAAGAACCAAATTTTACAATGTAAAACTATCACACAAGGATTTTCCAATATTTGAGAAAAGTGAGTTGGAAATGTTGGAGCTTCGTTCCATGTGCTGAGACCATTTTCTACCATAAGAAGAGGCCTTAAAAACACAGAAGCTCACTTTGATTGACATCCTTTTGACTCATTCTTGACTATTGATTAGTCAAGCATTAGTCATGTAATGTTCGAGAATCTAAGATATTGAGCTCACTCTAAGCTCGCAAAACCTCTTCTCATCCAAGAGCTGGTGAAATATCGACAAGTTGGTGTTCGGTTCTCACATGGGTAATGGCTTATCTCCATTGGCTTTCGTGTCTCTCAGAGAAGTGTGGCGTATGTCAATGTGTTTGGTTCTTTAGTGTTGGACGATTATTGCTTTTGATGGCGCTCTCATTGTCACAAAGAAGTGGGATTTTGTCATTTTGTAGCCATAGTCTTGAAGAGTTTGTTCCATCCAAAGGAGTGAGCACAACACGAGCCGGCGGCTATGTTACTCCACCTCGCAGTGGATAGAGCATATTGGAGTTGCTTCTTGGAGGCCAAGAAACTAGAGACCGTCCAAGGAATTGACAAGTCTCCGTTGTGCTCTTGCGGTCAACCTTACACGCATAATCGGAATCGGAATATTCAATTAGCTCAAAATCACAACCCTTAGTACCAAAGACCGAAATTAGGATGTGCACCAAATATCTTAAAATTCTCTTTACGGCAAAAGATGGCATTCTTAGGCGCCGCTTGAAAGCGAGCACACCTGCACACACTAAGCACAATATCCGGTCTAGATGCACAAAGGTAAAGAAAAGATCCAATCATGCAGCGATATACCTTTTGACACCGTTTGCCGTTGTCGCGAGGTCGAGATGCCCATTGTTGGCATTGGAGTCTTGATGGCTTGGCTCCCTCCATCTCGAACTTCTTGAGGATGTCCTTGAGAACTTGGATTACGAGATAAAGGTCCATCCTTTTGTTGCTTGACTTGACCCGAGAAGAAAGTGAGCTCCCCCATCATCGACATCTCGAACCTCCTAGTCATGATCTGCTAAACTCTTCACAAAAGAAGAGGTAGTAGAGCCAAAGATTATGTCATCGACATAAATTGGACACAAATAAATCATTCTTGAATTTCTTAGTGAGAGAGAGTGTCAGCTTTGCCTATTTCAAAGCCATTTTTCAATAAAAAATCGCGAAGACATTCATACCAAGCTCTAGGGCGCTTGCTTGAGCCCGTAGAGCGCCTTGTGAAGCTTGTAGACATGATTTGGATGTTTGGGATCTTCAAACCCGGGCGGTTGCTCCACATATACCAACTCAGAGATTGGTCCATAAGAAACGCACTCTTGACGTCCATTTGATAAAAGTTTGAAATTATGTTAGTGTATAAAGCTAATAAAATTCGAATGGACTCAAGGTGAGCAATCGGCGCAAAGGTTTCACCGAAGTCAAGGCCCTCGACTTGAGTGAACCCTTGAGCCACTAACCGTGCTTTGCTGCGAGTAACTACTCCATTTTCATCTTGCTTGTTGCGGAAGACCCATTTGGTGCCGATGATGTTTTGCTTGGGTCTCTCTACTAATGACTATACTTGATTGCGGGTGAAGTTGTTCAACTCTTCTTGCGTGGCCATCACCCAATCCGGATCACCAAGTGCGTCCTCCACCCTAATTGGCTCCAAAGACGAGACAAAAAGAGTAATTCTCACAAAAGTTAGCTACCCCAAGAGCGAGTGATTACCCCTCTTTGGATATCACCAAGAATGTTGTCGACGAGATGATCTCTTTGCACGGTTGGTGAATTCTGGATGTGCACCGAGGGGACTTGAGCTCGCACGGTGTCTCTTGGCTCACTAGTGCCCTCGGCATCATCCCATCACTCGTGCTAGATCATCCTCTGATCAATCTTGTGCTTGGAGGCGCCGCTTGAGTGGAAGGAGCTTGTTCGGTGTCTCTTTGCTCCTTCGATTCTTCTAGCGGCCTCACCTCTCCAATTGCCTTTTTCTCGATGTCGTGTCCCATGACTCCTTCACCTAGCATCTCAAGCTCAACTTGCTCCACTTGGGAGCCGTTAGTTTCATCAAATATCACATCTCTCGTGGTTTCAACAATTCCGGAGACTTTGTTAAAAACACGATAGGTGTGGCATTGACTCATATCCAAGTAGAAATCTTCATCCACTTTTGAGCAAACTTGATGAGCGAGTCTCTTACTCAAAATAAAACATTTGCAACTAAAACACGAAAGTAGGAGACATTGGGTTGTTACCGGTGAGAGTCATATGCTGTCTTTTTAAGAAGTTTGTGGAGGTAGAGGCGATTAGCGCGTGACACGCGGTGTCACCGCCTCCACCCAAAGATGTCCGGGGTCTTGTATTCATCTAGCATAGTTCCTTGCCATCTCGACAAGAGATCGTTCTTCTCTCCACCACTCCATTTTGATGGAATCGTATGGAGTGGAGAACTCGTGCTTAATCCCTCATCTTCAAGGAATTCCTCCACTTGAGTATGTCTTGAACTCCCCCAATTGTCGCTCCTAACTTTCTTGATGTTGAGCTCGAAAAATCGTTTGGCTCGTTTACGAATTTTTTGAAAATCCTTGGGTTCACTCTTATCTTGCAAAAAGAACCCCAAGTGAGCGAGAAAAATCATCAACAATTCCGAGCCCATATTTGTTACCTCGATGCTTAGATAGGCCAAGACCAAAAAGATCCATGTGAAGTAGTTCCAATGGCCTTGAGGTAGTCATGATGCTTTTCACGGGATGTGGGTTCCCAACTTGCTTTCCCGCTTGACACGCGCTACACACACGGTCTTTCTCAAAAGAGACGTTAGATAGTCTGAGGATGTGTTCCCCCTTTAGAAGATTTGATAAATTCCTCATCCCCGCATGGGCTAGCCTTAGATGTCAAAGCCACCTCATTGAGGATTTTGCAATCAAGCAAGCCTCCGGGTTCACTTTATCTAGGTCAAAATCCACTAGATAAAGATCTCCCTTCAACCTTCCCTTGAATGCGATGGAATTATCATCTCTTCTAAAAACGGTAACATTCTCGTCGGTAAACAAGCAATTATAGCCTAATTTGCACAATTGAGACACCAATAGTAAATTGTAGCTTAAGGACTTGACGAGAAGAATATTAGAGAGAGATAGATTGTTGGAGATGGCAATTTTACCTAGACCCATTATCTTGCCCTTACCATCATCTCCAAAGACAATATGTCGTGATCTCTCCATTCTCGTCAAGAGTTGCAAACATACTCCTCTCCCGTCATTGGTTGGTGCATCCGCTATCAACAACCCAACCTCGATCCCCGGAGGAGTATGCCTATAAAAGAATCAAGCTTGGGATTTAGTACCCAAACTTGTCTAAGTTTGGGTCCTTTAACATTAGTCACAAGCGCCTTGGGCACCCACACACAAGCCATGTACTCATCATAGCAATCACCAATGAAATGAGCAATCACTTTACCGCGGTGATTCTTGGTAATCTCATATAACTCATAGTACAGTTTTTCTGTCGAGCCTCCTACACTTTGCGGAGCCCCTCCTACCATCCTCTATGTCTGTCTGGGTTGGCTGGTCGGAACCTCCTACCATTTTGATCGGAGCTTCCTACCAGACCTCTCGGTCTACCTGAGAAAACAGGCTGGAACCTCCGACCGGCCTTCTCGGCCTGCCGAGAACTTGTCTGAACCTCCGGCCCTATGGTCGCGAGCTTCCGACCACCCGACTGACTGAGAACTTTTTACCTACTCGGCTTGCGACGAACATCCTTCTTTCACGAACTTCAGGCATTGCTTCCCATTGAGCATGGTCCTTCTGAATGGTCTACTTTCATGAGGAGAGAAGCCAAGACCATAGCCGTTCTTGTTAGGTGGTAGAGAGGGTTTGTAGAGGCATCCTTGGATTGAAATATTTTCAAATATCCAAACTTTTACCAAAGTACCCAACCAGTCATTCTTCTTTTTGAACGCTCCAAAGCTTCAAGGTTAGTACATATGCATCCAAATCATAATTATAGCATTTGCATAACCGTGCTTGTGGAAGCATTGGAGATATTGTGCCTCATTAGAGTGAGGCGCTACTCCAAGAGGTGTCAAATTGCACTTCAAGAGCTTGTGATTTTGGTTCAATTTCACAAGGTTCTCTTAAGTGTTTCATTACACTCTTTAGATTAACATTGAGTTATTGACCAAGAGAGGCTCTTTGTCAATTCCTCAATCCTTCCTTCTCCTTAGCCAAGTTCTCCTCTAGGCAAGTTTCTTCTTCTCAAGATGAGCAAGTCCTCTACCTTTCAAGGACTTTCTTTACACTCCAATGCCTTCATAAGCTTTGTCAATTATAACATGGCCGGCTTGCTAAAACCCTTGAGCATCTCATCCATGTCATCCTCACTTCATCATCACTAAGATCATCATCATCAATTTGAGGAAATTTGGATATGGAGGTTACCTTTCGCCCTTGTGCCATGAGGCAAGTGAGCTCACAATGGTCGTCGTCGCTCAAGTTGTCAAAGAGACGCTCCTTGAACGCCGACGGTGACTTGATAGCAATTGTGGCAACCCCACCTTCATCGCTTTCTTCCTTGTCGTCGTCCTCATCATTGGAGAACCACTCCTCACCAATGTGAGCACACCCGGTCTTCTTCTTGATAACCTTGGACTTGCCACCTTTGTTCTTGAGTTTAGGGCAATCGGTGATGAAATGACCGTACTCCTTGCATTCATAGCATGCCCGCTTGGATTGCCTTCTTCCCTTGTCATCCTCCTTCTTGTCCTTACCGAAACCACCTCGACGAAGAAAATGCTTGAACTTCCGCACCACAAGAGCGAAGTCTTCATCTTCACTCTCGGAGTTACTTAAGGCTTGCTCCTCTTGCCTCAAAGCACTCCTTGTTCTTGGCGATGTGTGGCTTCTTAGCAAGTGCTTGACCTCCTTGGCTTCCTCTTTAGTAGCTCATGTGATATGATCCTCGAGAGAACGTCGCTTGGGTAAGTCCTTGAAGTTCTTCATCTCCTGGATGAGGCGTCACTCAAGGTGGTTCCTGGGCAATCGCACGAAGAAGCCTCTTGACCACCACATGACGTGACGTCATGTCTCACCACCAAGACCACGGATCTTATTGACAATGACCATCATGCGATCATACATCTCTTGCGGCGTCTCGTTGTCTTCCATCACGAACCGCCCAAGTTGTCCCTCAAGCAACTCAATCTTCGACTCTCGCACGCGGGGGATCCTTCATGTGCCAATTGAAGTGTATCCCAAATCTCCTTGGCCTCCTCGAGTTGATCCACCTTGTTGAATTCCTCGGGACTCAAGGAGTTGAGGATGACGCTGCGAGTACTTGAGCATTGCGTGATAAGAGCCTCTGAGCCGGTGTAGGCTCCTCTCCTTCCTCCGGCATCCATCACACCTGTGCACACAATCTTCCAAACAATTGGATGCAACAAATTATATGCAATTTTCATCTTGTGCTTCCACCGCTATAAAGTCCTGTCAAAATGGGAGCGCGTCTGGAAGCACAGAGATGAATTGCTGAGAGGATAAAATTTGTTGTAATCAAGATCAAAGGCAGCTCCCTTTCTTCCACCCGACTTGCTTGCGAGCCATCTCTGTCTTCTCTAACCCGATAGAATCAACTACCTTCTCGGTCGACATCTTTGGATCAACTCCAAGCGGTTAAGCTTCCTAGAAGTTTAGGCTCTGATACCAATTGAAAGCCCGTTGATGTCGCCTAGAGGAGGGGTGAATAGGCGTTCCTAAAAAATTCTCCAAAATATACGGTAAAATACTGGTAGGAACCTCCGACCAAAATGGTAGGAGGTTCCACCGGCACTGTCGGGCTGGCCGAGAGGCTGTCGGAGGTTCCGGCCAAGAACCCGGAGGTTCCGGACCCTGTAGTTCTGACTCTACCAGGATACTTCATAATGGATAATTTTGACAGAGATCAAGTGTAAACAGTAATAGGCAGTAGATAAATTCTAGCAAGACAAGATACAAAATAAGCATAACAAAGAAAACAACGTGACACAAGATTTTTTCCAAAGTTCGGATCACAAAGATCCTACGTCTCCGTTGAGGAGCTCCAAAGAGCCGGGTCTCAATTGACCCCTTTCCTCACCAAACGACCACAAAGATCAAACCTGGTATCCATTAGAATTTACCTCTTTCCTTGCGAAGTGAGATTAACCTTCACAAACTTTCCCGGGACAATCCACAACAAAAGGAAGCTTGCGGGAGACACCTAACCGTCTAGGAGGTTTCCCTCCAAAAGAAATAAGCCCCAAGCAGCCAATCTGCGACCTCCACAAGTGCACAAGATCCTCCAGCCTCTCTCAACAAAAATTCACTCAATTCCCACTAGATCTTCACAAGAATCACAAAGAATTACTAGAACTAGTTGAGAGAGCTCAAAAACCTTAGGAGAGGCTAGGGAACCGTTAATAAGTGGAATACCTCAACAACGCTAGAATCAAAGTTGGCTTTAAGACTGCTTACGTCACTTAGCCGTTACTCACAGATTTTGGCCGGAGTTCCGACCTCAGGGTAGGAACCTCCGGCCAACACTTAGTCTTTGGCCGAGTTGACTGGTCGGAGCCTCCGACCCTAGAGGTCGGAACCTCCGACCCTGACACTGAAATTTGCCCATCCCAAGTGTATGTGTTGTGCCAAAGTGATGGACTCTTAGCTATTTGGATCTTAAGCACTTGAGTGGTCTTGGAACACCGTTTGCAACCTCTCTTGATAGTACGGTTTACTTACGACTCAAAAGAAAATTCAAAAGAATTTAAAATAAACTCCGAGTCGCTTCGCCGTTTTGCGTCATGTTTGTGTGGGGGTCTCCATGCACCATACTAAGCAACATGAGACTAATTCTCTGCATAATTCTCGATAAACGCATTAGTCTCTTTACCGCTTTGTCATTAATCCACTAAAACCCACTTAGGGCTAGATGCACTTTTAGGGGCGGCCGCGGAGTGGTTGTCCCGGTAGAAGCCCGAGCTGGTGCAGAGCTGCTGCCGTCGTCGAGTCAGGTGCCGTAGTAGGTGTCACCGCTAAAGTAGTCACTGGTGCAGAAAATAATGGCGGTGGACCCCAAGCAACGACTTGTGGCACCTGACCGACGACTGGAAGGCTGGAGCTGGTGGAGTAGCTGGCCCATCACCACCCCGGCGGCAACCCTAGGCCTGCACGCCCAGCCAGTGCACGCTCCCGGTCCAGAGAGTCTGTGGCAGAAGCTCGATGGGCTCGACAGAGCGTGCTGCTACCTGCTGGTCTTGGTGGGTCCCGTTGAGGCAAGGCTCAAAGTCCCGGATGCGCTCTCCTCGGTGTAGTAATGACTATCGTAGGGACTCATACCGGCCCTCCAACTCGCTCTATGCAACAGTGGCGTGGAACAGTTGTCCCCTAACCATTTCAGTCTCCATGAGGGACTCATTGTACTAGGTCGCCAAAAGGGTAGCGCTATCATGGTCGGCTGATGTAAAACTCTCTTGGGTCGCAGTGGTCCATCTGAACAATAGATTTAAAAATAAGTCAGATAGTCTTGTAAACCTGAAACGACCTAAGAGGAGGAGTAAAGCACCTAGGAATTAATAAAGACTGAAGTTTTATTCTAAAAACTCATGTGTAGGGATCCCTATGCTCAATGCTATGGTTTAAGGGAAAGAGCACCATTGGTCAAGTCCTACAGTGAGATGGCTCTGCATACAGTCTGCGGCTCCGGTTTTGAAGACTGAAAATCTCTCATGTATCAGTACAAATCCCTAGATCTGTTAGTTTGTGTATAGACATAACATAACTGTACCATTGCATCCATCTCTCATAAAGTCTTACAACACTTGATCATTTACAAAAAAAAGGGGGCTGCCCTACATATGCAAAGAGATAAGTTGCAATAGCAGAAGCATGAGCGGCAGTGGCCCTACGTTTGTCCACAGGCACTCGACTAGCAACTTGGGTCCTATGGTGCCTCCTTCGGTTTCTTCTCCTCCGGGTTGTGCTCGTACAGTTCACCATCGGTATATATTTCTAAAAAAGAGGGATTAAGCAACGGTGAGTACTTAAGTACTCATAAGCCACCATACAACATAAATAGATGCTCACAGGTTCAAGGGAGACATAGGGTTGTTTGCCCAAAGCTAGTTTTCACAAATCATTTCACAAGCCTATACCTAGCCGTTTTATTAGATACTTTCGCCATTGTTTGAGTAGTTACCCATCATAAGTTGTATCACCTCATCAAGCTCACTTGCTTGTTGACCCTCATTTCCATTTCCCCCAACCATTGTCTAAAACCACTTTCCCACATTTGGGTAAGTTCCATGTCACCTATCACCACCCTAATCAAGTTGAAAGCGCGAGTTTGCCCCTTTTATAAGTCGGCGGCAGGCCCAGGAGGGCGTGGTAGCGGCAGCTAGCGGTGGTGGTGCAGGGCGAGGACGCGCGTGGAGGGTGGGCTCGATGGGCAGCGAGGTATGGGCGGGAGTATGGAACGGAAGCGGCGGTTTTACCCGGTGGTCCGAGGCCGGTATTAGAGCAGCGACATTGTGCGCCCGCCGATCCGTCGGCTGCTACGGCAATAGAAACAATATTTTGAGACGGAGGAAGTACAAAAGCTAACCATAGAAACAATAATGATCAGTCTTCTTTGATCTACAAATAGATGATATGATTGTGTGAATCTAGGAATCATCATCTATACAATAGCATAACCATACACTTAGGGCCTATTTGGCAGGGCTCCAGCTCATAGATTCTGGTTTGGTGGAGCTGGAGCCCAGCCAAACGGTCCAGCTCCAGCAAAAAATGGATTAGATTAGGCTGGAGCGCTCCTAGAAAAAGAACTAGCAGGTTGGAGCGGGTCGCTGCCAGCTCCATGGCTCCAGCTCCAGCTCCCAGCAGGTGGCGACGGCGTGCGGTGCCGGAGGGAAGCAGGCGGCGGCGGCGCCGGAGCGACGCAACTCAGCCCCCCCCCCCCCCTCTGCATCTCCATCCCCGCCCCTACCCCGAGCGCGGCGATCCAGGGCGGCCGCGCGCCCGAGGGGAGCAGGCGCCGGGCCGGAGAAGAAGCAGGCGGCGGCGGCCGGCAGGGGGAGCAGGCGGCGGCCGCCGAGGGGGAGCAGGCGGCGGCGGCCGCAGGCGACGCAACTCGCCCCCCCTCTGGCATCTCCATCCCCGCCCCTACCCCGAGCGGCGGCGGATCTAGGGGCGGCCGTGGCGGCCGAGGGGGAGCAGGCGGCGGCGGTGGCTAGAGGGGAAGCTGGCGGCGGCGGCCGGCAAGGCCCTCGCTGCATCCTCCTCTGCATCCCCTCTCTGCACGGTCAGGATTTCTGGAGCTGATCAGGGTAGCCAAACACTTTCAAGCCACCTCCAGATCCTACAGGATCTAGCTCTCGTTGGAGTTGGATTCAGGAGTTAGGATCTAGGAGTTAGAGCCTTGCCAAACAGGCCCTTAACAAGTCAACCGCATAACTGAAGAATCAAGGGCAATCACTTACACTTATATATAAGAAAAAGTTTTCTTGTAGTCATCTAGCCTGCAAGGCGGATGTGGTCAGGATGTAAGTTCCAACCAAGACTTCAAGGTGATCTATGGACTCTGCCTTAAACATCTATAGAAAAACAAAACAAGATAACGTGAGCTTCCACAGCACCCACCAAATCGCTGCACGCCAATAATGACCAGTTTTCTCTGGTTTGGAAAAAGAAGCTAGTCAGAATCCTAACAAGTTTGCCACACTTAGGGGTAGTGAGCTAAAATTAAAAACCATAGCTAGCCATCCTCCACACATAAACTACAACAGGTCACCCAAAGAATGATCAATACGCTCTTCAGAACCACAAAAATACATAACAATGCCAACCTCTTTTCTTTAAATTATCTCTAGTATAAACACATTATTTGTCATGAAAAGCTACAAGAAACAGACAAAAAACCAAACTTTCTTTGAAAATCAAAGTTTTATCTTGTCCCCGATAATGATAAAAGGAGGGTTTATCTGTATCCTCAGACAAAAACAGCCAAGAGCAGGTATCTAATATCAAAATAATCATGAGATGATATAAACGATCATCAAAACAGATTAAATTCTAAGATGGCAGTGGACTTGTTTCCTAGAACAAACTGGCCACTACTACAAACAAAGAAAGTAAATAGTCAATTGCTTAGCTAGTTTTAGGACTCTGTGCGCTTTTTGATAGCTGACAAAACTAAGTACTGTTAGTAGCTGACAAAACTAACAAAACTATACCTGAACATCTGAACATGTATACTTACGAAAGTTCTGCATGAAGTGAAATATATTACAAAACTAACAAAACTATATCTACCAGAACTTCTGCGTGCAGTGAAATATACAACAGAACTTGCTAAGGTGGCACTCACAAAGCAACACCTTAAAACAAAACATATATGTAGTAGCATACAGAACTAAAAAACTAGGTATTCTCAGTATATTATAAAGACCTCTAATTGGTGTTTAAATTTCGGCAACTAGAGATCAGTTTCGTTATAGAAGTAGAGATCAGTTTTAACAGAACTTCTGCGTACAAAACTATATCTAACAGAACTTCTGCATGCAATGAAATATGTAACAGAACTTGCTAAGGTAGCATTCAAAAAAGAACAAACCTAAAAACAAAACCAAGGTAACAGAATTTCTGCAGTTAAACGAACTGTCCTTAGTTTTGTTAGTAGCACTAGTTGTCTTACATACTAATTCAGAAATATGGTCGATATAAGGACAGGAGTAGGAACTGATAATATCCTAAGCATCTGTGAGACACTTTTCAGTGACTTTCAACCACCTTAAATAAAACCAACCTGGAAAGTATAGTGAAGATACACTTACTGATGTTCCACAAGCGCACTGAGCCATGGCCTCATCACACACCATCTGTACAGGCCATGACAGAGCCCCAACGAATTCCACCCATTGTCATAAGAGCAACAAAATAGCAAACAATTGAAGAAAAAAACTGAGAGGTCAATAGAAAAACACAAACAGTTGCAGGAAGTTAGCAGTAGGCACTTACAAGGTCGGCTTAAACATTTAAGTATCATATGAAAGCCAACTGGTACCAAATTTAAACACTTAACAACTGGAATAGCCATTCACTTGACCGATTGCAGTTAGCTAATATAAAATTTAAACAGGGGCACAGATCAATGTATATATAAGACCCTAAATCTGTAAGCTCCTGCAAAAGACAAAAGGATCACCAACAACTCTAAGCATTTCTAGTTCTATAATTTCCAGACTTCAATCGCTAAAGATCTTCATTGGTTTGATACCCATCTCTATTTCTTTAAGCTTCAGCTCCAATTCCAACCGCTCATTCTCCAGTTTCATCTTTTCATTCTCCAGCCTCATCTTCTCCAATCCCCGGTCCTTCTCCTTGCTGAACCTCAGCCACTTGAAATGCTTCTGCTAAATTTTTAGCTCACAGTACTTTCTCATATACTGCTCCAGAAAATGGTACCTTTTCATATTAACTCATAGTACTGCTTATACTTCGATGAATTTCCCGCAAAGGCATAAACTCATGTAGAAAGAAAACAATTATATACGAGAGCTAGCAAACCATAGATACTAGCATGTTATTATATTTATAGTTTTACCTTGTCATTTGCAATTAATTGTACGTGGATAGTAGCAAAGTTGCCGATTCATAAGTTTATCAGGAGGGCTGCCATGCATAAAAAAAAATAATATCACCTAGATAAGCACATACAATAGAAGAACGGCAAGCATGGAAAAGAAGCCATCAGACAGCTATTTGATGCAAATTAACAAAAGCAACCACAAATGGTATACTGTGTACAGTATGACAGATCAAATATGCACCAGATTATCTGGTAGCAAACTGCCACAGAATGCTAATGGTTCCAGTTTCTCTATAAAGTATAAACAATCAAGTGCAAAGAAATCAGTTGTGGTGTATAGAAAGGAAACCCAAACTCTTTCAGGGCAATCAAGCAATATGACATGTTGCATTAAACCTATCTTATGCAGAGTAATCTTTGCAAACTTCCTTGAGAATTTAAGAAATACATGTCTGCTGAAAATCGTAGAATTCCCAAATTCAGAAACAATGTCAATTCAACTAGCTTTGGATTGTGCAGCAATTCCCAGGGCACACCGGGCAGAAGAAAGCAACATGATGCAGCCCATATTTTTCTCAAAGCAACATGCAACACATTCAGGTATTGCTTCTAACTCATCTGGAGCAGGTAGGTACTGCCTAGTTACTCTTTTATGAAGCACCTGTTTTCTTTTTTATGAAAGTAGGTAATGCCTAGTTACTTTTATTCAAACTGGTTCATCAGCATCACCTGTTACTTATGGCAACGGAACAACATGATGAACTGGAAAAACTCTAGAGTCAAGTAACCCACATGAAGTTATTCAAAAGGACCTGGAGACGAGTATAACTTAAATCTAGTCTGTTCATCTGAACTACGTCTTCTCCCATGCTGTGCTTTTTTGAAGCTAAGGCATGGATTGTGAAAGCTCTTCAACCAGAACTTTGTTTATACCGTACTCCTAAGTTGGACTGACTTTGTCAGGATCCTGTTTCTCATAAGGTACTACGCTACAACACATACAAACCAGAAATAACTGCTCTGAAAGTATACCTCTGTTCAAACTAAGCGTCTTGCATATCTTCCAGCTGAACCTTGGTGTTGGACAAAAGAGAAGGCTAAGGCAGAATCCTGAAGTTGTTTTCATATGTTCCAGTGAATCGACAGGGTTTCTTAAAACACCAAATCAGATAAGATGGGTGTCCAGTAGTAATTCTGCTCAACAAGTCCTTGATAGCATTGCCATCCAAAATTTGTATGTCAGGTGGCTCTCAGACATTTAGACCAGCTAATTGTTCACAATTCACATGATGATGCTAGAATGGGAATGTCCAATAAGAGCAAATTATCTTGTTACTGGTAATGATCGTGGAGCAAGAACTCCTATTAACTATAGTGGAGTCAATTCCCCATTCCTTCCCAGCCAAAAAAACAAAAAATAATCCCCATTGCTGGCAAAGCCCTAGGTGCAATCAAGTGCACAGAAATCAGTTGTGTTGTATACAATGAAAACCCAACCTCTTTCTGGGCCATATGATAAGATGACATGTTGCCATAAACCTATCTTATGCAGAGTAATCTTTGCAAACTTCTTTTGGCAGAATGTTAAACATTTCAATAAGAATTTAAGAAATAGACGTCTGCTGAAAATTGTGGAATTCCCAAATTCAGAAACAATGCCAATTCAAATAGTTTTGCATTTTGCAGAAATTCCCCCGCACACCGAGCAGAAGAAAGCAACATGATGCAGCCCTTTTTTTTCTCTCAAAGCAACAGACAACACATTCAGATATTGCTTCTAACACATTCAGGCAACACGTTGTCGTCATATCCAATAACATGTCTCATGGCAGGAAGGTGTTAATCGATAGGGTTTCTTAAAACACCAAATCAGATGCGATGGGTATCCAGGCTCAACAAGTCCTAGATAACATTACCATCCAAAATCTGTATGTCAGCTGGCTCTCAGACATTCAGACCAGCTAATTGTTCACAGAATGACTAGAATGGGAATGCTGTGCTAATCTGCTATCCAGCGAACAGCAAATTATCCTGTTACAGGTAATGATCGACTGATCGTGGAGCAGGAACTCGTATTAACTATAGTGGAGTCGATCCCCCATTCCTTTCCAACCAAAGAAACAAAAAAAAAATCCCCATTCCCGGCAAAGCCCTAGGTGCAAAATGATTTTCAACAAACAACAAATCGAAAAAAAATCGTCCGCCTGCTGATCGCCAGAATGCTCCAGATGAGAGAAACACACGAAATCGAAGAAAAATCACCAGAACAGCCTCGCCGCAACCCCAGACCCTCCTCCCTCTTCGAACAACCCGCCATCACGTGTGGAAGAGAAACAGAGAAAGGAAGAAGGGCATATGTACCTGTGTCGCACCGGCGCTTCCAGCCCGCCGCAGTCCAACCGATCGACCCCCGCCGCCCGCCGCCGCCTCCCCGCCTCCCATTCCCAATCTGGGGACAACTCCGAATCTCCGATGAATCACACACGGGTTACAGAAAAAAAAAATGACTCGGGTACCCGCAAATCCGTTATGACGACAACTCGCACCATCGAATATAGTGAAGGTTGCAAGAACTCAATCCACTGTTCGAAACCATTATATACATCTCAAATCAAAGAAAAAAAAGAATTGAATAGAACTAAGATGAGTTGACTACTTCCGCCCGGCGGCGCCGCGGCGGTAGCGGCTACGTCCAATTGTCAGTGCTCGTTAGTCGCGGAGCAGGCTCCGACGAGCTGCTCAACGGGCGTCGTCGTGGCTCGGCTGGCGTGGCTGATGAAGCGGCGGGGCGCTCGTGCTGGAAGGCGCAGGTGGCGGCGGAGCGGATGGCACAGCCGGCGAGGGTAGCACCTCTCGGCGCGCTCGTGTCACATCGCCGGCCTCGAACATCTCCCGCGTCGGCGACCCCCGCGGCAATGGCGACTGCGCAAGGCGGTTGGCGACGACTGCCTCCGAGAACGGATCTTGGTTGGCGGAGTTCGCCTCCGAGGCAGCCTCCGGGACAACGGCGGCGAGCCCAGCTCCCGCCAGCGACCACCCAGCCAATGGTAGGCCGAGTCGCCGACGGCGGATGGTGGCGACGTCGCGGTCTTGGGCGGTGGTGCTCGCCTCTGCGCCAGCCTCCGGGATGACGCATGATGACGACGACGACGACTTCTTGGGCGGCAGCGGAGTCGGCGGATGTAAGGCCAACTCGAGGCGCAGCTCCATGGCACGAACCCTAGCCGCCGCGCTGCTCCGCTTGTTGAGCACGGGAGCCGCGCCGTAGTGGTAAGTCTTGCCGGCGAAGAACGGCTCGGGCTTGGCCATGGGCGCTGGAGCGGCCGAGAACGAGAGAGTCCCGTCGATGTCAATCTTCTTGCGGGGCGCGCTCCGTGGTCTACGGCTAGACCCATGGTTTACCTGTCTGGTTCGAGGAGTAGTGGTTCTGTCCAAGGCGAAGCTGACACGCGTCGCGCTGTTGATTTATACTAGGAAACTAGCCGAGTGGCAACGTGGCATCCACGGCTATTTTTCCTGTACGTTTTTTTTTACAATTTTGCTCTTACAGGTGATAGCTCGGAACATTTTCGATAGTTAAAATTTCAAATGAATTCAGAAAATGAGTTCAGAAAAGAAAAGAAGTAAATTGCCTTCATGATATATAAACTTGTATAGTAGGTGTAACATAAATTACAAATCGTTCACTTTGATGCAACAACTTGCCTAGGACATGCTAACCTGGGCCAAAACATTTCACACAAGTGAAAATGATTTGACGTGGCACTCACTGATGACACGTAGGCCTACAATACGCATAAATCCTAACCAGATTTTGCTATACATTAAAACAATTGTCAAATGTAACTACAATATACTTATAATGTTGTCAGATATCTTAAATATTATATTACTGGACATTCTTGTCCATATCATCACGATATTTGATAGGTGCGATCTATACACGTATAATAGCTATCAATCCTCAAGCGTGCATAACCGCATCCAAATGTACACCAATATAATACTTGAAATACATAATAGTAAATAGGAGAAATACTAAACATGATAACTCACTAGTCACATAGTCACAACCGTTGTATGCTCGTCAAACCATTCGATGATGACAACCAGAAAATTACATACAACAGAGACAACAGAGACTGATCTACGAAGAGTATATCAGGCGAGGATTTCAAATGTTCAAAACCCGTACTAATATAAAACTAGCCCTAGGAAAGAACTAGTTCTATATTTTCATCTTAGCTCAGAACTTTTATCTTAGCTAAGATATCACATAAACAGAGTATATATAGATATAAGAGTATAGATAGTTAATTTACAACTAATACAGGTAGATAGACTGACATGCCAAATTTATTTAAGGTTCTGCGAAAGCCTGTCTACCTAAAAGACCCACAAGTATACCGACTAGGATAACCCCTAGTAAGAACCATCCTGAAAATCTTTATCACCCTCAGGATAGCACTCATCGGTAGGCATTTCATCATCTACATACAAGTCTAATAATAGCAATAATAAGATTAAGTGTCAGTACATTATTATCTAATAATGTACTAGCAAAACAATATCTAAAATTTTACATACAAAGGTATATAAGGAGAGTTTTTGATGTAGCTAAATTTTACTTAAAGTAAGTTTTAGCTGGCAATATTTTTCAATAGCCTTTGTAGAATAAAACCTATCATAATCATAGTAAGATGTCATGGCATAAGCATATATATATATATAAATAAAGCAAATTACTATCCTCCATGATAGTAGTTCCATAAACATCAATCAAAATCAGATCTCATAATTTCCAAGAAACAAGTTCAAATGCACTATGCCGCCCATAACCACAGGTATGGCTAATCGATTAGTTTCTACTCTATAGAGTTCGTATATCTTTATCCACATGATGCATAATAGTAATAATGTAAAAATATGCTACGCGATACCGAAAAATATCCGTTTTACTTTCTGCGGCGAAGCTAATCCATTGCCTATGGTCTAACTTTGCATAAGCACGATGAGTGAGAATTCCACACTAAGTCCAGATTCTTACTGTCGTCAGGACGATTGGTCTACCGAACCTAACACTGTGACGAAACAATCCACAAGCCACTATACTTTTATATTGGACATATTTAGACGCTCATGTCGCTAAGTAAATCCATATTCCTTCACGATAAATATAAGTAGTTCTTATAAACTATCAAACAAAGCTAGCTCATACTGCAACCACCGCAGTCCAAACGGTCGACCTCCGCCGCCCGCCGCCGCGCCCCATTCCCAATCTGGGGACAATTCCGAATCTCCGATGAATCACACGTGGGTTACAGAAAAGAAAATGACTCGGGTACCCACAGACCCGCTAAAATGAGCAAATCCGTTATGACGATCCAACAACTCGCACCATCGGATCCAGTGAAATCTCAAAATGTAATCAATTTCTATACTGTTTAAAACCAATTTACAGGGACACATCACACATCTCAAATCAAAGAAAAAAAACAAGAATTGAATAGCAATTTCTATACTAAACAAGAAGTAAAGATGACTTCGCTACTTCCGTTCTGTCAAGCGGAGAGGGTGGCGGCAACCTCCTCAAGGCCCAAGCCTTAAGCCGTGTCGTGGTCGACCGCCTGGCCTGGCAGAGGCGGCGTGGCGCAGGAAGAAGAACTGGCGCCCTGCCCCTGTGCGAGCTGCCACGACGCTGTGACGTGCAAGTGGGCAGGCGCGCGTGGCGGCAATGTCGGCAGGGGCGCCGGGGCTCGCCACGCTCCAAGAACTGTCCCGTGGCCTCCCGCTCGTGTCATCTCGGCCTCGCTAGCCAAGAAGGGAGGTTGGTGGGACCGCCGCCCAACTACCGAGCGGCGGAGCTCGCCTCCGCGGCAGCCTCCGGGGCGATGGAGAGCCCGGCTCGTGGCGGCGACCACCTCGCTAATGGCACCGCCTGCGCTGAGGACGGGCTGTCGACGTAGAGGCGGGGACGGCGGCTGGTGGCCAAGGCGCCCGAGAACTGATCTTGGGCAGCGGAGCTCGCCTCCGGGACGACGGGGAGCCCGGCTCGGTTCTTGGCGGTGGCCTCTGCGCCAGCCACCGAGCCGGCGGGGAGAAGACCTCCGGGCGGCGGAGCCGAAGATGTCGACCCGAAGTTGCCTCCGTTGATCGGAGCGCGGAGGTAACCTCCGGGCGCAACCACCGACGACGACTCGCCGTTCTTGGGCGGAAGGGGAGTCGGCGGATGCAACGCGAACTCCAAGCGCAGCTGCATTGCACGGGCCCGCGCCGTCGCGCTGCTCCGCTTGTGCAGCATAGGGGGCGCGCCGTAAGTGGTAAGGCCTCCTAGCGAAGAATGGCTCGGGCTTGGTGACGGGCGCAGCCGAAGTCGAAGACGCCGCGTCGAGGTCTATCTTCTTGCGGGCCGGCTCCGTGGCAAGTCAGACAAGCGGTTTTTTTAACAAGATTCAGTGGCGGCAATATATCATTAATTTTCTCTTATCATCTCCTTCCTCTTCGAGTTCACACACTCTTTCTCTTGATTCCTCCAACGCATAGAGCTCAAATCAGGGACATCTAATACCTCGTGCATACCCAACACTTACGAGCGCGTTTCCAACCAATATACTCCCTCATCCCAAAACAACCAATTCCTCTGTATCTATATTCGTAATCACAAATTATTTTTTTATGGAGGGTATACATGTTTGTGTGGGCTCAAATTCTGAGCTAGAGCGAATGCTTCGCATTTCGAGTTTTTACTGTTACTAATTTAATTTTTTTTAATTTATAAAACTAATTTTTGATTTGGTTTTTTTTCAGAAGTAACCTCTTGCCGCCGTGGGCCAGGGCGGTTTTTAAAAACCGCCGTGGCCCAGGGCGACGAATGGCCTGGGCCCACGGCGGCGTCACCAAGTCATGACGGCGGCCCACGGCGTCAGCCGGTCGGGGGCCACGTGGCATTGCCGCCCTGGGCCACGGCGGTGAATGGCCCCTGGGCGAGAGCAAAAATACCCGTGCCTCTTCCTCCCCGCGCGCCCGTGCCCGTGCTCGTGCCCATCCCAGCGCTCACGCCCGTCCCCGCGTCCGCGCCCGCACCCTGCACCCACGCCCTCGCCCGCGCCCTTGCTCGTCTCCCGCTCGCTCTCTCCCTGCGCTTGGGGCCCACGCGTCAGAGCGCCTCCCGCTGATAGGCCGGGCCCGCCTGCATTCTGCCCCCTGCATTAATAGTAAAAACTCAAGGTAAAACTACATATACCCCGACACCCTGCTGGAGAGAGCGAGCGGGAGACGAGCGCAGGCGCGGGGTGCGGGCGCGGACGCGGGGATAGGCATGGGCACGGGCACGAGCGCGTGGGGAGGAAGAGGCACGGGCATTTTTGCTCTCGCTCCGGGGCCATTCACCGCCGTGGCCAGGGCGGCAATGCCACGTGGCCCCGGCCGGCTGACGCCGTGGGCCGCTGTCACGGCCTGGTGACACCGCCGTGGGCCCAGGCCATTCGCCGTCCTGGGCCACGGCGGTTTTTAAAAACCGCCCTGGCCTCACGGCCGGTAAGAGGTTACTTCTGCAAAAAAAACCAAATCAAAAATTAGTTTTGTTAATTAAAAAAAATAAATTAGTAAC
The DNA here is from genome assembly GCA_003991445.1 of Oryza meyeriana var. granulata. Taxonomy (NCBI): domain Eukaryota; kingdom Viridiplantae; phylum Streptophyta; class Magnoliopsida; order Poales; family Poaceae; genus Oryza; species Oryza meyeriana. The sequence goes on from RYFJ01001273.1 coordinate 21,821, forward strand.
AGTAAAAATTCTTCGCATTTCCCTTTCGGAGACATGCATTTTGGCCGCAAGCGTTTTTTTTTGTGTTTCGTGTGCTTGAAATGAACAAACTTTTAGACATGGTCATGCAATTCAGCCCAAAATTCAAATTGGAAAATCTCTTGTAAAAACTTTTGATAGTTGAAATTTCAAACGGATTCAGAAAGTAAGTTCATAAAAGAAAAAAAATCTACTATGAACTTTCTATTAGACTAGTGGGTCTTCGCATCTTTGACAAGGGATAAGAATCCACTGCATCTGCCATGACACTTGGGTAGGTCCTCTGCTTAAGACCATGAAGCAGCCCACAATATCAAACTGACTAGGTAGTATCTGGGAGAGATTTTGGCTTAGCCTATTATCTCGTTTTTTAATAAGCATATTTTCCAAAACGTTAAATGAGACTGTTTTAAAAAAAGTCTATATAGAAATTTCTTTTAAAAAGTAAATAAATCAGTTTTTAAGTTTATAATAGCTAATAATTAATTAATCATATATTAATAATATTTCTCGTTTTACGTATAGCTTATAAGATATTTTCATAAGCTATTATAAACACTACCTAATGCATCGCAGGCTCATTAAAGCAGTCCAAATATAATCAGAAGCAGCCCATTAATTGCATTTAAGCCCATACAAAAAGTAAACTTCCAAGAAGATACTGGAGACACCAAAATAAATTCAATCATTCAAGCATATTCCTTCAAGCTTATTCATTCAAACTTTGTACTTTCAAGTCCACGTCGCGCACGCGCTGCACTGAGCAGTAGGCGCGACGGCGACGCCTCTGTCTGCGCGTCGCCGAGCCGGCGAACCCCAGCCGCGCGCCCGTACGCCGGCGCGGCCGCTCCGCATGTCTTAGACGGGAAGAGGCGCCGGAGCTGGGCGCGCCGCCCGGCGAGAAAGACCCGCTCCTCCTCCGAGCCTGTGATGTTCGCCTTCAGCGCGCGCGTGCGGTATCAGCCGGAGCACGTCGTCCTCCTGGGTACATGTCACCGCCAGGAAGCTCAGGTCGTCGGCGGCGCCCGTCATCCCGTGTGTGCCGGCCTGCTACCGGAACATTCTTTCGACTTGAAATTCCAAACTTTCAACGGCTCAAAAAACCAATACGAGTCCGACTATTCAGCAGGACAGCTGGAAGGATTTTTGCAGCAGTACGTGCGTGTCTGAATCGGACTAAAGTGACGTTTGAGATGGCTTATTTTCCTGACACACGTAAAACGAGAAATATTATTAACGTGTGATTAATTAAGTATTAACTATTAAAAAGTTGAAAAATGGATTTATTTGATTTTTTTAAAGATACTTTCATATAGAAATTTTTTTAAAAAAGTATGGTTTAGTATTTTGGGAAACATGCTCACGAAAAACAAGAATTTAAGGGACTTAAATAAGCCCTGTCGAACAGGGCCTAAGTAAGCCACGATGCGTGCTCTATATATACTGATGCACCTAAGAGGGTGTTTGCTTCTACTTGTTGCTTATAGTTTATCCTCGGTTTCCGTTAGCATGCTTTCCAAAACGTAAAATGGTGTATTTTTTTTGTAAAAACTTTCTATATGAAAATATCTCAAAAAAATCAAATAGATCCATTTTTCAAGTTTTTAATAGTTAATACTTAATTAATCACGTGTTAATAATGTTTCTCGTTTTGCGTGTGACTTATAAGCCAGCATAATAGGTCAATTCAAACACCCCTAACTAGCTTACTATCCATGGCTAATTCGTTTGTCTCGTTTAGAGCTTGAAGATATATATACTTGACCAGCGTGTTCAGGCCTCCGGGGAGCGAGCGATGATGCTGCCTCTGGCAAGCGGCGGCAAAAGTCTGACGCCATGTACATTCTCTACGACATCTCGGAGCAAATCCTCCTCTGGCTCCCGGTGAAATTAATCCATCCTGTGGTTTAGACACTACTACAGAATAATCAAAATATACCACCATATCAGTACCGGTTCAACAAGAACTAGTAGTGATAAGGGATATCCCACCCCACCAAACCCCTGCCCGTCCAAAATGGACAAAAACCGGCACTGATCTATCAATACCGGTTTATATTAAAACTGACACTGATGCCTTACACATCAGTGTTGGTTTTCTAATGAACCGACACAAAATAAACCAAGTAAGCCTGGCCAGCTGAGCGAGATAGAAAAATCTTTTAAGTATACATCGACCGAGCGAGCCCCCCACCCATCACAATCTCTCTCCCTGTCTCTCTCTCCCTACTCTCCATGCCTCCCTCCCCCTAGCTAGCGCCGCGCTTACTCCTCCTCGCTGAGCTCACCAGTCCACCCCCGGCCTCCTCAGCCCACCCCACCCCTATTTCCTCTTCTCTCTGGTTTCGTCTTCCCCTGTCCAGATCTGGCTCGAGGGAGATAGACTACCATGATGACGGAGCTTGTCGAGGACGGGGAGCTCACAGAGGCCGTCGTGCCGCGCCGGTGCAGCACGCTGGCCTTTCCCCTCCTCAGATCCACGCTAGTCCATGTGTTGGCCTCTCCTCTCCTCTCCGGTGGGAAGGCCATGTGTAACACCCTAGTTTTTTTTCGGGCCGTTAAAAACTATTTTATAAAAAACCCTAATTCCGAAAGTTCGATGTTTTTGTGTGTGCCTAAGGATTAAGTGCCAAGATCTCAATTAATCCCCTCTTTGAGACTCCAAAATTTCCCTAATGAAAATTCTCATCTAAATCCAAATTTGAATTTTGCAATTCAAATTTCCCTCTCAACCCTCCAATAAAACTCAGTATTTTATTTCCCCCAAGAGACCGAAATTCCCATCAAGAATCTCCACTCAAATCCCAGGACCAAAAATTCAAATACAAAATCCATTTTCAAATATATATCAAAATTCAAGGTCCATCAAAAACTCTTCTGAATCTCTGGTTCAAATATCAAAAATTTTGAATTTACAATTCTCCTTGGAAACCTTTGACAATTCAAATCTACTTCATAAAAAATATCCAAAAATTCCACTTTGACTACCTTCCTCGGGCCCCACTTAATTTTCTTAGACCAAATACCCCTTTTGAAATTCAAATAATCATTCATATACTCCAAATACCCATCAAAAAAATTCCAGAAAAAATCTCAAATGCTACTGTTTACGATTGCGCCGTCTCTCTCTCTCAGCCTGCCCGGCTCCTTTCCTCTCTCTTCCCTCTCCCACCAGCCCATGGCCCAACCCCTTCGGCCTCCCCGCTCGCTCGCGCACTGGCAACGGGGCCCTCTCGTCAGTCACAGCGCGCGCCGTCCACGCACGCCGTGCCCAATAGCCCGGGCCCGCTTGCTAGCCACTCGACCGACCTTCCTGCGACCCCACCTGTCAGTCTCTCAGTGGGCGCCACGTCCCCGACACAAGGGCCCCGCGTGTTAGGGTCGTCGTCCACCCCACATGGATCTTCCCTCTCGCCTGCCGGTGTTCGGCAGTATGCCCGTGTGAAACTGCGCGCCGGACGTCGCTCCGACACTGCTACCCGACCGCCTCGGCCTCCCCACCGTCAACCCGCCGCCCGATCGCCTCTGACTCCCCGCCGTCCCGCGCCTGCAGTCGCCTCGGCTGGCGTAGCTGCCCCGCCCGCAATCCCGCCACCGCCATGGCCATCCCGAGCTCTGTGCACCGCCATTCCTTCTCGTCTCCCATGCACTGCCTCTCTCCGTCGTCGGCTAGCGGCGAGCCTCCGCTATAAATTGGCTCGGAGCCCGCCCAGCCTCACCTCAGCACACCACCATTCCTCTCTCTCCTTCGCCGTCATCCGCCATACCGCCGTGCGAGACCTTCCTCAAACCAAGGTAATTTTCCCCACCTCCTCCCTTCTCCTCTCCCCCGCGCCCAAACCCCATCCCAAGCCCTGCCGCCGATAGCGACGCCGTCCCGTTGCCGCCGTGCCAAGCTCCTCTCTCCACCGCCCTCGGGATGTCATTGCCGGCCGCCGTCGCGCGTCATTCTCCCGATCCGAGCCGGCCATTTTCCTCCCCATGGCCTCTGCTCTCTGCCGTGGTGATCCGCCGTCGCCGGCTCGCCACTGCTCGCCGGCACCGCTCGGGGCGCTGAGCACCGTCGATCCCCTCCCGGCTACTCTCTCTCTTGTTCTCTCCCTTTCTCTCACTGACAAAGCGGCCCCGCCCCTTCTCTCTCTTCTGGCCTCTCATTTCCCCTGCTGACGAGTGGCCCCTCACCCCCGCTATCTCTCTTACACATGGACCTTCACAGCGTATATATATATTTCCATTTTGTGTCCATGACCTACGGGCCCATTTCCTCTCCAAGGCTGACATGTGGCCCCTCCCTACCTCCTCTCTGACATGCGGCTCCACATCATAAACCCACTCAGGCCACTAACAAGTGGGCCTGCACTTCCCCCATATATATATATATATATATATATATATATATATATATATATATATATATATATATATATATATATATATTATATATATAATATATATATATATATATCCTTTATGTGACCATGACATGTGGGACCTATTCCTCTCTCTCTATAAATGACATGTGGGCCTCTTTGACATATGGACCCCCTTGTCATCCTCTCTCTCTGTGTCACTACCATCTGGGCCCCACACCTCAGTTCCTCCCTCTCTCTGACTTTGGGCCCCACCTGTCAGTAGGAATATTTTCAATTTAAATAAATCCTTTTTATTCCCACAAAAATCCTTTAAACTTAAAAAATTCATATCTTTTCAACCATAACTCCAATCGACCCCATTCAAGTCTCAAATTTTTTTTAAAATTAAGATCTACTTCATGGCACTATTAGTTATTAATAATAGTATTTTATTCTAGGATTTTTGTGTATTTTTCTTTCGATATGCGTAGTTGACGAGGACGGAAATTATTTCAGACATCAGATTTCAAGGATTTTGAAGACGAAGGCAAAGGCAAGTCACTCCTTGAACATATTGCTCCTAGTTTATAAAATATTTTTGTTCGCCAAACTGCATTTTAGTGTGCACGTTAAATTTATTTTGGCCTCGGTTCGCGTGACGAACCGACGGACCTACCTATTAGTCGAAATAACACTGTAGGCTTAAAAACCCTATTCATTGTCGCTCCACCTCATTGTTATCTCGGCATCTGTGCTCTATGAGTATGGGTATCGACGGTTTCACTCAAATCACAAGTGTTGTCAAAATGGGAAAACCAGGGTTTATAAAATCTTTTAACCCGGCACGCGGTGTTGGTAAGTTTGCGAAATAAGAAATGTTTTTGAAAACTCACGATGCAAAGTGATCGCCTGGACAGGGATACTTTGTATTCGCATATAAGGACCGATTCCTTGGGGAATTGCACTGACCATAATACAGTGCGACCACACGGGCGGTATAGGATGCCCCTGACTAAGTATTTAGCCGGAACAGAGTTACCTCACATGCCAGTAGATGTGGAACGCCGGGATAAGGTGTTTGGGGGTATCTCTGGGTTCTTGAGTAGAGTAAGGAAGTGAAGCTTGCCTAGTACTTGGTCTAGGAGTTTGGGGTAAAATGCAAGCCGAATGCTTGACTGAGTTTGGCCCATCTATCGGGCATGAGGTACCCTGGGATGGCTCCTGAAAGGCCTTGTCACAAACCTTTCCCCATTGACGAGTGAGGGAAGTAAGCTCGCGTTGTGTGGGTAAAGCGTACACCTCTGCAAAGCTCTGAACTGTTCGAATAGCTGTGCCCACGATTATGGGCAATGTGAAGTGATTCCTCTAGCGTAGCCTTGTTTTATAAAAGATTTGCGAGGCATGTTTGTAGGATTGGGAACCATTACCAGAATCGGCCAGGTCGGTCAATGAATGACCATTACGTGGTCTGAAACGGTCCTGTGTGGATCGGGATATTAGATCACATCATAATTAGGCTTCCCGAGTGGAAGCAGTGTATGTCTGAGATGAAAATTATGGATGGCTTGGGGAGCCAAAGTTGAGATGATGAGATGAAAGTGAAAGGAAAATAATAGAGGAAAGAAGTGATAAGGTTTTGTCCTGAAGAGGATGAAAGTGAAAAATAAACTAATAGATAATATAGACTGAACCGTTGTCGTGGTTCGACAGGCGATAGACTTGACTAATTAGATAAAATCTGTTCGTCCGCTTGAGTTGTTACAAAGCAATTTATGGACAGGATCGAGACAAGAGCCTCTTTCTAGTTACAACTGGATCAACCCACACCTAGGGTTTTGGAAAATGTTTTAAAATAAAATGTTGCGAAACAAACCCCAGCCTTCCTTGATGGCCTGCATATTCACACATTTTCCATGACTTGCTGAGTATGTATATATTCAATCCATTATCTTTCTCCCCCTTCAGGAAGAGTGAAGTTGAAGTGAATATTAGGGTTTCTTTCCTAATCCCAAGCCGTTGTTTGTGGATTGGGTTCTCACTGCGTTGTCATTCTGCTGCTATTGTTATGTTTGCAGGTTGTTGCTCGGGGTTTGCCTGAAGTTACAACTTATAAAAGGTATAACATATACAAATATTTTATTTAGTTGCTATGGTACATCTTGGTTGACCACGGATACCAACAAGGTTTCCTGGGACTGGTACCGGCAACGCGGTTTCACAAGAGTTGGCTCACACCAATTTCCTGCGGTGCTCCCTCGCTGGTGTCACTGTGAGTGGTGCCAGGGCGGGGGTGTTACACCATGGATGTTGGCGAAAGGGATGTTGCCGAGGCTAGGGATTTCGTGGAGGCTGGGGAGCTCGCGGAGGCCGCCGGTGACGAAAACTAGGAAAGTCCATAGTTCTCCTGGTGCTTCTCATTCTTCTCCTGCTCCTCTCTCTCTAAGCTTTCTCTTGCAGACTTGGCCAACAAAAAGGAGCAGATCTAAAAGGCAACAACAATGAGATTATTTTGTTGAGATTCATTTTATGTTGATTTCTTGATTCAATGTTATCTATGATGAGATGTGTTGATTTGTGAACTCAATTCATTCCATGATTGTATTTATTCCTTCTTGTATAAATTTTTGACCGATTGTGCAATTCTTTATTGATCCGTGAACTCGATTATGTGATTATGTATTTATTATGTTGATCCGCTCAAAGCTAGCTCGATTTGAGCCAGCTTGCTTTTTTTACTTTTAGTATAACATCAATGTTGGGTCACACATCCGACACTGATGGCCCCTCTTATCAATGCCTAAAGTTTAGTGTCGGTCGAGGAACCGGCACTGACAAGTCTCCCCAACCGGCGCTGAAGGTGTATTGTGTAGTAGTGTGCTCCATGTGCAAGTCGTGGGGCGCCATAATCGCTGAGCCACGCTTCGTGAGTCTCCAGTTGTAGATGTCAAAATCACGGCGTCCGTCCATGCCCATCCTGCCTCTCAAAAAGATGCATCCACACGAGCGCATGGAGAGGATCAGGTTCATCGGCTACCCGGGGTACGGCGAAGTCACCCAACTCGTGCACGAGAGGGGTCTGCTCCTCCTGCTTCGCCATATGGACACATCCACTGCAATGCGACGACCTGGCGGTCACGGTGGCTCGCTCGTCCCTAGAGATATTCGTGTGCAACCCGACAATCAAGGAGTTTGTCGAGCTGCTAGTCGGCACACCGGACATCTAGGATAACTTCCAGAAGGTCGGCTTCGCTGTCGACCCTTCGACTGGCGAGCACAAAGTGGTGCGTTGCTTCATGCGCTACTGCGATGAGGAATTCACGTCCTACAGCTGCGGCTGCGAGGTGTTCACCCTCGGCTCACAGGCATGGCAGTCAGCCTTCGACTCGTTGTACGCCGTCAAGGGCATGGTGCCGCTCTGCTTCCAGGGCGCCATGTACTGGAGCGCCGGCAGCCCGCCTGCCACCCAACGCATACTGTGCTTCGACCAGCACAATGAGGAGTTCACCAACTTTCCACCCCCGCCGTGTATGGAGCTAGAAGGCCCCTACGGGTACCTGACGGAGCTAGGCGGCAAGCTGTGCTATGTCTACCCTCTAGAGGACACGGTCCAGCTGTGGGTGGTTGAGGACGGTACCGGCACCAAGCTGACGCTGTGGTCGCTGCTTTGCATCAAGGTTGTCACACCATAACTGAGCCAGCGGATGACTTGAAACTCAAAGCTCTTCTAGCAATATTTGCACGCACATGATCTTAGCTGTGCTATTGGCCAAAGCTTTATATTCTGACCTAGTACTAGATTGTCACACCCTGCCCAAGCACCGCCGTACAGACAGCGCCAAGGAGGGTGCACAACGGGAAAAAAGGGGTGGACCGTCACATGCGGAACCGCGATACCAGTATCAGTCTTAGAAAATATGATGCCGGTATGCATGGTAACAAAGTAAATCATTACAATGCTAATAATAAATTTATACATTTATATTGCAACGTCGGGTAATGCCTTGTGTCGGCAAAATGGGACAGGGGGTCCCACATGCCCTGGGGACGCGTGGGTCTTCGACCACGGCAGATCCTCGGGGGGCCATCTTTCCACCGGCCCCGGGCTCGTCCCCGAGACGGCATCGCTACATCGGCCCCGGGCTCGTCCCCGGGGCGTTATCGCCATCGGCCCCGGGCTCGTCCCCGGGGCGTCGTCTATATCGGCTCGGCCCCGAGGCCTCATTGGCCTCGGGCCCGTGCCTTGCCTCCGGGTGCCATCGACTCACTCCCTGCCCGGGGCCCACATGTCGGTCCCCGGCAGGCTCTGAACCAGCTCCTCAAATATTCGCATTAACGGTGGGGTGACAGGGCGCCCCCCGCCTGTCTCCCGACAACATCTCTAGGAGACAGCCGCTGTCACTTCTCTGTGCTCCAGCCGCCCGCAGCCGAGCGGCAAAACAACCAGACCAGCCACCCTCGGCGGCCGAGCCGACAGCACCTTGACGCTCCAGCCGCCCCCAGCAGACCATGCTCCGGTCGACCGCAGTAGCAGAGCCAGGCGGCGACTGGACGTCCCTCCGGCGCGGCGCGGCGCGGCAGGCGGCGGCATGCGTGCGAGCGGATGGTAGCTAGCTCTCTCATCGATCTTGGCACTGTGGACTCCCCTAAATCTATAAAGGAGGATCCAAGCCACCGGTGAAAGGGCAGACTCAACTGAGGACCTCTCACTCCCAGCTCTCAGCACCCGAGCTCACTCTCAACCTACTGTTTTTCTCCCTCAGCACCGGCAAGCGGGCTGAGCTCACCTTGTAACACAGCATACCACATTCATCCACCTCATAGCCAAACACACACAGGAGTAGGGTTTTACGCTCCGGCGGCCCGAACCTGTATAAATCCTCATGTCTCCCTTGTGCGTCGATCCCTTCTTCCAACCATTCGCCGATCATCGTCTTCCCCACGCGATTACTACGCTTCGGACGGTCCGGACCCGAAGCGGACGATCCGGACCCTTCTGTGTCACCACGGTTTGGACGGTCCGGTCCCGAATCGGACGGTCCGGACCCCCCTGATTCCAGCTTGAGCCCCCTCTGTTCCTGCCCGAGTGTTAATCCGTCTGACGCCGCAGTCACCTGAGAACTACTCCCCTGGCCGAATCTCAAAAGGGGGGTCTCCTGACTTCCCGTAGTCGAGGTTTCATCCTCCGACACCTTGGTAGCAAATCTCATCAGAGAAGCACCAGCAGCGGAACTTAGCGTAGCTAGAACACCAATCCACGGGCAACAGCTTGGGTCTAGGGACGAAACCCAAATATTCACCATCATCAACCTGTACTAAGAAGGGGGAGGAAAGACAATAACAATAGAGGGGTGAGTACTTTCATACTCCACAAGCCACTGGAAAGTATGAATATGCAAGCTTTAAACGGAGGTTGGATTTATTTTACAAGTCTTTCCTTTAAAACATTTTCCAAACTCTGAGTGTGGGTGTTTTTAATAAATCCATTTGGAAGGAGACTCACCATCTCGATCCATCCGTGAGTTGCTTTGCAACAACTCAAGCGGAAAGCAAATTTTTAGTTTTATTTATTTTCTCCTCTTTTTCTCTATTAGTTTATCTTCACTTCTCTAATACATCCATCAATTATCTCTTTGCGTGAATCTACTCATCACAACTTATTCCGTGGCTTTTCTGAGCCATCCTCATCCTATAGCAATCCATTTCCGCTCAGGAAGCCTACTTTATGATGCCATCTGGCATCAAGCGTCACACAGGCCCGTTTCAAACCACCCAGGTCATGCGTCAGTCACATAGACTGACTCTGGCAACGATTCCTATTCCCACAAACCATTTTTCAGAAAGCACATGCAAACAAATCTACGCTAAAAGAATCATCTTACATTCGCCCTTGACCTACATGATGCGAGCTTACTTCGATACCGGCCAGTATTGGAGGTTCGTGATAAGGCCTTTCCAAAGCAGGCCCAGGGTCACCTATGCCAAATAGAAGGGTCCGTAGTAATCTATTGGATCAGTGATTCAACCACCTGAGCTCACTATCAAGACCAAGCAATCTAGGTGAGCTTTTGCTTCCCTTGCCTACTATTTTGGGGCACCGAGTGTATCTCAAGTAATCTATAACAACATTCTCCTACGCCTTAGTCTACACCCCGGCCATCCTCATTCATTGGCACATGAGCTTCCCTGAACCAACTAAATACTTAGCTAGGGATGTCCCACAACACCTGTATGGTCACACTGTAAGATGTTTAGATGGAATTCTCTAAGGAATCGGTCCTTATATGCGAATACGAAACCAAACCACACAGACAAGAATACCATATCATGAGCTTTCGCAAACCATCTTTTCCTTTCCAAACCCACTGTTACTAAGTATCGAGTTTTCCAAATAGTTTTCAACCTATTTTTCCCAAAGTCGTCGTCTACCAGTGTATGTGGGGATTTGACCGATGCCCATGCTCGATGAGCATGGATACCGAGGTACCATTTTAGTGAAGGAACAAGGATTTTAAGGGTTCACAATATCCTACAAAAAATAATGCAACTAATAGGTAGGTCCGTCGGTTGTATGCAAACCGAGGTAAAGTGTACACTGATCATGCAATTTTTCAATAAACACATTTCATAAAATTAGGATCAATATGATCAAAGAGTGGCTTTCGTTGCTCTTGGTCACCAAACCTTCAAAATCCTCGAGTCGGGCGAATTTTCGGAACATCTGTTATGCGATCAACAAGAGAAAACCACACAAAACCCTATAAATACACAGTATTTAACGTTAACTAGTAGTGTCATTAGATAGATCTCAATTTTAGAAAAATTTAGGAAGTTGAACGAAGTCAAACAAAGTTGCGGTTTGGGTTATATGAATTTTGAAAGTTTAAAAAGATTTAAAGGAAAAAGGGTTTATTAAAAACCAGAAAAAAATAGTCCAAAGAAATATTCTCCTCGGACTGGTAGGTGGTGTTCACTTGTCGGTTTTTTACTGTTAATAATTTAATTTTTTTTTAATTTACAAAACTATTTTTTAATTTTTTTTTTGCAGAAATACCCTCTTGCCGCCGTGGGGCAGGGCGGTATTTAAAAACCGCCGTGGCCCAGGGCAGCAAATGGCCTGGCCGTCAGTGGGCCGTGACGGCGTGGGCCGCCGTTAGCCGGGGGGGACCACGTGGGCTTGCCGCCGTGTAACGCCCAGAAATTCGCACCGAAATTCTGAACATTAATGTGTAATAAATCCCTGCCAGGAAACCAGGGTACACAAACCAAGTTGCCATACAGAGTGTCTTACAAACAGAGTAAACTGTATATTACATAAATGCAGCGGAAAAAGGTAAAACGGAGTCTATAGACATCTGGCCAAACAGCCGCTTCCATCCCACAGGCACCTTGACGGGGGAGCCAGCCTATTCCTCAGGATGATCTTCATCTGACGCGTCCTCCAACACTGGGGGGAAAATTGGAGCAAGGCTGAGTACCACCCACAGTACTCAACAAATCACACCCACAAATATGCATATGCACAGGGTACAAAAATGGGATAGGGTTTATTTGCGGAAAAGCAGTTGCAAAGGGAAGTAGTTCACAAATAGTAAAAAGTTGATTTGATTAACAATATTAACTTCCACTGATTAACGTTACACCACGTTAACCAGGCCCAACCATTCCCAACCGATTGACGCTAAACCACGTCAACCAGTCTCCACTGATGAACGCTACACCACGTTCACCAGACACTTCCGGGTACCGTTACACCACGTTACCCGGACTCCACTGATTAACGCTACACCACGTTAACCAGTCACCACCGGACAACGTACCACGCTGACCAGTTTTTCCCGATCAATGCTACACCACGTTGACCAGGCCGCGCTGATGGAAGTTACACCACGACCACCAGGCGTAACTGATGAGAGTTACACCACACTCACCAGTCTCCATCGATTAGCGTTACACCACGCTAACCAGTCACCCCCGGTCAACTCAACCACGTCGACCGGACTCAACACCTTCCACAACACCGGTTTGATAAAACAGGATTAATTATCTAGGGTGAGACTAATCACGGTGAGTCTTGGCCAATGTGCCCATAACTGCGGATGCGGCTATTCGAATAGTTTTACTCTGATAAGAGGTGTACAACTGTACCCACAAGACATAGCCCCCACACACGTTCCAGTGGGCCAGTACATCACCACGATGTCCCGTGCGAGGCTGTGACAGGACCGTTCACGCAACCCCTCCCTAACCATCCACACCACGCTGAGGTTGCACCTGCCGACAGGGCACGCCATATTGGCCAGGCTACCCCCCTTGCGCCACGGTGAATCCGGCAGCCGATCAACCCTACCCCGAGCCGACCCAACTCCATCACGCCCACCCTCTTCTTCGGTGCCTAGGAGAGGGAGAAGAAACGCTTCAAGCCCAGCCGTTGCCCACGCTGGCTTGTGGCAAGTACGGGAACTTGCCCAAGTGGTTCCCGCGAACCGGTCCTTAATTGCCATGGGTGTGACAAGCAAAACCATACACCCACAGCCCACCATTTAGGTCAAAATTTTAGGAATTTAACAACAGCCTATCCAAGGTTCCATTTTTCCGACAATGAGTCGAGTCATACAAAAGAAATAGTATTTAATTCCCATGTGAGCTACGTTGCTAAGCTTGGCTAAGCATTCCTAAGAATTATAAACTAGTCACATTATTACCCAGGTGACAAGGATTTAGTTATCAAAACTAAGGCTGAATCCTAACATTGTATAGGCAATACCAATCCACATGAATTATTAAAATAATGCAGTTTATTTAAGTAAACAAAGCAATTTTAGCGAAAAATGGGTACAAAGTGATCAAAGTAACAGTGCGACTTGCCTTGCTCCGGCTCAAGGTATTCGGCTACGATCTCGAAATACGCGGGAGAATTACCGGCGTCGGATTCTACAACAAACAATGCATAAACAATTAAAAACAGTATATGGAGGTCAACAAACATGGGCTGAAAGTATTTTTAATGGATTCTTGGCATTTTTCTGGATTTAATGAAATTTGAATGGACTTAACCAGAGTTTGTATGAAATAGTTATGATTTATTGAAGTTTTACTGCTATTTTCAGAGTAAATATAATTAACCAGTGATTTAATGCGCATTAACCGATTTATGACGTCACCAGACTGGGAAGCCGGCGCCGACAGGCGGGCTCCACCAGCCAGTGGCGTGCGAGAGGCAGGCGCACGGCGGACCAAGTCCACCGCGGCCGAGAGCGGGCGCACCACGTGGCGCCACCGCGGGCAACCACGCGGGCGAGCGAGCGGGCGGCCCCAATCTGCCACCCGGCAGATCGGACGGCCCCGGGGAGCGGCGGCCGAAGCCAGCCGTCCCGAGCGGGAGGCGGCGGCGCGCACGCGACCCGATGGTCGCCGGCGGCAACCACCCGGCGCGGCGATGACCACAGGGAGGGGCGGAAAGGAACGGGAAAATGGAGGGGGTTCTCACCGGTGGCTCGCGACGGCGAGCGACGGCGTGAAGACGACGGTGGTGACAAAAAAGCGGCGGCGGCCTCAGGACGATGTCGGCGACGGAGCTCCGACGGCGGGGAACGGGCGAGAGGCGATTGCCGAGGTGTCCTGGAGGATGAGGAGGACGGGAGAGGAGTTAGAGCGGAGAATGGAGACACGGCGCGGCAGGAATTACCGGCCGGGGAGGAAACGGAGGACCGATACTCACTGTGCGTGCGGGCGAGGCGGTCCGGCGAGCTTCGGCTTCCACGGAGTGGCGGCCGAGATGCGGCGCGGCGCGGCAGAGGTTGAGGCGGTGGCGGAGTAGCCTGGCGGCGTCCGGAACGGCGACGAGCGGCGGCCGGAGGCGGCGAAAAACGGTGGAGCTCGGGTGCGCGGTGGCGACGGGGTTCTGGGGCATTGGAAAGCTCGGCGTGTTGGGGAAAAGATGGAGGAGAGGGTGGAGATGGTTTTTATACAGTCGTCCGGGAGAGATCGAGGCCGAACGGCTCCAATCGTGCACGGGAGAGTGGATGGCGGCGTGGGCATCGTGTGCGAGATTCTCGGGAGAGAGGGGACGTGGACGCCAGAGAACTCGGGGGAGGGGGACGGACTCGGTCCGCGACCGTTTGAACGAGTGGAGAGCGCGGGGGATGAGGCGGGAGGCAGCGCCGGATCGGACGGCTCCGGGGAATTTCCCCTCCGCCCGATTCGGACGGAGGAGGAAGATGATGCTGACAGGCGGGCTCGGCCTGTCAGCGGGTGCGTGGGCGCGGGTGCGTGCGAGGGCGCGGGCGTGGGCGCGAGGGCGCGGGAGCGCGGGGGCGAGGGAGCTGGAGCGCGGGCGCGGGCGCGGGCGCGGGCGCGAGGAGCGAGGGCGCGAGCGCGGGCACGAGGAGGAAAAGGCCGGGGAGGAAACCGGCCTGCGGAACAGTGCTGGGCCGGCGGCCCAGCGATGGAGAAAAAGAGAAAAAAGAGAAAATAGAAGGGAAAAGAAAAGGAAAAAGATTTCCAGGACGATTTAAATTCCGATAAGTGTATTTGATTTATTAAAAATAGTTCCTGTGCTCTGTAAATTCCACTAAAAATCCAGTTAATGTATTTTGGCACAGAGAATACAAGAAAAATATTCCCGGCCACGATAATTTATTATCTTGCATTTTACACCATCAATTAATTTCTCTATCATTTTTAAATTTATTTTCTTGGGTATTTTTCACAGGTAATATTTAGTGTGGCTAAACTCAGGGTGTGACACGCCTTGGCCCAGGGCGGCGAATGCTTCATGGGCCCCCCCGTGAGATTGACAGAACTGCAGGGGCAGAATGCAAATTTGCATTCGCCGCCCTGGGGGAGGGCGGTTTTTAGCCCTCCCCTATAAAACCCCTTCACGCACTCGCCGGCGCGTCATTTCCCCCTTCTGTCTCCAGCGTTCGTCCGATAGAACTGAGGCAAAGGAGGAGCAGTACAGCGGCGAAGCCCTCGCGGATTTTTGAGCTGAACCCAGGTATTTTTTGTTCTTCCTCCATCATGTAGTCAATTTTTTAGACAAGTGTTAATTAGTACTAGACGCGTAGTGTAATACCCGACATAGTATGAAAATATTAGCTGTTTGGCATAACCATCGTTAGTGTTAAATTTATTTGACCGTACTAGAAGAACATAACGGACAGGTAGTAAATTGTAGATATTTTAGAAACAAATATGCTCCACCATGGCCATCGTTGGTATACGTCATTTCGACACGTTAGATAAACCTAGCGTATAACTTTATTAGCGCCGCTGGGTTAGTTTGTAAAATGTAGAAACGGTAATGGTTTGACTCATACCTATAACCTTTTTATGGAACGAATATTGATTAGTACAGATTAATAACTGTAGTGAAAATTTTTTTGTCAATAGAAATGGCAAATAGAGTTGTATTCGCGATATATCACGGTGAAGGAAATGTCAGAGAAGGACAATATGGGGTAGATTTATCGGAGTTCAACGTAGCACAAAAGGGAATTATAGCTCCAGCTGAGAAAAGTTTTCCTGGAGTTTACAATTGGTTAATGAGGGGATTCGGAGTAGATCCTCAAGTAAATGCAATTACGGTGTACGCACTGGTTAGTTGGGCTGTGGAAGGTTTTTGGTGGGAATTGATGCCAATAGATTCGACGGCCAGCTGGGTATTTTTTGTGGAGAATGCACTGTAGCGAGGATGGGCACCTAGCATCCTAGTAGTAGTGCATGACAGGGTCAGCATTGATCAGGCTGGTCCAAGTATAGCGGAAGGGCCCGATGAAACAGAGGAGCAAAATGAGGCAGAAGACTAGGGTGCCGGAGAGGAAGGAGGCCAAGAAGACATGGGACCGGGGAGGTTTGCAGATGAAGGGGAGAGACACCCAGGTCTAGTACAGGAGATGGAAATTGAAGACTCAGAACCTGAGCATATGGAGGATGATGATTCTTCGGAGGACGATGTATACCCGGCAGAATGGGACAACGAGGACTTCTCTGGACTCGTTGTCTCAAAGGGGCACACCGTGCCATGGGAGTATCGGCAGAATGAAGTGGTGCAAGTCGCTAGGTACGCCGAAAAAGTACAGTTAACAGAGGCTGTGAAGATGTGGGCCGTGTCACTTGGGAGGGAGTTCTGGGTATCAAAGTCCACCAGATCAGTGTATGAAGTGAAATGTGCAAGTTCAAGCGATGGATGTCCATGGAGGATGTACGCATCCAGGAAGAAATATGACGACTATTGGTCCGTGTCAATCGTGACGGAGCACAACTGCCATCTTCCGGGTGTTCAGAAGTACCACAGGAACATATCATCTGCATTCATCGCTTCAGAGCTGTATTATGTTGTTGTGGAGAACCTCCGGTTTGAGCCTAAGTCAATTATCAGGCGCATCGAGGAGAAGTACAAGTACACCATTACATATGCCAAGGCATGGAGGACCAAACAGAAGATAATTGAAAGGAGATTCGGCAGTTTTGAAGCTTCGTACAATAATTTGCCTCGCCTACTGGAAACCATCTGTGCGAGGAATCCTAGCAGCTACTCCGAAATCAAAACTTTCCCATCGTTAGCAAATCCTGGGCAGAGCGTCCTTCAGCGGGCCTTCCTCTCTCTGCAGGCGTGCATGTTTGCATTTCTTCATTGCAGGCCCATTCTCTGCATACAGAGGACAAATATTGACGGCAATCGAAGTAGACGGGAACAACCAAGTGTTGCCCGTGGCCTTTGCCTTCGTCGAGAGCGAGAACACAGAGAGTTGGTACTGGTATCTGAAGCTGGTTAAGGAAAAGGTGGTGGGGATGAGGCTAGAGGTATGTCTCATACATGACCGTCATGCAGGGATGCTGCGTGCAATTGAGGAGCTGCGAAACGGCTGCACAGACAAGGGATACCCTACAGTGTGGGAAGATGAAAAGAGCAGATGGTGCATGCGTCATATGGGCGCAAACTTTTATAAGTAGTTCAGAAACAAGGAGCTGATGGCCATGTTCAAACGTTTGTGCGCCCAGAATCAACAGAAGAAGTTCAATGAGCTGTGGAGGAGACTTAATGAGCTGACAGCCAAACATAGAGGCGAGAGTTCTGCAAGACCCGCAGCTAGAGGTGTTGACGGCCCTAAAGCTCTAGGTGCACTTCCCACCGATAACGGTACATTCAGAAGAAGACTCGGTTCCTCGGTTAGCAGATTTTTGCAGTGGATCGAGCATGAGCCGAGGGAGAAATGGGTATTGCTGTATGATGAAGGTGGAGCAAGGTACGGCATAATGACCACGAACCTTGCAGAGGTCTACGACTGGGTCATGCGTGGTATGAGGCAACTCCCCCTTGTTGCCATCGTGGAGTTTATCCTACATAGAACACAGACATACTTCCACGACGCCATCCTGTTTGTACCATTTTAAAAGGACAAAACACTTTCGGCGCATACTATGCGCAAGTACGGACCACCTTTACTTGCATAATGTAGGCCCCGTGTGCGCCACATTGCGACAAGCGAGCTTTCGGCGCGTCGCTTTAGTCATACGTCGTCACGGGCATCCTAAATACATGGTCGGCCACTTCAACCGCTTTTTGCATATGCATGTCCCTTATATTTTGACCTGTACGTCTCATAGGGAAATAGACGCACGACAACCTATATAAAAGCACCATCATAGTAGCAGAGGGCCTTCACCCAGCCCCTCGGGCAAACTTCGCACCGTTTATGAACTACGGCCACTACCTGCCTCACTAATTTCCTTTTCTTCTTGTAGCAGCATCGAACAATGCCTCCTACACCTCTTTTCGTGGAGGATTGCAACTGGCGATATTTAGGTTTCGCTTTGGTACTGCCACCTTGGGCTGAACGCTCGATATGCCTTTGTGGTGACTGTTGCCGGCTACGCGTATCTCATCAGGAGGAGACTTACGGTTGGAGATACTTCGAGTGCGTGCACCGGAGTCCCCAGGTACGTGTTTCAGTCAAGTCTTTGTCATATTCATTTTTACGCCCACGACTCTTACACCAGGATATTTACCTTAACAGACCGAGGGAAGATATTGCGGCTTCATCGAGTGGATTGACAACGACAACCCGGAATATGACTACCTCCCGTTAGACGAAAGCATGGCGCAATACATGGCCAGGAGGCCGGAGCACGAACAACATCTAGAGCTAGAAGGGGCAGACTGGAGAAATCGACC
The DNA here is from genome assembly GCA_003991445.1 of Oryza meyeriana var. granulata. Taxonomy (NCBI): domain Eukaryota; kingdom Viridiplantae; phylum Streptophyta; class Magnoliopsida; order Poales; family Poaceae; genus Oryza; species Oryza meyeriana. The sequence goes on from RYFJ01001273.1 coordinate 40,367, forward strand.
TCTCGGACTACCGCGATGGGAGGACCATCCAACGTGTGCTTGTGGTGATCGTTGCCAGGTCGTTAGGTCGAGAAGGCCAGGAACTCTGCGACGCAGAAGCTTTGTTTGTCCGAACATTTTTGACGACGATATCGATGTAAGTTCAAGCCGCACCTTACTTCCTGCAGATAGTTTACCTTCACTAAACGTGACGAATTTACTAATCAAACTCGTCCCACAGGATCCTCCAAGGAGGTGTCAATTCAGACAATGGATTGATAATTTCACGCCGTCAGATCTATCACAGCATTGGAACATGCAACCAGAATCACCAGCTGACTACAGCCTGTCTAGATCGTACCATGAACGAATCGCTCGTTTTTCTAGAAACCGGTGACTAGAACGAGCAGATACATTGTACTGCTCACAAGTTGTATCCGTTGTTGCATTTCGTATTATGGGTGTCGCATTCATCATGCCGCAATGCGAACGGCTCGCATCTAGCTAATATCACTATGCTATTGTACGTGCACTGTGTTAAATATCGACCGAGTGGATCACGAATAATACAATATATCGTCTCCCAATGCCGAATTAAAAATCATTCAGTACGTACATTGCACAAAAATTTGGGAAAAAATTCATAGGCCCTAACATTCTGTTCGCCTCGAGGTCCTAAGCCCCTCACGTAAAACGGACCGGCTTATTACCATGTCATTAATTAAGTATTACCGAAAATAAACTTGAAAAAATGATCAGTACGATTTTACAAACCAACGCTCACCATCATTGGATTATAAAAAAAAACTTCAAAAAACATACCCTAAACCACGATTAAAACTAAATTTTGTGAAGCGTGTAGGCGAAAGACGGGGAGGAGTGGATTGCAAGTGCCGATCTGGACATACGAGGAGTGGAATGCGAGTGGCGATCCGGAAATACCCTCAGTTTGACAAGTTTTCTTCACGACGTGAACAATCTATGATATTTGGTTTTTTTTTAACATCAACCCAATAAATGCCATGGCACAATAAATAGAATTTAAGAATCTAATTTTGAGAAATAAATTTTCAAAATTTTTGGGGTTAAAAATTAGCAAGAAAACAAGATAGGAAAATTAGCAAGAAAATTTTCAAATTTGGTAATTTGCAAATGGCTGCAGGAGGCCGAACGCAAAAATGCATTCACCGTTCGACCCCCTGCAGCCATTCGCCGCCGTGGCCCAGGGCAGCAATGCCACGTGGCCCCCGGCCTGCTGACGCCGTGGGCCGCCGTCACGGCCTGGTGACGCCGCCGTGGGCCTCGGCCATTTGCCGCCCTGGGCCACGGCGGTTTTTAAATGTCGCCCTGGCCCATGGCGGCAAGAGTGTATTTCTGCAAAAAAAATTAAAATTTAGTTTTGTAAATTAAAAAATAAATTAAATTATTAACAGTGAAAACCTTCACTTGTCAGTATCAAAAAGGGGCCAAAGAGTCTTAGGCCCATGGTAGATCATGTCTACCGAAGGAGTGGGAGGGAAGAATCGGTGGGCTCGGCCCATGAGTATGGGCCGGTCCCATGGTCCAGGTGAGGCGGACCAATGAATTTTTTTGATTTTTATATTTATTTATTAAAAGATTTGCAAAAATAGATTTTTGTTTGAAAAAATTGCAAAAATAGACTCCCACCGCCCTCCGGGAGGGTGATTTTTAAAAATCGCCCTCCCAGAGGGCGATTTTATGACGTGGCTGACGGCCGTTGGCCCCCCCGCCGACGGCCGTCAGCCATTTTGCAGGCGGCCCCCCGGCCTCCAAAAAAAAGCCCTCTCAGAGGGCGGCAAGGGGGCCGCCTGCAAAATGTGCCCAAAAACCGCCCTCTGAAAGGGCGGTTTTTGGCTCCCGGGGGGCCGCCTGCAAAGTCGCCCATTTCCAGGGCGGTTTTTTGCAGGCGGCCCCTTGCCGCCCTCTGGAGGGCGGTTTTTAGCCCCCGGGTATAAAACCCCCCTCCCAGACTCAAAAAATGTCATAAAATTCACTCAAATTAGAAAAAAAAACAGGAGAGAGCTAAGAGGGCGAAAGCAGCGAAGCTTTGCCCGTTTGCTGATTTGCCTGCAGGTAAAATCCATTGTTCCTTTGCAATTTCTATTTGTATGTAAGAATTGATGTAGTAATGTACTAGTTACGTGTATAGTACTATATAGATCTGTAGTTTTTAGTTAATCTGTTAGATGACTTATTTTTTGTACAGATGTACTTATAAATCTGGAATACACGGTTTACATGTTAGGAGGATGTTGGTACCTAGTTTAACTGTATTTTTCATCAACAGATATGTCAAATAAGGTGATATTTCAGTTATTTCACGGGCAAGGGAATGTGAGATATGGTCCAGACGGTGTAGATCTATCGGAGTTTAGTTCAACGGCTAAGGGTATTGATAGGCCAGCTGAGAGAAGTTTTGGATCAGTATACAACTGGCTGATGCGAGGGTTTCGACTGGACCCTCAGCTCAGCGGAATAACCTTGTATGTAGTAGTCAGTCGTGTAGTTGAAGGTTTTTTTTGGGAACTGATGCCAGTGGATTGCACTACCACTTGGAGATGGTATGTGGAGAATGCATTTCAACGTGGCTGGCCACTGGGTATACTTGTGTCCATATATGAGAAAGATAACAACGCTGGTGCAATGCCCGTACAAGATGATGAGGGTCCAAGTACGGCGGGAGGTGATAGTGAAACAATAGAAGAAAATGAAGGAGGGAATAAAGGAGGGAATGAAGAAGATAGACAGGCAACAGGTGTGGCAGATGATGGAGAACATATCGACACGATCGTCCAAGAAATGGCTAGAGAAGATTCTGAAAATGAGCATGCAGGGTATGATGACTCGTCTGATGAGGACAACGTGATGCCTGCAGAATGGAGCAACGAGGACTTCTCTGCGCTTACTATCTCCGAGCGGCATTATGTGCCGTGGGAGTACAAGCAGAATGAGGTCATTCAGGGGGCTAAGTACGCATATGTAGAAGATTTAAAGGAGGCAGTCAAACAATGGGCGGTGTCACTTATGCACAAACACTGACGTGTAATCTTTTCTTATTTTGCAGCGTCGTTACGCCCACAACCAGGTTAGGAGGGCCTACTCCAAGTTCGTTATGGAGTTCGACCGCCTGCTGCCTAGCGACGTCGTCTGGGAGCCCTATAGTCCACAGGCCATCACGGCCCGTGCACCGCTCGGACTCTGTACTCTTTGCACGCGCGACCAGGCGTACTGGTTGACGAAAGTGCCATTGGTGTTCGACATCTTCGTCGAGCCCCACTGTCCACAGCGCGTGATGCGACAGTTCGGCCTACGTCAGGTCTTCCCTATGCCCATACAGGTCGTTGTGCCGCGCGATGTGCACCGATAAGTACAACTGCGATCTTTGTTTAGTAGTACCACTCTTTATGTACTCTAATGCACTCTCTGCAAATAGGGTATAATCGTAGGGGGACAGGCAGACCGGCGCTCAGTGGTATCCCCGACTGCAGCGGTACGTGGAGGACTGGTTGTTGGCGACGGAGGATGTCGTCGACGAGTTCCGTGCACACACTGAGGAGCATTACCTAGCATACCTCAGGTGGTACCAGCCTCGGACCCGCATACGCGTAACGTTCACCCCAGGTGATCCACAGCCACACGTCGCCGCTACGACGAACACGTATCCTACACACCGTGACCAGGACTACTTTCGTACGGTAAGTCACTTTATCTTTGCACTTTGTCATTCCCTTTCTAGGTAGCCACGGTTCTAACATATAATCAAGTCACATTTGAAATAGGCCGACGCAGCGCGACAGATTCAGGGTGATGTCAACGCGGCGTTCGGACGGTTGGACACTGGGATCGTGCTGACTGCGGACGAGCAGAGGACGACCTTCGGGAGGATTCGTCAGGCGTTGCACACAGTGCTTCATGCGCTCACTTGTCGTGCGGCTGACGCGGTACCTCCCGTCTATACACAGCAGCAGCAGCCACGGCCAGCAGGAACAGGACGAGGAGCAGGAGTGCGCCCGCAGGGTTCCAGTCAGCCATCTGGCCCCTCCAGAGGTAAATTCTACTAACCTTCCATTCATAATATGTTTCCTTGTACGACATGCACCGTTGTACATCAATATGCTTCCCTGCAGCCTTCGCTACACCGTACCTACATCCCTCTGGAGCTGGCACGTCAACGCATGGAGTGTACCACACACGACCACACGCGCAGCTGGGCATGACAAGTGCCCTCGGTGCCACCACAGGAGGTCCTTCAGGTTATATCAAAGTTTACTTTTCTCTTGCAAAATTTCGATTTGCAATAATCAATAATTTGGTGTACATTGTTCCACTCTACAGCACCAGCGATGTTTGTTGGCGCTGGCTCCTCCACGCAGGGCGCACGCGGCAGCGGTTGGGCACCGGGTCCTTTCGAGGGGGACGACTTAGAGGATGAGGACGAGGGCGAGGAGATCCACGAGATACTAGCTGTCTCGCAGCTCGAAGGAGCTCCGCCACCACAGATATAGGACCCACCGGTTGCCACACCCGTGCAGACGACCCGCGCTGGCCGTGCTGTACCACCAGACCGGTTGACGTACTCCCAGGGACAGGTGCGAGCGCAGGGTAGGAAGTCGAAGAGAGCTAGAGGTTACGGTCTGGGCCCGTAGTACTTTGTGTCTGTAATAGTTTGTCTGTTGTATATAATGTTTTATTAATTCTACGTTTCCTGATGAAACCACTTTACTTCGTTTACGCTCATCGATCAAACGACGTATTCCTCACATTAACTTCACGACGAAAGTACATTCCGAGCGGTGACAACCGAACACATATTAACTATCATACAAAAAATAGTGACGGTAGCCGGTACTCACATAAAAATTGATTTCGAAAATTGATTTTTCTAAATCAATTTTTTTCTTTTTTTTTCGGCATGTTGGTCCGGACTGTCCGGTTAGGGTCCGGACGGTCCGGACTATATTAACGCTAAATACCGCCCTCTAGTTGGGCGGCAAGCCAAAAACCGCCCTCCCCGAGAGGGCGGCAAAGGGGGCCGCCTGTAAATGGCCGGCCCCCGGGCGCATTTTGCAGGCGGCCCCCTTGCCGCCCTCTGAGAGGGCGGTTTTTGGGAGGCCGGGGGGCCGCCTGCAAAATGGCTGACGGCCGTCGGCAGGGGGCCAACGGCCGTCAGTCACGTCATAAAATCGCCCTCTGGGATTTTTAAAAATCGCCCTCCCAGAGGGCGGTGGGAGTCTATTTTTGCAATTTTTTCAAACAAAAATCTATTTTTGCAAATCTTTTAATAAATAAATATAAAAATCAAAAAAATTCGCGGACCAATAGCCCATGACCCATGAAACAGGAAATTGGTTTGAGGGGACTAAGGGTGAGTGGGTCCCATATGTCAGTGGGACATACGTTAAAAAGAGGTTTAATTAGATTTTAACCTAGAGAGAGCCCGCTGATCATTGAGAGGCTAGGATAGGATTAGTGAGGCGATTGGCGGAGATGCTTATTCTGCGGGTAAAGAGAGATGGGGCCGTGGTGGGTCCCAGAGGTCAGTCTCTCTTTCCCTTTCTTTTCTTCCTCCTCCTTGCTCCTCCCCTGTTCCTTCTTCCCTCGTGGCAGTGTGGCGGAGCTCGATGGGAGCGAGGGCGCCGGAGGCCTGTGGCGAGCCGCGGCCGAGGGGTTGGAGCTTGGCGGAGGAAGTCCGGCGAGCGGTGATCACCGGCGGCGGGGAGGGGATGTGCGTGAGCACGCGCACGGAGGCCAAAGTTTGGGAGCGGCGGTGCCTTTTTCTTTTACGGAGGAGGTGGCATGGCTCCAGTGGGCTCCTAGGCCGGACAGAGGCGGCAGGAACTCCGGAAGGGGTCACTGAAGCGTTCGACGATCGGCGGTGATAGGGGCTGGGCTCGGCGGGGAGGTCTCCGGATCGACGACGGCCGGCGGCAGTGAAAACGGCAAGCTGGGCGGCGGCCGGCTTCGGCGGAGTGGAGCGGAGGCGGATGGCCGGGCCTCCCGCCCTTTTATAGGCGTGTTGGAAATCCATCTATTGCCTTGTATAGCATATACCGTATATAGCCTCATACCATGTATAGCATACCATGTACACATTCTTGTAATCACTGTGGATGTGTTTGGTTTAGGGATGAGGTAGGATGGGTTAGATCTATTCCTTTTTTTGGGATGGGATGGCTCTAGTTGTTTGTTTGGTTTGAGAAATGGGGTGGTCCTAGTTTTTTGTTTGATAGAAGGGATTAGAGTGGGATGGGATGCATGGAGCTCAGGTGGTGTCGGCGAGGCCAAGGGCGGCGGCGGCGGCGGAGGCCGAGGGAGGCGTCGGTGTCGGCATTGGCGGGGGCAGACGACGCGTCGGCGCTGGCAGGGGAGGCCGAGGGTGGTGGCGGTGGTGGAGGCCGAGGCCAAGGAAGGCGGCGGCATCGGCGTCGGCGCTAGCGGGGGAGGCCGAGGGCCGTGGCGGTGGTGGAGGCCGAGGCCGAGGGAGACGTCGGCGTCGGCGCTGGCAGGGGCGGACGAGGCGTCGGCGCTGGCGGGGGAGGCCGAGGGCCGCGGCGGTGGTGGAGGCCGAGGCTGAGGGAGGCGTCAGCGTCGGCGCTGGCGGCGGCGGCATCGGTGTCGGCGCTGGCGGGGGAGGCCGAGGGCCGCGGCAGTGGTGGAGGCCAAGGCTGAAGGAGGCATTGGCGTCGGCGCTGGTGGGGACGGACGAGGGCGTTGGCGGCTGGGGGCGGTGGCGATGGTGGAGGCCGAGGCCAAGGGAGGCGGCAGCATCGGTGTCGGCGCTGGCGGGAGCAGACGAGGCCGAGGGCAGCGGCGGCGGCAGGGACGTCGGCGGGGGAGGCCACGTGCGACGCGCCACGAGGTGGGTCGGCGCGGTCCGCCCGATTTTACTGGACGAGTTGAACCCGCATCTGAGAGGAATATTCCTCTTCAGGGATCAACCCAACCCACCTAACCTCAAACCAAACACCCTGAAAAATAGGTTGGCTCTGTTCTGACCCATCCCATTCTTGGAACCAAACACACCCTGTATTATCAATGGAAGTATGCGCCCCTGATTGTGTGGCGTTCTCCCTAATTCCTCTCATCTTTCGCATGGTATCAGAGCAGGTCTGATCTCCGATGACTCGTCACCTCCTCTGTGCTCCACCTCCGGCCACCATGAGCGCCTCCTCAACTTCTTCCGCTACCTCCACCGGCTCTACCCCGGCCAACATCTCTTCCACCACACCCGCCGTGATGACGGTTGATCCACTGGCCTCGGTAATCAACATCGCCAGTGTGAAGACGCATGTGCCGATCACCCTTGAAGGGAATGGCTCCAACTATTCCCAGTGGAGCACTCTGTTCACCGTATTCGTCGGCAAGTACGGGTTGACAGGCTTCATTGACGGCATCACCGACCCCAACCTCGACGACCTACATCGCCGGCAAGACTTCGCTGTTCGCTCATGGATCTACTGGTCCATCTGCGAAGACATCGTCAAGATCATCGTCGAGCTGACACAGACGGCCCATCAAACTTGGGCCGCCATCGACGATCTTTTCCGCGACAACAAGGAAAGCCGAGCAGTCTTTCTTGAAGCAGAGTTCAGGACCATCGTGCAGGGAGATATGACCATCAGCGACTACTGCCGCAAGCTGAAAAAGGCAGCTGACATGCTGCACGAAGTTGGGCAGCCGGTCTCCGACAAGACTGTCATCCTCAGCACTCTCCATGGTTTGAGCCCACGTTTCTCCTCCACCGCCAAGCTCATTCCTTTGTTGGACCCCTTCCCCGGCTTTATTCGCACCAGATCAATGCTGACCCTGGCAGAAACCAAGCTGGCAAATCAGGTGGCTATGGCGGCCAACACAGCTCTTATGTACTCCACCGTCCCCGCCAATTCGGATACCTCAGGCAGTGGCGGAAGCGGCAATGGAGGCAACCAGAGAAGCAATGCTGGCAATGGCAGCAAGAACAGGGGCAAGAAATGGAAGAACAACAACAAAAAGAACAACGGTGGCGGCGGCTTCAACATCTCCAGCGGCGGCGGTCAGTGGCAGCCAGGGATGAAAACGGAGCAGATACGGACGGATAATGCTTGTACCGTATTTGTTTTCATATTTTTAGTTGGATACGAAAATGGATACGAATAACTCGGATACGGAAACAAATACGAATCATTTCGAATACAAATACGGTTCGAATAGGATCGGACACGAATACGGAAACAAATATTTCTCGGAACAAGAAACCACTCAAACTGTTCGTAGAGACAAATAGAACACATATATTTATCTAATTTATTATAAATATTTATCATTTTAGGAGACATCACAAATTAAACATAGTGTATTGAGTTCAACGGTAACGCGTAGATAAGTATAACCGACGTCGGGAGGCGGCGACGGGCGGCCGAGGTCGGGAGGCAGCGGAGTCACGGCGACGGATGGCCGAGCTCGGGCGGCTGAGGTCGGGAGGCGCCGAGCTCGGGAGGCAGCGGAGTCGGGGCGGAGTCGGGCGGCCGAGCTCGGGAGGCGGCGACGGGAGGCCGAGGTCGGGAGGCGGAGTCGGGCGGCCGAGCTCGGGAGGCCGAGGTCGGGAGGCGGAGCTCGGGAGGCGGCGACAGGCAGCCGAGAGGCAGCGATGGGCGGCGGCCAAGTTCGGGTGGCGGCGACGGGCGGCCATCGGGCGGCCGAGCCCGGACACCGGCGGCCGACTGACAGGCGGCGACGAGTGGCGGCGGCGGGCGGCGCTGCGCCGATGCGCGATGCGGGAGTCGGGGCGGCGCCGATCTGGTTCTGCTTCTCTGGCTCTGCTGCCCTACTTCCATCCAACACAGGCCACGGTATTGGGCTTTTGGGCTGTTGAGTTAATGGGCCGGTTTTTTAGGGATGGGGTTACTTCTGGGCTGCTGCTTGGGTATCGCGGATATCCGCATATAATAATCTTCGGATATCCGACTCCGTATTCGTATCCGTCGGAAACTGCGATACCGTATTCGTATCCGTATCCGAAAAAAATTATTCGTATCCGTACCGTATCCGGATTATCCGAAAATTATCCGATCCGAACTGTATCCGTATTCGTTTTTCTCCGGATCGGATGGAAACTATCCGCTTCGTTTTCATCCCTAGTGGCAGCCAACTGCCTCTGTCCCGGGCAGACCAGCAGGCGGCCCCTGGTTCTGTTTCAGCCCATGGGCTGGACATGCTCCTTCGTGGGCTCCCAACTAGGGTGCCTCCTGGCGGAGCGGCTCGCCAGGAATTCTTGGGCCACGGCCCATGGCGCCACAGCAGCAGGCGTACCCCATGTTCACTGCAGCCCTTCCTGCTCCTCCCATGAACATCTCTGGGGTGCGACGTCGCCTACTTGGGACACCGCCGGGCTCCTGGCGGCACTCAACGCGATGCAGCACAACGACGGTGGCAACAGTAACTGGGTGATGGGACTTTCGGTGCCTCTTCTCATATGTCCTCCAACTCCGGTATACTTGTTTCCCCCAAACCCTTCCGTTCTTCCTCCTTTGTCACCGTCGATAATAGTTCCTCCCTTCCTATTACTCTCACTGGGCGTGCCACACTTAAATCCCCTTGTCGCACCTTTACTCTTAATGATGTCCTCATTGTTCCACATATCTGATGGTTCCTATAACTATTATTTAATGTTGGAGAAATTAAAAATTACAGTGTTGAATAAAATTGATTCACTGAGATTAATCCCCTTAGAAATTCAATCACCTATGCGGAAAATTAATTCTAATCACTGACCTGCTTGTGAAGCCATCTTGACTTGATTTCTTCTTCTTCTCTGCTTCCTCTTCTTCTTGATGCTTCTCTGCGTGTGTGTGCCGACGGACGGATTGATGAAGACCTCACGAACCTGCTTCTAGTGCGTTGTGGATCGGACACAATTAGGTTTGTAGTCGGAAGACCAAGGGTTGCGTCCCGTTTCTTCTCCAATTTCTCTTTTATATGTGCACTAGTGGGGCTCGGGGTTTTTCCTTCGGTTTAGGAGGTTCGGTTGAATCCACCGATCCACGGATTCTATTCGTTATCTTATCTCTAAGCCGATAAAACAACCAACATTTCTCCCCTTTGATTTAGAGGCTTAATTAATTTCTAAGTCTATTAAGTAAAACAGCTCCCCAGGCAATGTGTCATACCCACAACTTTAAACGTCATTAAAAACTACAAGACCTAATAGTTCACTATAATACTTAAATTAAACTCACATCTTAACTTAGCGGGTGTTGATTGAAAAATTAATCCCCTATTTCCAGGATCTTAGTCAAAGGCAATCACTTAATCCCATGCCGGCTACATGTTCTTTAAATAAGTTGGGAGGTAAGCCTTTGGTTAGCGGATCCGCAAGCATAAATTTAGTATTTATGTACTCAATCTTAATTGTTTGATCCTGGACTCTATCTTTCACAACATGATATTTAATGTCAATGTGTTTGGCAGCTTCACTTGACTTGTTGTTACTCGTATAGAATACTGCAGCTTCATTATCGCAGTATATAACAAGTGGTCTCTCAATGCTGTCAACCACTTTTAATCTTGGGATGAAATTCTTAAGCCATACGGCCTGCCCCGTCGCATGGTAACATGCTACAAATTCCGCTTGCATTGTCGACGATGCAGTAAGCGTTTGTTTAGAGCTTTTCCACGAAATAGCTCCTCCCGCAAGGGTGAAAATATATCCTGAAGTGGATTTCTTTGTGTCTACGCACCCCGCGAAATCAGCGTCTGAATAGCCAAGGACTTCAAGCTTATCAGACTTTCTGTATGTAAGCATGTAATGTTTAGTTCCTTGTAAATAACGCAGAACTTTCTTTACTGCCTTCCAGTGGTCCATTCCTGGTTTAGACAGAAATCTGCCAAGCATCCCTGTGACGAATGCTAAGTCTGGTCGCGTACAGACTTGTGCATACATCAAGCTTCCGACAGCTGAAGCATAAGGTACCTTGTCCATTTCTTTAGATTCTAACTCATTTCTTGGACTTTGGAATGATCCGAATTTATCGCCCTTCATTATTGGAGCAGGTGAAGAGGCGTATTTACTCATATTATATCTTTCTAAGATTCTTGAGATGTAAGCTTTCTAAGATAGTCCTAGCACTCCTTTGGACCTATCTCGATGAATCTCAATGCCCAAAACATAAGATGCTTCACCAAGATCTTTCATATCAAATTTTGATGACAAGAATTCTTTAGTTTCTCGCAGCAGGTTCTTATCGCTGCTTGCTAACAAAATGTCATCAACATAGAGTACTAGGATGATGAATTTACCACCTTTATATTTAACATAAATACAGTTGTCCACCTCATTCTCCTTAAATCCGAACTGTCTGATGATCTGATCGAATTTAAGGTTCCATTGCCTGGACGCTTGTTTAAGTCCATAGATGGATTTATTAAGTTTGCATGCTAAATGACCTTTTCCTCCATACAAAACCTTCCGGTTGTGTCATGTAAACATTCTCTTTTAGGTCACCATTTAGAAATGCAGTCTTTACATCCATCTGATGAAGTTCTAAGTCAAAGTGAGCCACTAGCGCCATGACAATTCTGAATGAGTCTTTCTTAGAGACAGGAGAAAAAGTTTCATTATAATCAATTCCTTCTCTCTGTGAAAAACCCTTGGCAACTAGCCTTGCTTTGAATCGTTCGATGTTCCCTCTAGAGTCAAGCTTGGTTTTGTAGACCCACTTACAGCCTACGGTTTTGACTCCTTTAGGAACTTCTACTAAATCCCATACTTTATTATGGCTCATTGATTTTAGTTCATCTTCCATAGCCTGAAGCCACTTAGATGAATCCTTGCTGTTTATTGCTTCTTTAAATGAGGTGGGATCGTCTACCTTCCCCATGTCTTCTTCATTCATGTATACTTCATAATAATCAGGATGGCAGATCTCCTCACCCGCTGTGACCTTCTTAATTCTTGAGTTTCATTGTTTGTCACTTGAGGTTGAGGATCTTCATGTGGAGGTTCTTCTTCATTATGTGTCACTTCAATCTGTTAAGGCTCATCATCATTATTACTCTCAATATTTTCCTCAACAGAAGGTGTAGCCCCAGAAGGTCCAGAATTACCCGCTGGCGGTGCTACATCGCGTGGCACATTAGAAATTATGGGGATGTTCTGAATAATTGGAATATCAGTCTCTCGGATTTCCGGAGTTTGAATGTTAGCCCGAATTTCCTCAAGATTAATTTTCCTTTTATGTGAGCTCCCCCATTTATTGTCCTCAAGAAAGACAGCATGTCTAGTCTCCACAAATTTAGTAACCCGATCTGGGCAATAAAAACGGTATCCTTTGGATCTCTCGGGATAACCGATAAAATGACAGCTCACAGTCTTAGGATCTAATTTCTTTAATTGTGGATTAAATATTCTGGCTTCCACACGACAGCCCCACACACGTAAATAATTGAGTGTCGGTTTTCTTCCGGTCCATAATTCATAAGGGGTCTTAGGCACTGATTTACTAGGCACTCTGTTGATTATGTGTGCAGCTGTTTTAAGTGCTTCAATCCACAGCTTAGGTGACAGAGTAGAGTGATTCAGCATACTGCGCACCATATCCATGAGTGTGCGGTTGCGTCGTTCTGCTACTCCGTTCTGCTGAGGTTCTCCAGGCATGGAATATTGGGCAATAATCCCATGTTGCTGGAGATACAAGGCAAATGGACCAGGAATTTGCCCAAATGGAGCGTGTTTCCTGTAGTATTCACCACCACGGTCCGATCTCACAATTTTAATTTTAGCATTATGCTGATTCTCCACTTCAGCTTTAAATATCTTAAATTTCTCAAGAGATTCGGAACGGTCGCTTATGGGGTAAATATAACCATAACGGGAATAATCATCTGTGAATGTTATAAATGAATCAAATCCATCCACAGATGTCACCGGGAATGGTCCACAAATATCAGTGTGAATTATTTCTAGTGGATTTGAGCTCCTAGTGGCTCCTTTCTTTATTGTTTTAGTGAATTTTCCCTTAATGCAATCTATGCAATGATCCGCGTCAGAAAAGTCTAAGGGAAGGAGTATCTCTTCTCTTATGAGATGTTCAATTCTCCCCCTAGAAATATGGCCTAAGCGACAGTGCCATAATTTCGACGACGTCTCATTTATCACATTCATTACTTTATCATTGCAGGCATTATTAACATTCAGGACCATATCATCCAAAGAGAGCAAGAATAGCTTATCTCGCACAAAGGCGAAGCCAATCACTTTATTATCTAATTTAATGTAACATGTTCTCTTTGAAAAATGACAGTCATAACCAGTTTCTGTCAACACTCGAACAGAAATGAGGTTTCTCTTAATTGAGGGAGCAAATAAAACATTATTCAGAATTAAATTGTAGCCACTAGGGAGTCTAAGTGCTAGGTCTCCAACGGCCTTCACTTCGATCTCCGCTCCATCAGCTACTCTTAGGATTCGCTTCCCCTTTGCTACCGCCTGGATAGTAGTCAATCCCTGCAATGAGTTACAGACGTGCACAGTGGCACCTGAGTCAACCCACCAGGTATTAATGGAGAATTCAGAGTAAAATAACTCATTAACATTTGATATTTCATCAATCTCATTTATACCTTTCTTAGCTAGCCACTCTCGGAAGCGTGGACAATCCCTCTGCCAATGTCCATCTTTACTGCAAAACTTGCAATATGGACTTGCAGTGGTGGAGGCAGCTAAAGCTTGAGACTAAGGATGCGGCTTTGCTTGAGCAGTGTTACTCCCTCCAGACTTATGAGGGTGATATGGCTTCTTTCTGCCACTACCCGAGTTTTGGCCTTGATTTGTTTTCCTCTTGCCTTTAGCATGGATGAGGTTGAGCTGATCTTTAAGTTTCTGCTTATCAGCCTTTTGTCGCTCTTCCTCTTCCACTGAGTGGGAGATCAATTCTGCTACGGTCCACTTCTCTTTCTGAGTATTATAATTAATCTTGAAGGGACCATAGTCAGGACCAAGAGAGTTCAATATGAAATGCACTAAGAAACTTTCAGACAATTCCATGTCCATGGTCTTTAGTGTATGTGCCATATGAGTCATCTCAAGGATGTGCTTTCTTACACCACCTTTGCCATCATACTGGCTGGTGATCAGCTTACTTATTAAGGTACTGGCATGGCTCTTAGATGAAGTCTTAAAATTCTCTTCAATGTTTGCCAAGTACGTCTTAACATCGTTTGAGTCCGTAATCCCTCCAATAATTCCTGGAGCGATAGTACTCTTGATGTACATGAGAGACATTCTGTTGGACTTTTCCCAAGAGGCTACTTTTTCTTCGTAACTCCACTTGGTATTATCATAAACTTCCTGACTCATTTCGTCAGTGTACATGGGCTCCTCAGGGGAGTCCTCTCTTAGTGCTAAGTCATAGTCCAACATGCCAAGATTCAGTAGCACATCGTTCTTCCACTCAGCGAAATTTGTTCCATCAAGGGGTGTCACAATTTTAAGCTGCCCCAATGCTGAAAATAACCAATGAAAATATTAGTAAAATATTGCATATGATTAATTTGCGTTGGCTCAATCAATCACATGCAATGATGGGCTTCTTTTCTAAATTTAATCACCGTTGGGCAGAAAAATTTAGAAAATATATGAAGTGACCAAAAATAATCCTTAATTACATCACCGTTGGGCAGAAATAATTAAGGAAATAATATTATTAATTTATTTGACATGAAATTATAACTAACGTTGGTCAAAAATAATTTCACATCATAAATACTTTCCAGCAAAACTTCCCGTTGGTTCCATTTAGCTAGAAATAATTTTCTGAGTCATCAAAATAATTTTTCATAATTTTTCAGCATTTTTAATGGCCAAGAAAGCATATAAATGAATTTCTGTAAATAACAAATGAATAAAACAGTGGGAATTGATTTAATTTCAAGCGCGGGCGCGGGGCCCGGGCGCGATGCGCGGGCGCGGGCGCGGGCGCGAGGCGCGGGGCCCGGGCGAGCGCGGGCGCGGGCGCGGGCCTGCGTCGGCCATTCCGTTCGATTCAGATTGAACGGCTACGGTCATCCCCGCGTCTAATTTTGTTAGCGCCGTACGATTTCAATCCGACGGCTGAGATTATTTTTCACCGGGTCAAAGCCATCGGCTGTCGGCAGCCGAAGCCCTAACCCTATCCCCGGTCGATCCCCTTTTCTCCGCGTCTTCTTCCTCCCGACGCGCTCGACGAGCAAGCGGCGGCGGCGATGGCGATGGCGACGGCTATGGCGACGACTATGGCGACGACGCGCCGAGCGAAGCAGCGGCGACGACGGCCAATGCCCGTCTTTCCTCTTCCCCCTCCCACCCCAGTTCTCCTCCCCGTGCGCAAGAGCAACACCGAGGCGAGCCTCGGTCTCGCGCGGCCGAGCGACGGCGCGAGACCGGTCTGGAGTGGCGGGGTGGCTTAGCGGCGGAGAGGGAGTTCCCGAGGCACGCACGCGGCGGCAACGGCAGCTACCTGACGGTGACGCACGGATGCGAGCACATCGGCAGCGAAGACGACGAACCGGGTAAGATAATCCCGATTTCATTGAATTCGCGTTGATTTTTTTTTTGGGTCTTATCCAAACTAGGGTTCTTCGGATTTGGGGATTTTGATCTTTGCCGAGTTAATTGATGATGACTTCACTAAGGGATGAAAATTTTGGGATTAAATTCTAAGGGGCTTGGCTCTGATACCACAATGTTGGAGAAATTAAAATTACAGTGTTGAATAAAATTGATTCACTGAGATTAATCCCCTTAGAAATTCAATCACCTATGCGGAAAATTAATTCTAATCACTGACCTACTTGTGAAGCCATCTTGACTTGATTTCTTCTTCTTCTCTGCTTCCTCTTCTTCTTGATGCTTCTCTGCGTGTGTGTGCCGACGGACGGATTGATGAGGACCTCACGAACCCCTTCTAGTGCGTTTGTGGATCGGACACAATTAGGGTTTGTAGTCGGACACCAAGCGGCGTCCCGTTCTTCTCCAATTTCTCTTTTATATGTGCACTAGTGGGGCTCGGGGGTTTCCTTCGGTTTAGGAGGTTCGGTTGAATCCACCGATCACGGATTCTATTTATTATCTTATCTCTAAGCCGATAAAACAATCAACATTTCTAACCGTCGGATCGTATTAGATCCAATGGACGATATTGGTTACAGAATCCTCCCACCCGCAGCTCCCCTCCCCCACCGCAGCGCAGGCACCGCCGTCGATCCCCCTGCAGATCCTCCTCACGTGCCTCCCTCCATCCAGGTGCCCTACAGTGCCAGCCCCGCGGCGACTGCCGTGACGAGTGGAGCGCCGACTGCCGCGGCCGCCAGTTCGACCGCATCTCCCACTCCTTCGGCTACACCTATGGCCGTCCTCTCGTCACGGCCGCTTCCCATCCCTCTTGCTACTCCTCGCCCTCACGGCGCTCGCCGTGCTGCTGAGGAACCACTTCCCGTCCCTCCGCCTCGCCTCCTTCGACGCGTCGGAGCCGCCGACCACCTTCTTCGAGGTGGACCATCCGATCTGGCCGCCGTGCGGCAGCGTCGGGCCCTGCTCTGCGTTGCTCCTCTCCCACTCCTTCGGCTACACCTACGGCCGCGTACGAACCGCCCGCCTGCCTCGCCGCCGCCGCGCGCAGGTCACTAGCGCTCGCTGTGCTCGAGTGGACCGCCGACTGCCGCGGCCGCCAGTTCGACCGCATCTTCGGGGTGTGGCTCTCCGGCGCGGAGCTCCTCCGCAGTTGCACCGCAGGGCCGCGCGCCACCAGCATCGTCTGGTCCGTGTCGCGCGACGTCTCCAGGTACGCGGCCCTCCTTTCGGTGCCCAAAGAGGTCGCAGTCTACCTCGGCAACCTCATAGACGACACCTACACTAGCGTCTACCACGCCAACCTCACGCTCCACCTCTACTTCCACCCAACACCGCCGCCGCCGCCGAAGCGGCAGCAGCAGCGTGCCGATCTGATCTCCACGGATGTGCAGTCCAAGAAGATTGTCATTCCGTCGAACACCTACAGGGCAGTCCTTGAGGTGTTTGTCTCTTTCCACTCAAATGACGAGGACTGGTACATTCACCCGCCAAACGAATACATTGAGGCCAACAACAAGTCCGGGCTCCCTGGCAATGGCGCATTTCGGGAGATCACTGTTAAGGTCGACAACGATGTCGCCGGTACTGTTTGGCCCTTTACTGTTATCTACACTGGCGGTGTCAACCCGCTTTTCTGGCGGCCTATCACCGGCATTGGTTCATTCAATCTCCCGACTTATGACATTGACATCACTCCTTTCCTTGGTAAGCTCCTGGATGGCAAGGAGCATGATTTTGGGTTTAGCGTAACAAATGTGTTGGATGTATGGTTCATTGATGCCAATCTACATCTGTGGTTGGATCACAACAGTGTCAAGACATTTGGGAGCTTGGTGAGCTATGAGGCTCCCACATTGGCACTTAAAGTGGACTCTGATTTCAGAGTGCTGGATTGGCGGTTTGTGACAAGCGCAAGCCGGCATGTCTCTGCCACTGGATGGATGAAATCATCATATGGTGAGGTTATGACAACTTTCTACAAAGGTTAAGCTACAGGAACATCAATGTGTACATCAAGAATGGTACAGTGCAAGTGGTGAACCAAACAATCGATGCAAAATCTGGTGTTTTCTCCAGAAGCAATGCGGTGCTGTTCTTGGAGGAAGTTCACAGGGCCTTCCCGTTGTATATTTTTCCTGGAACCTCAGACCAAGTGGGTGATGAATACTCATTGGTTTCGGTTGTGAAAATGGGCTTCAATGAGAAGATGATCTCTGGCAGGAAGCCAGAGTTTTCATACAACTCTTTGCGGAATGCACAATCGGCACATGGTTATATGAGGGTAAAGAAGAATCTGGTAGTTGATGGAGTAGGGGAGACCCATCAGGTGTATAAATATGTGGGTACTGATGGATGCTACTCCAGATACGTTGGCAGCAGGAATTATACAAATTTTCGACCGTTCTGGTGATGTTTGCTCCAAAGGATTACCACATAATGGGCCCAAATTCTCCTCGGTGAAGCTTACTTGAAAGATCAGCTAGCAAGATGAAAGTTGCTGGTGAACAAAACGGACAAGAAGGGTGATCTAGAGAACTGCATTGTTTTGGTTATCTCTTCAATAAAGATTGATTAGGTTAGTTTACGCTTCTTGTAGTAGGTAAGAAAACTGGAATTTATTTATAAATACACTTCTTCAAATCAAGTGTGCTACAAGGAACTATTACCAGTAGCTAGCAATCGTACCATTATCTTTTTGGGTTGGATCTTTCCACTACTGTTTGTCCTTTTTTTCCCCAGTTTATCATTTATGCCAATATACTACACCCTGCAAAGCTTGTGTTGACACTACATTAGCTGTAGGCCTTTGACAACATGACTGTTCCCAATCTTCCTCAAGAGATTTTTAATGTGCATATGTGAGTATTCGCTTTCTTATATGCTTACAGGGGATGTACCTTTACGTGAGATATCTATATTTAACTGGTCAAACTAACTGCTATTATGTTGGTGTACTATATGCTACTTTTCATGATAATAACATCACTTCTAGAGTAAGTTTGGAGCTGGGACTTAATTCTGATAGTGAAGATATGAGAAGAACCAGGTAAATAATACCCTCCTTCGTATTCAAGATATTTTAACGATTACATAATTTATGGTTCGATTAAGAAATTTATTGAAGAAGTCCCCTATAAGTCTAACTCCAATGTAGTACTTGTTGTATACCACATTCTATTAACTTTTTTTTTGTCTCAGAGTAACTACATGCTGAATTGCTGATACTGGCAAGTACAACTTGCTTATTTACCATGTTGTATAATGTATATCAATCAGTATATACCTTCTCGGAAAACAGAGTACAATAACGTCTTTTTGCCAACTATCCTGACTGAGTGTGGTCAAATTTGTCATCTTGACGGTGTTAATTAGTGGTAAAAAAGACATTTACCCGAAGCCCACGAATCTTTTTTTTCTCCTTTTTTTCATCGGGTTTGTTGGTTTTAAATACATTAAATAAATTAATTTAAAAAGTGAGGGCAAATATGCAAGACTAAATTTGCCTTTTCTTTACTACCGAATTAAGACCTACAGGAGGATTTAATGGAATAGGAGCAAACCGGAGCTTCGATTCAAAAAAGCGAAGGCAGAATCACAAACCTTAAAAAGAAGGGGTAAAATCACAATTGCAATCTAAATCAGGGGGTAAAAACACAACTGCCCTATTCTATTATGGCAAATTTGTATATTAAAAACGTGGAGAATTTGTTCCTACTGACAAAAGACACTCGTACTTGTTCTTTGATCAGTCCATCATGTCTGATGCTTTAGCAATGTGAATATTTTAGTGTGTTCTGGTTTTGAAATGCCTGGTGATAGGGGACATGCTATTGTGCAATATATGGTTTTGCATGTGTAGTTGGGTGGTACTTGTCTGCCTAAGTTACACGCTCTTTTGCCAAACTCTGCATGGCCGCTGTTCTAATGATGTGCTAGGGAGAAAATAAATTGAGGCACTTATGTTTGAGATAGGCTAATTAGCAAATATGATTAGCACCCTTGCCCGATTATTTTTATTCTTGCATGTACGTGAGTGTCTTGATACATGCTACGAGTTAATTTTTTTAACTAAGTCAAGTATTGGTATTAGCATTAGAGCGGAATTATTGTGTTATATTAAGGTTTTCATTATAACAAACGTCGATTATTTAACATCATTTTACCCGGTGTGAATTGGAATTGATGCATATGTTTTCTCCCATTGCAACGCATGGACATCCAACTAGTTATTAAAAATCTTCTATCCGTTAGAAAATTCACCCGTGATAACCTTTGTTCTATTGAATTTGACTTCTTTGGTTCCTATATTAAGGATAACCTGGGAGTATTTCAAAGTTTAGAATTTTAAACATGAAAAAACGTTCTACTAGTGCTGAGTAGGGATAAAAACTGAGCGGATAGTTTCTATCCGCTCCGAAGAAAAAAATACGGATACAATTCGGAGCGGATAATTCTCGTATAATCCGGATACAAATACGGATATTTTTTTCCAGATACGAATACGAATATGGAAATGGGATTTCCTATGATACGGATAATAATACGGATATCCGATAGCGGATATCCGCCAAAGGCATAAAACATACCTTTTTTCTAACTCTAGATCTTCAACCTACCTCTTTAAATTTTAATAGTAGCCCATCCCACTAACATTACTTCACACTATTGATATTATTTAAACTTTTAAATATTTTTACAAATTATACTATATGTTATATGCTATAACATCAATTAGGAATGCATTTATACTGCTAACGTTGTACGTGTTAAACTTAATAAGCATTGTTTAGTCCATGATAAAACTTTTTATACGAAACAAGCTAATTATGTGTGATGGTATTTATTTCTATTAGAAGTTTAGGTGGTTTTCATGTTCCGAGGAATATTTGTTTCCGTATTCGTGTCCGATCATATTTGATCCTTATTTGTATTCGAGAATTTGTATTTGTTTCCATATCCGAGTTATTTGTATTCGTTTCCATATCCGGCTAAAAATGTGAAAACGAATATGATATGAGTATTATCCGTCTCTATCCGCTCCGTTTTCATCCCTAGTGCTGGGTACCTTGGCTCCTCGGCTCCTCACTTCAGCAGGGCCCCTAAACTAAGACCCTAAATAGGTTTTTAGGGGAAAAGGATAAAAACGAGGTCCAGCAGGGCTCCTATTAAGGTCCTCAAAATAGGAAGGTCCTTAAATCCCTCCTCACAGCTCTATTCCTAGTGGCTAGCTAGCCCTCATTTTTCTTTTTTCATGGCACAGGTGAAATTTCAGTTGGGGCTTCTATTGCACATGGCTCATCCTATTTCCCGCACCGCTGCCACCCTTCTGCCTGCCGCCGCCGCCGCAGTTCCACCTCCTCCCCGACGTCCTTCTCCCGACGGCCCTCTTCCTCGGCCTCCTCCTCCCGACGCCAATCCTTCCCGGTGCTCCACGTCTTGCCCCTCACCTTCCCCTGACGCAGCTTGTCTCCTCCTCCCCCGGCGATAGCTCCTCCCTGGCGCCCCCTCCACCCCTCCTCCCTGACACGCCTCCTCCTCCCTGGGCTCATCCACACTGTGCTTCACTGACAATCTCTGAGGAGAGAGGAGTACCAGCAACGTAATAAACCCGTATTAGAAAAGTTGCTAAAGATACATAAAGATATAGAAAACAAGCAAGCGCATGAGCAATTTCGAAATGATCTTATAAAGTACTTATGGGTGCTTTATGGTACTTAGTAGTTTGTTTCGTTGTAATTTCTATGGGTTATTTCGAGTCTTAACTTTTACTTGCAGGATATGTCATTTCTATGTTTCTAAATTTTGAATAAAAATTGAATTGTGGTGTTTTAAATTATTAATTTGTATATGGATGAATTCTACACGTTACAAATATTTATATTTTAATTATTATAGTGTTAAACTAGGCATATATATATAGCATATGGTGAAATACAATAAAAAAAAGTGGGGTTGAGAAATGGGAATTGTTACTGGAGTTTGAGATATATTTAGGGTTCTAAGAAAACAAAAATAATCCCTATTTAATCTTTAAAGCTCTAAAATAGAGAGTATTGTGGAAGATGCTTTTCGCTCACAGTAGACTGACACCTATAAAATCTCCCCAGCCAGCAACACGCCTCAAATCAACCCATTCAAATTCAAAACTTCCAATCAACACGCGAAGCCTAAGAATTCCGCGAGCCCTGTGAGGGAGGGAGGCAACCCAACCAACGGTCGACCACGAGGAGGAGCCCGCCATCCATGGCCGCCGCCGCCGCCGACCACCACCGCGCCGGCCTACCCCGTGAGGAGGACGACGAGGAGGAAGAGGGATCGGAAGAGGAGGTGGAGAGCGAGGAGGAGGAGGAGGGGGGGGGGGGGGGTGCGATGACGGGTCGGAGGAGGAGGAGGACGAGGCCGCGAGCCTCGCCGGCCTGTGCGACCCCGAATTTGTGCGGTCACATTCGGGGAAAGGGGATTTGGTTTGCGAATCTGGGATGAGTTTTTCGTCTTCGTGAATTTTGCTTTTTTTGAAAGTGGGTTGATTGCGTTGGGCTTCTGTATGAATTTCTCAATTTCAGGAAAGGATCACGGATGCCGAAGATGGGGAAGGAGGAGATGGATCTTTTATCCTTGGTGGACAAGCTAATGCATGGTCAGTTCTTTCTTCGATATATCCAGTAATGTGATACAAACTGGTAACAGAGCGGTCCTGAAATTTGCCTGCTAGTGTAATCTTGTGAAGAGTGACGTGAGGAAAAAAAAACGACTTTGCAAAAGAAAAATAATTGTTTTGTTTTGTTTTGTAACGCAATGTTAGATAAATGGAAACATTTTACAGTGCATGTTGTGAATTCCTGCATTGTTTCATTCATTCTACTTCCGTAGAAATTTGATGGATTCCTGCAGTACAATTTTAGAACCATCATATTTGATCTCTTTCAGTTATACCTTCAGTTCCTAATGTAATTTTAAGATGAATCAGACAAATTGTTTGCAGAAACTGTATAAGTTTCAAGGATTACATCATGAAAAGAGTAAATTTCCATGTTTTGGTGGTCATCTTAGATTCGTATTGTTAATAGTATGAGTGTTGTGCTGTTGCAGTATACAGATAGCCAGTTGGAGAAACTAAAGGTTTATGAATGCAAAGCATATTTGAGGATGCACAAGTTAAGATTGTCAGGCAACAAGGAAGTGCTCCTAAGTCGCATCAGAGAACATATCGAGTAAGAACTACATCCTTTATGTAATTTGTCGTTCTTTATATTTTACTCCTCAACTTTGTTGAGATTCTGTAATGCAAGTTAAGAACTACTTTTGTTTTGATCACTTTCTTGTGCTTCACAAACCAAGGTGAAAAATATGGGAGAGGTGAAGTATCCAATGCCAAGTTTTGTTCTGAATTGTCAAGGTGATTAGCCTAACATTCATCCTATCGCAACACCGTGATGTGAATGACAGGAAATTTGAAAAGCTTTCTTAACTTGTTGCATTTAATGTATAATCCATAGTTCATGTACTTAAGATTGTCTGAAATCACACCACACATATTGAAGTATAGTTCTGGAATACATAACCACCTCCTATTGTCTTTCCGCACTGTTTAAGATCTAGTTTTGTCATTCTTGTAGTTCTCAAATACATAACCAATAACATTCTCATTTGCAATGAACTGTTTTTTCTGTACACACTGTTTAAGCTCTACTTTTGCCATTCTTATGCACCCGTTAAACATTGTAGGTGATTCATGCAAAGGCGATGTTGTGGTGTTTGAGCAAAATATTTACAAAAGGTAATACATGTTAAGCAGAAGTGTTGAATTTACCGAAGTGATAGCCATGATTCTCCAATCACAATATTTATATTATCATTTTTTTTACTTTGACTGCTGAGTATCACTATAGAAAAAAAGGAGCTCCTCGTGGTGTCAAGGGTTGTTTATGTGGTCAAAGGACAAATGCTGGTCGAATAATCAAAGAAAGCTATGGCACTAAGAAGCAACAACAAATGTGCAAAACAAATGGCTCCATAAAAAACAATTTTTTTGCCAGCATAAGTTTTTGCGTGGAGTTACTATAATCACCATAGACCTCTTAAAAGCAAAACAAATGTGCAATGCAGATTGAGATTTTATGGAGTAAAGGGCACAGACCATGGCCTCCCCTCCATCCACTCCTCATAAAGGGTAGAAATCTCTACAAGGATAAGACTATGAGACAGGTGTGTTCTTAAATGTTCATTTGACCAGGGAAAGCAAGATTATTATTGTTGAAGCTGATTTCTGTTACACTCACAGCCATGGCCTGATGAAGAGGAAAGAAAAAGAGTCCTCCAAGAAAAACATGCAAGAGGTCTCGTGGCATGTAAGACAAAGGAAGTCAGGATTAAGGATAAAGAGAATGGACAGATGAGGAGATTAAATAGGTAAGTCTATTATCTGTGGCATGTTATGGTACTGATGATTATAATATAACCTTTATCATGGTAGTTTGCATTATAATGAGTTCTACTGTTCAAAAACTCTGGTGAGAGGCCACATCATTTAAGGGCCAAAAGAGGTAAAATATTCTGTTAGAACCAGCATGAAAATGTGGTACTTTGAGGTCATCTCAGCCTGAGTTTGATGTTTACATCCAGTCCAGTGTTTGAACATTGAAAATAGATTCTGATTGTGAAGATGCAAGTAGATAAATAAGAAAATTTGAGCTGATCCTAGTTATAATGCCTTGGTTATGGTGCTAGGATATATCACATATATGATTGATCAAGAAATCTAACCACTCTATTCTTGGAGATCCCAGCTATGCATCCGAATTTTCTAATCATTCTAGTTTCTGTACTTTGGACAACACTTTCTCTAGTATTAAATCAAATTAGGACGGTAGCACGTCAATTATATGGCTTATTTCCTCTCATCAGTAGCAAAGCATATGGCTTATTCAGTTATCTACTGCATCTTAAATATGTGATCAGAGTTAACAATTTAACATGGTAAAAGAAAACTTTTGACTTCTCAAAATGTTGTTATGGTGAATAGGAATAAGGAAAACAAGAGCAAAGGACAGGAGAACATGAATAAAAAATCATCTCAAGTGTTTCTTCCACAACAAACGGTGACCACGAATACTGTTCAGCAAAGGTACTTCTGAATGTTATCACTTCTCCTATTAGAAAAAGTGTGATTTTGTTAGTATATTTTCATCAGCATTACTGTTGTACATTGCCATCTAAATATGAGATGTACATAGGAAATGAAGTGCATGTAAGGAATTCTTCATCATTTTACAGCTAAAATTATGCTGTCATTTCTAATGTGTTTGTTTTTCATGTATTAGGGCTGATGAGGAGACAATTCCTTCTTTCCAACATGATGATTCTGGGAACACAAGGCAGCAACAGATATATCAAAGCAAACCCCTACGAAGCAATTGTTCCATTATCTATGGCAATTTCCTTGCCCTCAACAGCACAATGAAGTGCTTCTCCAAAAGGGAACATCAAGAACTAGCACCGCGCAGGTCATTAACCATCAGGCTCCTTCCCTCCAACATGCCGTAAAAGCGGAAACAACGCAGCAGCAACCAAAATCAATTAAGCCTACTCCTATACAGCAAATTTCTGCATACCCACAGCAGTATCCCAAACATCAGCACCACAATGAAGTGCTTCCGGGGGCTCCTCCTTCCCAAGAGCAAAGGACAGCAGTATCCCAAACAACAGCCGTCAGACAAGATTTTACCAATCACCAGGCTCCTCCATCCAAACAACATGGAGGATCAGAGAACATGAGGCAGCAGCAGATATCTTCAAGGCCTACTCCTACTCCACAGCAAGCAGTCAAGTACACACAGCAGCCCCCTAATCATTAATACAAGAATGAAGTGCTTCGGCAGCAGGGTGGGACAAGTACTTCAAGAACAGGCTTCACAAATCATCGGAGTAACCATTGGCACTCTAGAGACCACAACCAACCAGCCTTCCAGCCTCGCAGGACGTTCACTCAGCAGGCAAAGACATACCAATATGGTTCTAACGGCAGTGGTCATCAACAGGTTTGCGCTGATCACAAACTGCATCAACCTCTCAGGTCAAGAAACCACGATTACTATCGGGGAGGCCAAAGTTATGACCAAGGTTATAGCGATGGTTGCCAAATGAATCAAGACCAGTATTATTCTCAACAGAGACCTCGTCAGAATCATCATGGTCACAGGCAAATGCCCCAAGATCAGTATCATCACCAGCAGAACCATCATCAGAATTACTATGGTAGCTGGGGAATGAACGGAAACCAGTACCATGCTGAGCAGAACCATAACCAGACTTACCGTGATCACGGGCGAATGAATAGAAACCAGAATCCCCAGAGGTTTCGACTATGGCAGCCATGCCGCTATTATCGACAAGGATGCTGCACACATGGGGAAGACTGCAAGTTTTTGCATGACTGAGGTAGTAATAATACTTTAAGGTGATGCTTGACAATTGAAGAGGTGAAAACTATTGTCTTTTGAGTGAGCAATCTGGTTGGCCAACTGAGTCAACCTTAGCTAGCAAGTAAAACTTCAGGTAGCTACACCTTTTTCGGTTCCTTGTTTGGGTTTCTCACGCTCTTGTATCAGCTGTCCAGCTGATTTTTTTGGCACAACATGTAATGATTTGCATACCATACATGAATTGAATACCAGGCAAGGTTTCATACTTTCTTGACCATGGTTTATGAATGGATTCTATTATCAACACTTTTATGTACAGTACTGTTTTGTATTATAAGATGTTTTGGGTTTGTCTTAAATCAAACTTCAAGTTTAATCAAATTTATAGAGAAATGTAGCAACATTTATAATACCAAATTAGTTTCATTAAATCAACTTGAATATGTAACTTATGAAGAAACAACCTATTGATCTTCTATCGCTTGCTATGGATGGTTGCAATATTTGTTTTATGTTGGAAATGTTACTACATCGTTTTACAAACTTAGTCAAATTTGAAAAAAATTGACTTGGAACAAACCCAAAACGTCTTATAACATGGAACGGATGGACTATTTGGAAGAATCACTATTAAAACAATGTGTTGTTAAAGGGAAAAATTTGGCTGTCTTGATCGACTATGTCTGAAACATTCAATTTTCTAGAATGATTTTTTAAACTTTTTTGGATTCAATAATTAACTTTTAACCATCTCATACTCTCATGCATGTGCACATCAGCACATGTAATGTTTAGAACAAGAGCCCAAGAGTGCAACACATGTTAGAGTTGCATTTAGGCACAAATTTCACATACAATTTTTAGCAGTGATCTAACCGTTCTTTTCTTTTTTTTTTTGAGATGTTTCATACAAATTCTGAAAGGAGCTTTTAGATCATGAAGTGACAGCCTTGATCAAACAGAAAAAATAAGATGAAGAGACGAATTTGTTGTTTTCATGTCAACACCAATATCAACCGTTAATCACAGATCGGACGGACAAAAAAGCGCAATCTCCTGTTTATTAGTCTCCCCACTTGTCTTTCGCATCGACGATATTATACTAACGGGTTGGGCATCTTGTTGGCAGAGCCGTCAGTCGCGTGTGAGAACGAGGAGGAGGAGGTTGAATAGCAGCGAGTAGAGCCGTCCCCATGGGGCTGCGTGGAAAACCAGCAGCAAGCAGGCAGCAGTAAGAGAGAGCCGGGCAGAGAAAAGCAACAGCATCCAATTTCGTTTTTGGGTTAGAGAATGGTTTTAGAATGGGTTGAATCCATTTTTCTGCTTTTGGTTTGGATTATGTTTGCACTTGGGGTGTTGCCTTTGATTAATGGATTTGGATTGGTTTGGGAAGTCTAGTATAGAGAAGAATGGGTATATCCGTCTCGATCTCTCCCTCCTCCCTTCCGCGGCGATGGGGACCTCGCCGGCGGTGGAGGAGCTGACGAGGCTGTACCAGGAGCTGCCGCGGAGGCCGAGCGCCGAGGAAGTGGAGGCGGCGGCGCCGCCGGAGGACGGCGTTCCCGGAGAGATCCTCGAGGTTCTGAGGGAGGCGCGAGAAAACTCCGTTCCGCCGATTGGTTGGCTGCGGCGGAGGAAGGAGGCGGCGATCGTGATGGAGGTGGAGAGAAGGTTCAAGGTGTTCGACGATTTGCTTGAGCGGGCGTCGCGGGTGGTTGCGCCGTAGTGTGATCCTCCGCCGCCTGCGGCGGCGGCGGCGGGTGAAGAGGGGTTTAAATCCACGCCGGCGCCGACCGTGCCGGTGGAGTTGGCGGAGGCCGTCAAGAGGACGCCGCGCCGCTTCACTGGCGGCCTCGACGACGAGATGGTCCTGTGCGAGATCCTCGTGCGCCTGCCGGCGAGGTCCGTCCTCCGGTGCTGCGCCATGTGCAGGTCGTGGCGCCGCCTCACCTCCGACCTCGCCTTCATCCTCGCCCACCACCGCCACCAGCCCGAGCTCCCGCTCATCTACTTCCGCCGCGGCGACAGCGACTGCGTCGACGCCATCGACCTCCAGGCCGCCCAGCTCCGCCCCGTCGTCCACTAAACCTGGCCGTTTGGCTACAGCGTCATCGCCTCCTGCGACGGCCTCCTGCTCCTCTCCTCCCCCGACCGCTTCTGCATCTGCAACCCGGCCACCAATCAGTGGGCCGCCGTCCCGCAGCTGGTCGGTGTCGACTTCTTGGGGCTTTACCCACACCCATCCGGGGAGTACCTGCTGCTGTACGGTGAATTCCATGGAGAAGAAGAGTGTGTCTACAACATCCTCACATTGGGCTCTGATGAACCAAGGCGCATCACAATGACCATGGGATCGGAGCCTGTGGAGCAGCCACTGACAAGGGGATTTCTGATGCATGCCCGTGGTGATCTGTCCGTGCTGGTGCTTGGTAACCTGCACTGGTATTTTAGGCACAGAAATGAAGGCTACAAGATAATGGTGTTTGATTCAGTGAGTGAGTCATTCCAGTGGATGCGCCATGCAGATATTCCTGGTTGGTTGTTTATATTCAAGATGGACGATACCCTTGTCTTCTCCGCCGTCGAAAGTATGTCAAGGATCGATCTTTGGGTGCTGCAGGTGCAGGACCATGAGAGGAGCATTTGGGCATGCAAGCACCGCATCGAATTTGCCAATTTCGCCGATTAGGCAGTTCCCAGAGTGTAATTTTGAGCATCCTGGCTGGTTTGCGATAGTTGTTTCTGTGGAGGGAGATGCGCTGGTCAGATGTTCGAATCGGATTTTTCACTGTGATAGGAAGGGCAATGTGTTGGTAACTTTCCAATTTGATGGGCAGGTGCCAATGAATTGCTTGCATAGGCTCAAAGAAAGTCTTGTTCTTCATCCGTTCTTCAAGACACAACATAATAATGGTGTGGGTTTGCCACTTGTATTCTGAGGAATGCAGAGTGACAGCACTGGTAAGGTATATCACCTGTCATCTTGTGCATTCCACCGAAATTGCATTTGTCCTTCTACATAAAACCCATCACACTCTGACAGTCCTCATTTCTTAGGTCGCTTGCCAAATGCTGTAATTTTGCTCCTTCTGATGGTATTTGCTGGCCTTTGGATGTTTTGGTCTGATAGTTACGAGGTTTGTCTATAGAAGCTTCCGATACATACTTAGGCTCCATTCGAACATGTAGGTTCGGTGGAAATGTTTGGCGTACACAAAACGAGACAAGCTATTAGCGCAGGATTAATTAAGTTTTAATTATTATAAACTTGAAAAATAGATTTATTTGATTTTTTAAAGCAATTTTTATATAGAAAATTTTTAAAAAAACACACTGTTTAGCAATTCGGGAAGCGTGCTCATAGAAAACGATAGAGTTTTCTCCCACTTCCCTCACCATGTAACGCTGCCTTGCTTGTGTAGTAGAGTAGACTACGAATAAAATGGAGTTCGCTGTGTACCTGTGGACCTGCGTATATAAAGAGCTATGGGAGACATCATTGTTTTTTATATTTGCTACTATCTTGTATCTTTTGTATTTTGGTGATCTTAATGGACTCCAAAAATAAATTTGATTGGCATATTATTTACTAAATGCTATTATCATTTGGTTGAAAATGAGGATTTTACCAGAAGCAGGATCTCTGCTAGTCATTCTAGAGGATTGAAAATGAGGAGAAAAGAAAAACTAAAATAGAGGGCCAAATCTTACTAGAATAGAGATCAACTATTACAAGTCTTGATACTTTGATAACTGTATATATTGGGCAGGTTTTTGGTTGTTTGCTACTAGTGCCACCTCCTAATAGCTAATTTATGTGGTCTAAATGTTAATAGCTACATAGAGCTTCTGTTAACTGCATTAGCTTGATGAATTTTCCGAACAAAACTTGCTCGAACTTACCTGATTTTTGTGATCATTCTCTTATTCTAACTGAACATGAAAAGAAGAGCTCTTATGTTGAACAATCTTTTTCTTTTAAAATAAAACTGGTGGGCTAACGAAGATTGTTCATACCAAGTCATGAGATTCACAACCCAATAAGCCAAGTACAGTTCGACAGGGCAACAACCAACTGTGCCCTTCCCTCAAGCAAGAGCTTTGAACATGCAACTTTGGTCCTCTAACGAGATGAGTTATCTTATTGATTGTGTTATTTGTTGTAAAAATGAAAACATTTGCTCAAGATTGTGATCCTACTAGGCTCTTTCATTTCAAAGTCATGTGCCACGAAATGTGATAAAGACCTGGGGCCTGATGCGTGCTGAATTTTGCAAATCTGCCTACTCATAATCTGTTTATGATATCACAGATCGTTATCGTGAATCGCTTCATTCACTTGATAGTAGAACAAGGAATCTCAGAAATATATACATGGCCCTGCTCCAAAAACTCAGTGGACGATAGTTTCACCCTGGATTTTACCCCACTGGACCAGGGCTCTTTACTATTCCGGAACGATATCATCTTCCAAATGAGGCTACCTTATGAATCAAGATTTTGGACTTATGGAATAGATTGTCTGCTGCATACATGCTCCATAATCATAAAACACGAATGAAATATGTCAAATGAAAAAAAAACAATATTTATATTCAGATGTCACATTTCAGGCTTCCAATATCAACTGGGAAATTCGATACATACAGTGTCCTATTTGGGCATTCTACTATGATATTACATTTTTAGATAATATACTATGATATTACATGAATTGTTATGATACAGAATTACAGATGGAAACATAGCAGAACAGTCATTTTATTAACAAGTTTGAGCACAAATGAATATACTGTACTGTGACTACGGAAAGAAAAGATGTGGCACAGTAACAGAATACATATTGTTCCACACTTCCGCTAAAAAGTGTAAGCAATACAGAAATAGCTCGACTGATACTATCAGATTACAAGAAACACAGGGTGAAAATTTTCGCCATCAAATGAAGATACTTAATTATTAATAAGCACCATGGTTACGTAGTTATTACACAAATTTGACAAATAATTTAAACAAGAAAGAAGTAGCCCCATAGAACAAAACTTTCATCAGTACAAATCTCCTAAAGGCACTAATTTCAATAACTAAAATCTACAACATTAGAAATCCTCGCGTAAAGCTGTTCATAACAACTGCATCTATTGTTTATATCTTACAGGACACCTAATTTAACATCATTTACCACAATAAAGAAGAAAAGTGCTGACCATTGCCGATATTTATACCTTGCGTTATTTTGTATGTCCATCACAGAAACAATTATTTGCAGTCACTACATGCTCCCCGGACCTCCTTTATTGGCACCTTGCAACTGCTCCATTGGGGAGTTTGCGATGCTGTTGACCGACCCATGGGTCTGTGAGCTCAGCTGCGGGCTAGGAGGAGGGCCTGGTGTGGCTACATGATTGATGACATTGTTATTCACTTGCTGCATGGTGCCTGAGCTCAGCTGTGGGCTCATCGCAGCCATTTGCTGTGGACTTATCTGCTGATGCTGCGACATCACCAATGACTGTTGCGAACCAGCAGGTGAGCCCACCTGCGCCACCTGCTGTAATGGAGAGCCCATTTGTTGTTGTTGCTGTTGCTGCTGAATTTGCTGCTGTTGTTGCTGCTGTTGCTGCTGAATTTGCTGTTGTTGTTGCTGCTGCTGCTGCTGCTGCTGGATTTGCTGCAATTGCTGCTGCTGCAGTGGGTTCTGTTGAAACTGTTGCTGGAGTTGCATTTGCTGTTGTGGCGTCAGCGAGTAATTACCTCCTGGCATCTTTGGTGGACCCATAGACATCATGGCCCGCTGCAAAGGGTTAATGTTGCTTCTGTTTAGCTGATTCATCATGGACAAATTGGCAGAACCAGGAAGAATCGGAGAACTGCTCCCGGGCATTCCAACCATTCCAGTCTGGGGGTAAATGCCTGCTGCCCTTTGCTGCATCAACCCCATACGCATCTTGGCAAGAGCAGCAGGGTTCATACCTGGACGAATCCCAGGTGCAGAAAGATTGGATGCCATTCCAAGGCTTATCTGATTGGGGCTGTTCCCTAAGCCTGACATGTTTCCCATTGGGGACGACATTGGCCGCACATTGCCCATTCCCATAACATTTCCAATATTGTTGAGGCCAACAACATTGTTAACCATATTACCCATATTGACAGTTGAGCCAAGCCCCATCATCATTTTCCTTGACATCTGCCCTGGCTGTTGCTGCTGCGCTTGCTGCATCATCTGAAGCTGCACAGAAGTAGGAGCAGCCTTGTTACCCATGTGGCTTGAGGCCATTGGAAGATTTGATCCAGTAGTCCCCAGCATCTGAGATAATGGGTTCGTCTGTAGAAGTTGAGGTCTCTGCATCTGGTTGAGAGGAAGAGATGCTGGTTGCTGCAGTTGTGCTTGTGCATTTTGTTGCAGCTGTGGCGGTTGCTGTTGCTGCTGCTGAATCAATTCTGGTCAAGTTGTTGACTCCTTGGAGGCATGGTTGCCCCCTGCATGTATCCTTGCTGCATTGCTAACGCCTGGTTATTCACAGATGGAAGCATCCTACTGGCAGGGTGTTGTTGTAAAGGGGCTCCAGGTGTCATATTTGCATGAGCTGCAGCATTAAGTTGCTGGCTAATACCACCTTCTTGTTTCACATCATTTACCGTGCTGTCTGGTAAAATTCCTGATAAAGCACTGAGGTTACCAGGAGGGGTGCTAAGCTTGACTTGATCGTCTGCCTTGGCATGGCCTTCTCGTTCCATCTACCGTCAAGGGTTTAAAAAGATTGAAAATTTCAGAACACTGCCTTAGCTATTTATTTTTGTCAGATTGTTAGGGATATGTAACTCACCCGAGCAATAAGTTGCTTCGCAAGCAGATCAGCATGGTACTGACAAAACAATCAATCATAAAGTTAGCCACAGAAAGATAATACTCCCTCCGTCCCAAAATATAGCTATCTAGGCGCTTTTTGGAGGGATTAAGGATTGTGGTGAAAGGTCAAAAGTGCCCTCATATAGTGGGTGGGGTGTGGGGCCAACTCTAGTTGGGGTTATGTGAACCACTAGGGGTAGGATGGGAAGTTTTGTGCCAAAATTCACCTTTTACATGTCCTAGGTAGCTATATTTGGGACAAACTCAAACTCTAAAGGAAGCTATATTTTGGGACGAAGGGAGTACACAACAAAAACAAAATGTATGGACAATGTTCAGTTTCTGGTATTGATGCATATACCTTGGTGGGCAATATCAGTGTACACTCATATGAGTTCTGATTGTCAAAATCTTCAGGTTCTCCATATTGCATTGCCACTGTTCCATCATTCTTCTCCCTCAAAACGATACGGAATGGCTTTGTAGGGCCTGTAGTGCAGATCAGACAAATTAGAGGTTTTGTAACACTTCGTTTTTTCAGCGACAAATTTGTATATAATTGTAGTAAAACTGACCTTGGTACGTGCGGTTGTTAACCACGAAGTTTAGTACTCTAGTCTTAAAGGTATTCATTGTTCCACCCAACATAGAGTTACAAAGAGGTTTTATTTCATCTCTAAAATCTTCAGCATGAAAGCAATTGGAGAGAACTGTAGCAACTTTCTCTTGACTTGCATTGATAATCGGTTTTCTTTGAGGTATATTGTCAACTTTGTTATTCTTGCTGTGCAGCTTGTACCTGAGAAAAATATGGCAATCATGAACTTGAGCTGCAACGTAAACAACGCCATGCACCAAAAGAAATTATAAGAATTCAATGGCAAGGATGTAAAAAGATTTTAGATCTTGTACAATCATTAATCAAGTTTCGTTTTCAGCTATGAACAGCTATATACAACAGTAAATAAACTGCACAACCATTGTAATATCAGTCCCATTGTTTAGCCTACAGCTGATTATAAGCCGTAACACTTATCAGCGACCAAAAAATAATGTGGGTAAAACTTACATATGTGGCCTTAGCAATAATGTTGGAAAATAAAGTACGATGAAAAAACCCTAAAATCAACTCCAAAATTAAGTTTTAAAATTCAAATTTTGGCAGCGGCTTATAAGCTCAAGAGCCAACGATGGGACAAATTGCACACTTCTACACGTAACCCCCAAAACAAAAGGGCAACAATAACCAATAACTTACTGTCAACAGATGCTGTAAATGTTATTTCGTACCGTTGGGATATGGCATCAATCTTCATAAATCTCTCAAGGATTGTTTGATCACCCATAGGCGCGGTCCCAATTGATGGGCTGCTAGCATTCAGTACAGCATGCATGTTTGAAACACTGGCTGGAGACCCTACACCACTCACAGGCGGTTGAGTTTTGGGAACAGAATTTGATTTTCTCTTTGAAGGAGCAACTGAAGGCTGCTGCATCCGGTGCATCGAATCACTAGGGCTAGAAGCAACAGAGGGATAGCCAACTGCAGGATTGGAGTTCGCAGCAAACTTGTCTTTCTGTGATCCCATTACTGCAGATGTCACAGCAGCACCAAACTGGCCACCCATTGAACTGCTTGATATCTCCCCAGATTTCGAGGAGACTGGAGACTGAACCATTGGTACAGAAGGGACACGAGAAGCAGCAGCCATCTTTCTTCTCTGAAGCATTTCTTCTTTCTTCAAGTCCTTCTCACCTGTAAAACGAGGATTCTGCCACTGTGCCATGTTCTGGAGGTTGTTTCGTGTGCCTGCTTGCTGTGACAAATGTTGCGCCTGATGTTGCTGCTGATCCAGTACAGAATTTTCAGGTGCCATAGTCTGCAAGGTGTCTTTTGACTTGTCCATGCCATCCATCTGCTCTTGCTTAGCTCCATATCTCATATTTGGCTGGTTTATATAAAAGGAAGCTGGTTCTTGCATATTATTCATCATCTGAGAAGGATATCTCTGCCCACTCAAAGGAGCATACTGCATCCCCTTGCCATTTAATTGCTGATGCAGCTGTGGATTCTTCCATTGCATGTCCTGTCCACCAAGTCCAGCTGGTTGATGCCTTGTTTGCTGCTGCTGCTGCATATCATCAACACTAACTGTTGTTTTTACTCTCTTAGGGTCTTGCAGTGGGGCATCTGGCATTTCCCTCTTCACAGATAGAAGACCATTGGTAACAACATTCTCATTGTAAGTCATCAAGTTCTGTGGGGATGAAATGCTTGAATTGACTCCAGCATAGTTAACAGGAGTTCCTGCGCCACGATCATTACCAATAGCAGGATAATTGACAGTTTGCTGGATACCGGATTGGGACAGAATTACCATTCTAGCAGCATCCTGTGATAAATTAGCTGGTCTAAATGTCTGAGAGCCACCTGACATATTTTGGATGGCAATGTTATCAAGAACTTGATGAGCAGCATTGCCACCAGCAATACCCATCTCATCTGATTTGATATTTTCAGAAACCCTATCTATGCACACCTTTTTACCATGAGACATGTTATTGGATGTGACAACAACTTCAGGATTCTGCCTTAGCCTTCTCTTTTTTCCAATACCAAGGTTCAGCTGCAAGATATGTAAGACGCTTAGTTTGAACAGAGGTGTTATACCTTCAGTACCAGTCATTTCTGGTTTGTATGTGTGTACCTTATGAGGAACAGGATCCTGACAAAGTCGGTCCAACTTAGGAGTAGGATCTAAACAAAGTGCTGGTTGTAGAACTTTAACAATCCGTGCCTCAGCTTCCTACAAAAAAAGCATAGCACCGGAGAAGATATGGTTCAGATAAACAGATTAGATTAAGTTATATTCCAGATCCTTCTTTGGAATAACATCATGCAAATGTGGGTACTTGATTCTACATTTATTCCACTTTGCCATGTTGTTCCATTGCCATAAGTTGTTGATGATGAACCAATTTGAATAAAAGTAACTAGGCACTACCAACTTCCATAAAAAAGGTGCTCATGGGCTCACATAAACAGTTTTAAATTCAGAGATTCAATTGGAGAAACTGGGAGCCCTAAATGCATGGTTTAATTCTTTTTCATAAAAATAAGAAAAACACAAGCATAGGTGAATCTATTTTGTGAATAAAACAAAGGAATATTTTTTTACAGAAACAATACTTACCATGAAATCTCTGTAACTCCAGGAATCATCAGATAGCCCAGGAATGTCCCTTACAACATTTTCAAAAGTCATTTGCAGCCTCACTTTATTCACAACAGGTAGTCCTAGCTCGGCAGATGGTGCAGGTGCTTGATTGGATGCATGCTTTCGGTAGTCACGTATCTACAAAGAAAAACAATTACTTTTTTTGTATTTCGTGAGCACATCAGGAAACAAGTATTGCAAACCAATAACAGTTAAAAATGCTGGAGGATCACTAATATCTTTAATCCACCGGGCACCAGTTAGTCCAGCATATTGAGCATTCGAGCACGAGATTCGTGCGTTTCAAAATATGATTTGATTCGTTTCATGCAGATTAGATATAATTTCTGCATACTACTAGTGTTCTAGCCCCCAATTCTTTTTGGAGTTTTCCACACCAGCAGAAGAAGCACAAATATTTCTGCCTAAACATTATGTAACATAAGTACTACTAGTATTGTTGTAAGGTCCACTTACGTACTACAGAATGGTTGTTTTAGAAACATCACTTCTATGGTAAATTGGCCTGCTCTGACACATGTGAAAAGGGTAGGCAGTCTTTTAGACAAAATTTGTGTCTCTACCATATAAGAAAACATAGACTAGCTGTAACTGAGAATATAAAACATATAGCAAACATGAAATCAGTACAAGGCCTATGATAAGATTTTCAACAATGCTTTGCCTTACATAATTTAATTACAAATCATGCCTCAAGTCTGATAAAATAACC
The DNA here is from genome assembly GCA_003991445.1 of Oryza meyeriana var. granulata. Classification (NCBI taxonomy): domain Eukaryota; kingdom Viridiplantae; phylum Streptophyta; class Magnoliopsida; order Poales; family Poaceae; genus Oryza; species Oryza meyeriana. The sequence goes on from RYFJ01001273.1 coordinate 77,175, forward strand.
AACCTCGCAGATGACTGATCCATTGTAGTACTTGCTTGGTATCTCATCAAATAGATCTCCAGGCAGTCTCCCAGATTCAATTGCCTGCAGGTGACGAAGCAAAACAGCTTATTAAAATGTATTGCCATTAATCATGATCAACATGGCTTAACTGTTTCAAGTGATTTTAGCAAGCAAAAAAAGAGATCATTTGATCAATCCATTAGAACAAAACGAGCAGCATTATTTTTATGTTGTACACTAACTGTCAGTTAATATGAAAATAATCAGCTAAAAATAGAAGTTCATACAAATCCATAATCATTTTGGTTTGAAAAGTAAAAGCATAAATTAATTTACTACTCAAATCCATAACTGTAAAGGCACATAATATTGAACCAAGCAGAAGTAGCATTGCACGAATAAAATTTAGCTTCGAAGTTTACTCAATGACATATCCATTTAAAATTCAACGAGAAATTTGTCCAAGTGCAAGCTTCTAAGCTAGAGCTTGGATTGGCATGGTGAAACTTCTCAAGCTTATGCACAATACATCCAGCTTAAAGGAGTCATGCATTGTTAAACAAGAATGCATGATCACATACAGTATAGGTGTAAAGATGATGCTGACCTAATATGTTTATGACAATAGCACAGTGTGTACACAAATGCTTAGGATCGATAAGATAACAATTACTAGATTAACTCCTGCATTAGATAGAAAGGTAAAGTGTTGCATTATCAAGAAAACTAAATGAAGATTATTGCCCTTCATATTGTTTCTGCCCATGCCATTTACATACAAATACTCATGATACTAGTCTACAAAATCCTCTTTCATCCTCCACGAGCAATAAGACAGCTAAGGCTGGTGAATCAGTAAATATGCAGGCAAATTGATCTATCTTGTATATTGAAAATCACATGGCTAAATCTCGTGGAAATCCCATACATGTAACCTCAAAGCCTTTCCATTCAATAACCCACCATGAAAGAATCTTGGTCAAATAGAAAAGACCATCTGACATAGACTACCAGATGTAAAACTATAAAAGAAATACAACATACTTACAGAAAATAATTTTTCAGACGCCTTATCATAGGGATGAAGTGTTTTTCCATCCTGTATTGATGGCTGGCAAGGATCCATCTGAACAAAAAAGAATTTGGATCAAAATATACATTTTCTGTTGAACCTCCATATGATGCGATAGCTTTTTTTTCAATTCACTACAAAAATTTATAGTTGGGGAACACACCGCTGCTGACTTTGCAATGAGATAGCCTCTATCATAGAGACTGAAAGTGAAGGAAACCTCATGCTCTGCACACAATGTTGACCGGTTAGTATCAAATGTGGATAAACAGATTAATATTAGAGAAACATTTTCGCTGGCAATACCTGGCAAAATCATCCTAGAGCATGTTGGTGAAATTGTGATGCCATTGGCATCAGTACCCCTCCCAACGATACCATCCTACATAAAGAGCACATGTGAGCATTTCATGGTAGATTATAAAGTGAAGCCTTCCTAATTACTATGAAGCCAAGTTGAGCTAAGGAAACACCAGGGATCAAGATTTGAATTGGCTACTGCCCAGTGGACGTGAAACAGTAGTGTATTGGTGGTCTCACACCAAGAACTTAGTCTTCATCATCACATGACCTAAAATGATTAACCTGAATGGTGTAGATGTATCCACCAGATGGACTATATGCCCCTATGACAACTAACCAATGTGGAACAAAACATATTTGTATTCAGACGGGAAGGGATTTTGGCCTACTTAAATATGCACTCTTTCAAGACCAATCCTCCCAAACTACATAACAAACCACAAGTCCAATAAATATCCATGGTCAACAATGTTGGGATCTAGGATGAAACAGAAAGGAAAGATTATTTAGTCTTTATTACTGAACTGTTATTATCCTGTAAATCCACTAACGCTAAAGATCAAGCTTCCGCAACAAAGCTTCAGAAGAAGCACAAAAAAGTTTTGATTTTTCTCACAAATTGATTTGAACTCGAGAATTTAAAACCAATTCGCAACCAAAGAGCACTCCAGATACAATCTCTACCGCGTAATTTCACTGAAGAACTAGTCCATTCAAATAAAAATCGCAATTGGGCATAAAATCCTCTACGTGGGATCAAAACCACGAGGTTTCGAGTCAAAATCTTCGGAAACAAAAAATCGAACTTTCCGCAATGACAACAAGCGCACACAACCCAAATGGGCGCAAATTCGCCACGAGACACAAACAATTGCAACTAAAATTCGAATATTTTTACTCTTCCCCGCACAAAGCCCCTACCTTCCCTCACCCAGATCGCCGGCGGCCAACGCCTCGACCGACCATCCCCCACGACCTAACCCAACCGAGCAAGCAAACAGAAACCCCTCCTCACCTCGCGTTTCGCCTCCGAACCGAACCCCTCCTTCTCGCCCGCGCCTCCCGCCTTCTCCGCCTCCGACGCGACCGCCGTCGGCGCCGGGCCAGCCACGCGCGCGGCCGGGTGGACCCGGACGCCGACCTTCGACAACTTGAACGAGATCCCCATCTCTGCGCGCGAGGGCTACCTCCTCCCCGCGGCCGAGGCTCCTCTACGCTTCCCCCGCGGCCTCCGCCGCCGCTTCGCCGTCGTCGACGCCGCCGCCGACGAGCTCGTGGGGGTTAGAGAGAGAGGGCGAGGCGGGGGAGAGAGAGAGGTGAAGAGGTGAGCTCGGTGTACGGGTCACGTCACCTATGTAGGAGCGGTTCGGCCCTGAGAAACGTGTCACTGACAGTAGGGCCCAGCGGCGTGGGCCGACCCGGATGCATCGGTTTGGTGTACGAGCTGGAGTGGTGCGACCGGTCCATGGGATGAAAGACGTTCGGCGGTTGCGTACTTGCGTGCGTGGATCCGGCGTCCGATCGGAATTCGACGGTGTGGATGAACGGATGCAGCATTACTTTTAAGGAGGGATAAATCCATACACTTCTCACTTTCGACTATCACTTTTATCTGAAAAATACCTCTTTAACTTATCAGTTGGATTTTTATTCACATCTTATAATATTTATATTACCCGTCTCAATTCAAATTACGAGCGCTTACATAGCAGTACAACCAAAAAAATATATTTTTAAAAACGGTAGTCATCACATGTCAGTAACTGCCCCCCCCCCCCCCCCCTCTCAATCTGTAAAACCAAACCAAACAGCATAAAGCAAAGCAAACAAAGGAAAGCAAAAATAGAAGATTTTCCCTGCAAGCATGGCCCTGGACTTGTCACGCACTACTAGTCCTCATAGTCCCTCTCTCAAATCTCTGCTGTTTGTTAGGCCACCTCGACCACGCGCCAAAGTTCAGGCCAAGGAGAAAGGACGAAGGTGAAGGAGACGAGGAGAGTATGGGTATGAGGCCCTCTATTTATATTCTTTTAAAATATTTTTGCTGACAGGATGGCCATGTACCTGTCAAATAGGTAAAACCACCCGTTTTGGACTAGGGAGGGGGTAAAGTGAATGGTTTTAATAGCTGAGTGGTGAATAGTTCTGTTATACTAGATGATGCTCCGCGTTTTGCTGCGGAATATATTGATGAATGTATGTTAAATATTGTTAAAATGATAGATGAATATATATTGAAATATTGTAGAAATGATATAGAAATGGTCATTTGATATGCTTATATGTTAAGATCTAGAATCTAATAAATTATAGATGATGTGTCATACTTGTATGAGCTTTATACTATAATAATGGCTAGTGGGAGATAATGTAGCATGTTTGTATATTAAGCTTTGGAGCTAATGGATTCTAACTTTGTAGAAGATATAGATGAGTTACGATAGCTGCTGATAACACCGAAAAGAATACCATTGATAATTTTGCAATAAAAGATTATCCATATTATTCAAATATAATTAAATGACCAAAGCAAGTCAACCTAAGGTGAGGCCAAACAATGTGGAGTGACCGGCTAAGTTGACAAGTTATTAAGGAAGGTATATCTAGGTGGGAAGATGGTACCGAGGAGTGTGAAAAGGTTGATCTAAGGTTAAGGGCTCCTTTGAAACGTACGATTGAAAAACAAAGGAATAGGAGAAATACAAGATTTTGACAGGAATTCAAGTGCAAAGCAGATGATTGCAAAACACAGAAAAAAATATAGGAATAATTGTTTGAATAGATTGCATGAAAAACGTAGGAATCAGATAAGAGGTAGACTCATTAGAAATTTTCCAAGAGGTTTGAGCTCTTACTATTTTTCTTCCAAAATCTACAACATTGAGCCATTCCTTAGGAATTTTATAGGATTTAGAAAGCTCCAATCCTTTGTTTTAAAGGGTCAAATAGGAAAAATTCTTAGAGGATTTGAATCCTATAAAATTCCTCCACAAATCATTTGTTTCAAAAAGGGCCTAAAGGAGACGTAAGCTGCACGAAAGAAGAGGGAGAGAGAATGAATGGTCAATAAGATGGACCAAGCTAGAGGCAGATTGTTGGGCTGCAAGGATGGTCCAAAGGAATTAAAGAAAACTAAAAGGATTTTAGCAAAATTGTGAAGATACTCAAATAAAACAGAACTATTTATGAAAATTATAATTTAGTCACATTAAGTTTCATTCAAAAATTTGAAACTAACTTTGCTAGATTGATCGAACAAAAAAAACTAGGAATGGAATTATGGAGACGAAGGGAGTACATTACGAAAAGGCAAACCAAACTTTACGTGGCACGGACACCACATAGACCATTTGGAGTGGGAGGACTAGAGTACGGGTCTCATAAGATCTACGGAAGGGTGGACCTATGACTGTGTAGTTATATGTGAAGAAATCATAAACCTAGTTGCCTTCACTTCAATGTGAGAAGAGGAGAAATAGATGTATAGTAATTCATTTTTGAAAAGGATTTTTTTTGGAAAAATGGCAAGCAATTTACATCTGCTAAAGCTATTGTAAATAAAGCCCTTGGGAACACACGCACTGCCGGACCGTATTGAGTCACAAGGAGAGGTTGTGGGCCTCAGGGCATTAGCAATAGAGGCCACTCAGTCTCATGCTCCACATAGATAAAAAAAAGATGAAACCACCGCTCAAGTCACTACTCTTCCAACGGACCAATGGCTTTAGTACCGACAAGTGATTTTTCTATATCAGCCCCTTAAGTTTTCTAGTTCAGTCTGCACGATCTTCCAATTTATAGGTAAATCCAGAATTTTACACAAAGAACCCTAGAATCCACAAAGTAATATAATATAACTACCTTGACTAAGTCTTCCTTCCATCTCCTCTCGTCGTTCTCATCCACAGAATCCACACGATGCGACCACACGGCGTGGGGCTCCTAGGGCTCTTGGGGCGGCATTGGATGAGCTCGCCGAAGGATTATTCAGTCGAGTCCTCGCCGGACTGTAGGTCCACCCTCTCCTCCCCCATCCAATGCTGGCGCTACTTTCTTCTCTCCCATCCTTGGTCGGTGGTTTCCTCCCAAGCTGATCATCATCGTCATCTCCTCCCACATGGCATGGATCAAGGGGTGGCTCTAGCTGACGAGCTTCACCATCGCTCTCTCGCTCTGACCACTATTGTTCCTAGTGGACAAGTCCTGGCGGCACTGATCGATGGGTGGAGCGGCAGTGTTGGCGGCGGAACGACATGGTCGGCGGCATTGGCAGCAGAGTAGCACAGAGCGGCCTAATCGGCAACAGATACAGTGACCGGCCCAACGATGGTGCAGATCTAGTGACTGGCCAGGCGATGGTGCGGATACGGCATCGAGCTGGGCAGTGGCGCGACGAGCTCGACAACGGTGGCGCAGATTCGGTGACTGGCCTGGCAATGGCATAGATACAACAACGTCGAGCTCAACGCCCGAAGGTGCTTGTCCTCGCCGAGTTCTTCTTTCCCAAACCCCTTTCCTCTCTCCTGTGGACCACCTCTTTTTCTCCAAGCCACTGTGTCTCTGCGAGGGCACCCTGCCACTGCTACAAGCCACTCCTACCACCTCTTCTCTTCTTCACAGCAGCACGCGTCCTACATGGACTCATGAGACGACACGCCAGCGTGGTGCATTGTGAATGCTCTCGTAGGCTTCTGCCCCAAAGGAGAATGTGCAACTATGATAAGAATTCTCTGAACTGCTTGTCATCTCCTTCGACGTGAATAAAACTTTATAGACTTTTTACAAATTATAACAACCAGATTTGGTCTTACTCACAAGGGCTATTGTATTGTCTTTTGAACTTATGTGAAGACAAGTAACTAGAAACTTTGCTTAGAGAGGGCACACAACCTAATGGGCCAACTAGCTAAGAGTGGACCCCACAATCCATAGGGTAAATTGTGCCTTGTGGCAATACTAAACCCGATATATGTATCTCCATATTCCATAGTTAAAGAAAAAAGAATTGTCGTCGATAAATATCTGACTATAGTAAAGTGTATACCCCTGGGGTCGTTTGTGTAAAGGTAAGGATTCATACACCTCGTATCTACATAAAGAGACAAAGAGACCAATAATTTTTATAGGTTCAGGGCCTTTGAGAGGGTACAAAATATGGATAGATGGATGGATGGGAAACTCTAGTCTAGACCTAGTCTACTATCTCGTTGGGGATTCCTACGAGGAGGCTTGACGAGAGGTGGTCAAGCTTGTCGACTCAGCTCCTCCGGAATTGTTTGGCTTGGATCGGTCGGAGTTGAGATTTGATGTCATGTCCCCTCTTGGACCTTGTTTTTATACCCATAGGTTACGCTTGTAGGACTTGTAGGGATAAGTTTCGTATGTCTTGGTCTTGCCCGAGGTCTTTGAAGTGTTGCCTAGTTAGGTGATTATGTCCTATTAGAACTCTTCTAGAGATTGTATCATTTCCATGTACACTCTTTGTACTGGACATGGTATATGTCGGATTTCCATCTACGACTCTATTTCCATCCTTGAGGAGTATCTCATATTCAGTACATTGACAAAAACATTGGTCACACTAGAGAACATGTGATATGAAGTTTAGAGATACATTAAGCTCTTCTAGATAGCCACATGAAAAGGGTAGGTCTTTTATTATGTCGACATAGTTTTGCTGATTTGCCTCTGTTCACTATGAATGCATAAAACTATCTCATGGGGTGATGCTCTCCTATGGGAGAAAAATATGATATAAATAGTCAACTAGTTTTTTTTGAAAAGGATATCTCTAAAAAAAGGCAACCTATTTACATATGTTAAGGCTAATGTACATTAAGCTTTTTTTTTTAGTTATATGAACAGGATGCGCACCAAACTTTGTTTGTGGTACACATGCTAGTGGACCATATGGAGTTGGATAGATAGGTTGTGTGTCCCATAGGCTCTGCCCATAGGAGGATGTGTAACTATGCAATACAGTGAAGAAAGCCTGCTTCGAATTGCTTATCATCTCAAGGTGTGAAGTAAACCATACACTTTACAATGACTAGTTTTGATCTTACTCAGAAAGCACACACAACCTGGTGGGCTAGTGTGGCCAAGTGTGGAACTCATGGACCGTAGGAGAGGCGAGACTAAACTCCATATATGTATCCCCACATCTCATAGCTAAAGAAAAAAGAACATCAGGCACACTAGAGAACATGTGGAATGAAGTTAAAGATAAGTTAAGATTTTCGAGACAGACACATGAAAAGAGTCCTTTCTTATATCGATAAATTTGAGCTGGTTTGTACCTTTCACTTTCTGTTCATTATGGATACATAATGCTTTGTTCTGAAAAAATGTATGATAAGTTTCCCCCCTTATATAGACAAATTAAGTTAAGTTTGGTTTGTATGTTTCTCTTTCTGTTCACTATGGATGCACAAAACATCTTCTAGGGTGATGTTCTGTCATGGAAAAACAAGGTAAAACAGCAAAGTTACTGGCTGCTAGTACAATACAAGACAAAAGGAGTGGTCCAAACAAAATCGCACAAGACTTCCATAAAGTACAAGGCTGCTAACTCATGATGCTTCCGTACTGCTTGAGGCATTTCTGCATGGCCTCGTCAGCACTTGCCAATCTGCATGAACATGCTGTTGGAGGAGGGAACTCCAACCGCGGGGAGTCTAGGGACCCCCCCCTTTGAGGTTCGGCCAGGGGAGTGGTTCACAGGACGGCTGCAGCGTCTTGTCGATGGCACGCAAGGGAGACAGAAGAAGTAGATAGGTTCGGGCCGCACGGAGGCGTAATACCCTACTCCTGTGTGTATCTGCTCTGTGGGAGATGAATACGGTTTGTTCTTATAAGATGTTCTTGAGGGGTGCTCAGGAGCTAGCCCTAACTTGGGAACTCCGTCTCTCTAGAAGCTGAACTCCATCCAGAAGCTCACCCCTCCCAAGCTCTCTCCTTTCCTGCTGGCATGGATCCTCCTTTCATAGTCCAAGGGGAGTCCACAGTGCCTAGCACACATGCCAAGAGAAAGCTTTTCTAGGTACGATATGTCTTGTCGCATGCACGCGGCCGCCTGCTGAGCCGCGCCGGAGGCACGTCTAGTCGTCGCCTCGCTCGGCTGTTGCGGGCGGCTGGGTTATGAAAATGTGACAGCACACGCCATCGCTGCCAGAGCATGGAAAACTGAAGCCCTCTTAGTCAAATATTCTCTAACTACACAGGGACCGGGCCCACGGGGGGCCATCATGAGAGTCCACGCGTGTCCGAGCGGGCGACAGGCATGGCACGTCCCGTCGCCTCGTCATTAATGCAGGTAGTTGGAGAGTTGATCTGCTCGAGTCAGGCTCGTGCCCGAGGCAGAGAGCTCATCGAGCCCTCCGCGCGCACAAGGTGCCGAGTTCCTCGGGGACCGAGGCTGTGAGTCCCGGGCTCGGGAAGCGCGCCCCGGTCCCGGGAATGCCTTAGTAATGTGCCCCGGGAACGCGACCCGGGACCGAGCCAATCAGTCCCGGGACTAGGGGGCGAGATCCGGGACCGCGGATGTCCCAGTAATGCCCTCGGGAACGCGCCTCCGGACCGAGCCTGTGGGTCTCGGAACCGGGGGCGAGACCCGGGGCCCAGGAATGTCCCAGTAATGTGCCCCGGGAACGCGCCCCAGAACCGAGCCTGTGGGTCCCGGGACCGGAGGGCGAGACCCGGGACCGGGAATGTCCCCGGGCCACGGGGCCCGAGGTGGATGCGAGCGGTCATCGCGACGCGCCCGGGGAAGGTGCACCCGGGCCCGGAGAGTGCTCGGGCCCCAGGCACTTAGTGGGAAAATGACCGTAGACGGCCATCACTTGTGCAGAATGTGGGCCCTGGAGGAGCTGACGTGGCCGAAGATCCATGCATCCTCGGGGTATGTGGGGACCCCAGTCCCGTTTCGCCGACAGTGGCCCCTGGCCCTGTTGCTTGGCCGGGACCCACTCCGGGCAGGAACAGGACCACGTCTTGGGGAAACGAGGAGACGCGGGGCCCACCTGGTTTGCCATGAGGTGGTGGAGCTCAGCGATTTGCTGCATAAACTGGACTTGCTCCCCCAGCAAGTTCACGGAGTCCTGGTGAAGGAAGGAAAAGAACTCGCCGCACGGGTGGCGGAGTATGTTCTCGGGTGCTACCGGGCGCGGGACGCCGACTTCTCCCTGGCCCCGGTGCTCGAGGGATTCCCCGCCGAAGGGAAAGAGGAGGCACGGAAAGCCGTCGCCGACACCGCTGCAACGGTGGCAGGTTTCTTCGACCGGGGCGAGCACCTCGTGGGGCCGATGACCGACGAGTCCGAGGAAGACACCAGTCCCCTTCTGACACCGCCCGGGGTCCGGTCCGAGGAAGACGAGTGACCTCCCCCCGTACGACGACATCTCCGGGCCTCCGCGCGTGCTTGCGCTCTGATTTTACCTATCTTGTACAAAGAGAGACATTTGCATGTGTATATAATCATGTTTACATTTTCGTACCTTTGCTTATCATGTTGTTCCGAAAGTTGCTTATGTTTGCGCCCCGGGACCTGGCGGCTGCGGTGTTTCTTTTTTTTTTTGGGGCCCGGGAACGCTGAGTACCAGGTGCCATCCGCCGTGAACGGCCGTAGCACCCAAGTCCCCTTTCCGGGGCCTGGGGTAGATGCCTGCCCTGAGAGCTCGGTCCCGAGGGACCGCGAGCAACTGAGCGCGAGTCTTGCGGAAACGGTTGAGTCCGTCTTTCGGGCCTAGGGGCCCTCCATGCCCCTGAGCGCTACTGGTCCTAGGAGCACAGCGAGGCCGTGGGGAAAGACTGCTAGAAGAGAGAGAAAAAAACAAAAAATGCCCCGCATGGGTTAGATACGGCCGAAGTGCTAAGCCGGTGCCTTTTGACTCGCCGGGAGCCCCTCGGGAACCGACCTTCACCATGCGCGGGGGTTGCCAGACAGCGAAGCACCCGGCACTTCGACGGTGGTCGGGGTGGAGCTGGCCAGGCCGGGCACCACTGCCCGCCCCGGGAATCTAGGCTGGCCCAACGGGGGGCTTCGCTCGAGACCCCGGGGCATCGACAGTGCCCGGGGCGCGGTCCACGACACGGCCATTTGGCCTCGGCAACCGGGGCAGTGCTAACCAGGCGGCCCTCGCGCCAGGCTCCGGCAAATTCCGCTTTGCCCCTGGGGCCGAGGAGAACAAAACACGTGGCGGTACAAACGGGAAAAGAATAGAAATTGAGCAATGTTTAAAGTCGGATGAGATCACGTATCTGGATGTTGAAAAGGGTGCTGTGGCTCCGCGAGCACAATCCCGGGGGCAGGAGCACTGCCAGCCCCCGGGCCAGGAATTTGCGCCGAAAATAAATCTGAGATGGGGGCCCCCGGCCAGCGTCCAGGTTTGGAAAGAAAAACGGCGCTGACCCGAGCACCCTACTTAAGCCTGCCGGGGATGGGTCTAATCTGCACACGATGAACTGTGAGGGTACTTGGTTCGTTCCTTTATCCATTCCATGCTACGAACCGTGACATCTACCACCTCCCAAGGGCCTCCTCGTGGTCGCGACCGTGCGGAGGAAAAGATTGCGCATAAGCATTTCGCCCCCTAGCTCCGGAAAAAACCGAGCCCGAAGCCGCGGACAGAGCCGGGCGCACCCACGGCCCTGTGGCACGGCAATGCCCCGGACTTAGCAGGAGGGGATACGGTAGCTCGTTGGTAGGGAACTGATGATTATGCGCAAAACCCAGCCGCCGCACGGGCGCGGCCCGATTATGCCCCCAGGGGGAGACCGCCACGAACGCAACACACAGAAAAGGACAAAGGGCACGAGATCGGAAAGGACATTGAAAATGCTGCTTAGGGAAGCGAATGTACATGGGGGCCCTCGGCCAGCGTTGAGATTTGGAGAAATCCGGCGCTGGCCCGAGCACCCCGCAACTTACAGGATGTGTTTACGGATAAAATTTGTGAAGATGCTCGATGTTCCAGGGATTGGGAAGCGGGGTCCCATCCTCTTGGCCCAGTCTTACTGAGCCCGGTCGGGAAACACCGATCACCAGGAAGGGGCCTTCCCACATGGGGGAAAGTTTATTCTTTCCGGCACGTGTGAGGACACGGCGGAGGACTAGGTCCCCGACCTAGAGTGATCGGGCCCGGACCTTACGCTGATGATAGCGCTTGAGGCTTTGCTGGTAACGAGCGACGCGGAGCGAGGCGCGCCGCCTGCGTTCTTCGAGGAAGTCGAGGTCGTCGTGCTGCATGTTGTCGTGGTCGAGGTCATCGCTGTAGCGTTGTACCCGGGGAGAGCCGAAGGTGAGCTCTGATGGCAGAACGGCTTCGGCCCCGTACACCAGGAAGAACGGGGTCTCCCCGGTCGCCTGGCTTGGTGTGGTACGATTCGCCCAGAGGACCGCCGGAAGCTCATCGATCCACTTGATGCCATGTTTTTGGAGGTCGTTATAGGACCTTGTCTTGAGGCCCCGCAGGATCTCGGCATTCGCCCGCTCAGCTTGCCCGTTGCTAGCAGGGTGGGCAGGAGAGGCGAAGCAGAGCCTGATGCCGACGTCGGAGTAGTATTCGCCGAAGAGCTCGCTCGTAAATTGCGCGCTGTTGTTGGTGATGATGCGATTGGGGATTCCGAAGCGGCTAGTGACTCCCTGGATGAACTTGAGCGCCGAATGCTTGTCAATGTCGATCACGGGGAACGCCTCCGGCCACTTAGTGAATTTGTCGATGGCGACATATAGATGTCGATAACCCCCGACTGCCCGGGGAAAGGGGCCGAGGATGTCGAGTCCCCAAACCGCGAAGGGCCAGGACAGGGGGATCACCTGGAGTGCCTGCGCCAGCTGGTGGCTCTGCTTGGCATGAAACTGGCACGCACGGCAGCGCTGGACGAGGCCGAACGCGTCCTGCAAAGCCGTGGGCCAATAAAATCCTTGCTGGAAAGCCTTACTGACCAAGGATCGAAATGTGGCATGACTGCCACATTCCCCTTCATGGATATCGGCGAGGATCTCGACGCCGGAGTCGCGCGGAATGCACTTGAGTAGGACGCCGTTGGCGCCACGTCGGTAGAGGTCCCCATCTACCATGACGTAGCGCTTAGACAAGCGAGCCACCCTTTCGGCTTCCGCGTCATCTTCGGGGGGATGCGCTCGAAGAAGATATGCCCGGATTTCGTCCATCCAGGAAGGCGCCCTGGGTCCGACCGCAAGGACCAAATCCTGGGGCCGGGAGTGCGTGTCTCTCTAGGGCCCGGGCTCGAGGGTGGCTCCCATGATCTCGGATGAGGCCGCCGAGTGGGCCTCGAGGGCTTCCTGGAAAACCCCCGAGGGAACCGGCGCCCGCGAGGACGCCAGCCTTGAGAGCTCGGCAGCGGCCTAGTTGCGACTGCGAGGGACGTGCCGAAGCCTGAGGTCGTCGAAACGGCGCTCGAGCCTCTACACTTCATCCACATACGAGGCCAATTGTGGGTCCAGGGTTTGGTACTCCTTGGATACCTGGTTGATGACGAGCTCGGAGTCGCCTTGCGCCCACAACCGTCGCACCCCGAGGGCGATCACGGCCCGGAGGCCGGCGAGAAGGCCCTCGTATTCAGCCATGTTGTTGGTGTCTCCGAAGTCGAGGTGGACGATGAAACGGATCTCGTCCCCGGCAGGTGACACGAGGACGGCCCCGGCCCCGGCGCTAGGGCGGGAAGCCTGTCTGGCGCAGGAGCCATCGAAGTTCATCATCCAGTAGAGGCGCAGATCGGGGGCTAGCTCGAGGACCGGGGATCCGGTGTCCAGCACAGGATCCGGCTCGGGCACCGGCGTACATTCTGCAAGAAAATCCGCCAGAATTTGGCTTTTGATGGCGCGGCGTGCTTGAAAATGAAGGTCGAACTCAGCGAGCTCGACCGCCCACTTGGCGACATAGCCCGTTCCCTCCCGGTTATGCAATATCTGCCCGAGGGGGAAGGACGTGACCATGGATACCTTGTGCGCCTGGAAGTAGTGGCGAAGCTTCCTGGACGCGATGAGAACCGCATAGAGCATCTTTTGTGCTTGGGGATAGCGCGATTTGGCATCGCAGAGTACCTCGCCGACGAAGTACACCGACTTCTGTTGCATGCTCTCTGATCCCGGCTTGACGGGGGCCGGGAGCTCGGGCTTAGCTCCCTCGGGAGGGAGTGAGCTCTCGTGGCCGGGAACAGATATGGGCCCGGGACTCGGGGGCCCCGGCTAGAATGCGGTGGATATGTGCCTGGGGCCCGGGCTGGGATATGGAATGAATCAAGACGACTTCCCTGGACCCGCTCTTGCCAAGGCGATGTTGTCTGGGTAATCGCGCCCCGTCTGGTTGTGAAAATATTGAGGTTGTTCCGGGTGCCGCGTCCCCATGCTTGCACTCGCCTTGGCGAGGCTGCCCGGGCTCGGGCTCCCTAGTGTCGGGCCCGGGGGGCAGATCTCGGGCCGCGCATTTGTCGGGCAAGGGGCGCTCGACGACGAGCGCCGCGCTCACCACTTGCGGGGTTGCCGCTATGTAGAGCAACAAGGGCTCATCTTGAGCTGGTGCCACGAGGACAGGGGGCGTTGTCAGGTACCTCTTGAGCTCGTCAAGGGATTGATTGGCCTCATCCGTCCAAGTGAACTGCCCGGTTTTCTTGAGAAGCTTGAAGAAGGGGAGGGCATGCTCCCCTAGCTTGGAAATGAAGCGGCCTAGTGCGGCCACGCACCTGGTCAGCTTTTGGGCCTCCCGGAGCCGCGTCAGGGGGCGTATGCGGTCGATGGCCGCTATCTTTTCCGGGTTCGCCTCAATGCCGCGGCTGGACACGAGGAACCCGAGGAGCTTGCCAGCCGGGACCTCGAAGACGCACTTGTTCGGGTTCAGCTTCATCCTCGTGAATCGAAGATTGCTGAACGTCTCGGCCAAGTGTTGGAGCAAAGTGGCGCGGCCGCACGACTTCAGCACCAAATCATCGACGTAGGCCTCCATGTTGTGACCTAGCTGTGATTTAAATGTTATACGGACGGCACGTTGAAATGTAGGACCAGCATTTTTCAACCCAAAAGGCATGCAAACATAGCAATAAGCCCCCTGGGGGTAATGAAGGAAGTTTTTTCTTCATCCTCCTCTGCCATTCGGCTCTGATGATAACCTGAGTAAGCATCAAGAAAACACAAAAGGTTGCACCCCGCCGTGGAGTCGACTATTTGGTCTATGCGGGGCAGAGGGAATGGGTCTTTGGGGCAAGCCTTATTGAGGCCGGTGTAGTCTATGCACATGCGTAGCTTCCCGTTGGACTTGGGGACGATGACTGGGTTGGCCAGCCACTCAGGGTGGACGACCTCGCAGATGAAGCCGGCTACAAGAAGCTTGTCGATCTCCTCGCGGATGAAGGCTTGGCGCTCCGGGGCCTGCCATCGCACCTTTTGCCGCATCTGGCGCGAGCCTGCGTGGACGGTCAAGCGATGCTCAATCACCCCCCTAGGGACCCCGGGCATGTCCGACGGTTGCCAGGTGAAAACGTTGGAGTTTGCTCGAAGGAAGGCGATGAGCGCGCTTTCCTATTTGTCGTCCAGCGAACCGCCAATCTTGACAGTTCGGGATGGGTCATCACCGAGGATGACCTCCTTGATGAGCTCTGCGTCGCTGGCGACGATGCGCTGCTTGGGGGCACAGGGAAGCGAGGGCCCCGCGCCCCCCGCCGCATCGGGAACTGCTGGGGCGATGTCGGCCGCGCGCTGCTCGGCGCACGAGAGGGCGGCCTTCACATCCCCGAGAACTGTGATTGGGCCCACGGGGCCCGGGAGCTTCATGGTCAGGTATGCATAGTGCGTAACCGCCATGAATCTCACCAGCGCGAGGCGCCCGAGAACCGCGTTGTATGGGAGGTTGCACTCGGCGACGTCGAAGATGATGCGCTCAGTGCGGAAGTTGCCCCGGTCACCGAAGGTGACGGGCAACGAGACCTGGCCGAGGGGCCAAGTGAGGCCCTTCGTAATCCCAATAATAGGCAACGAGGTCGCGAGATTCGTCCCCGGGGCCTTGATCTTCTCGAAAACCTTGGGGGAGAGGATGTTGAGGGCGGCGCCCCCGTCGACGAGGACGCGGCCCACCTTGACATTGCATATGGTGGGGGAAATAGCGAGGGCGAGCTGCCCCTCCCCGGGTACCCTGGCCGGATGGTCCTCGGGGCCGAAAGTGATCAGGGTGTCCGACCACTTCAGCCTCCGGGCCGCCGCTGGGCTCGGGGCCACGGCCAGCAACTCGTGCTTCATGGCCTTGAAGCCACGGCGCGAGGAGTGGGCGTGCACCCCACCATCGAGGGTGGCGAGGACATTCTCGGGCTCTTGGAACTCGAGAGGTCGCTCCAGATCGGGAGCGGGCTTGGCCTGCTGCTGCTCCTACTGGAACTTCTTGACGCGCTTGGCCAAGCTCTGGACGGCGCGGCACTCCGTAAGGTCATGCCGGTTCGTCTCGTGGATGGTGCACCACTTCCGGCCCGTTGACGGCGGTGGCGGCGCACGTGCGGCCTTTTGCCGCTTGCCGTCATTATCGTCCCTGCGGGCAATGTCGCTCAGGGGGCTGCCCGTAGCAGCCAAGGCGAAGTTCTCAGCGGCCTCCTTGTCCTTCTGGCGCTTCCTCCTGTTCCATCGTGATGCGGAACGTGAGGGCTCGCTGTCCTCTCTAGGGCCCAGGTCAGGGGCCTCAGGGCGTGGCTTGTTCCACGCTCGGGCCTCCTCCTTGCGGGCGCAGAGGTCAGCGAGGCTAAACAGCTAGGCCGCGGTCTGGATGTCGCAGGTGCCCAGCTTCTCGAGCATGTGCTTGTCGCGCACGCCCGAGCGAAACGCGTGAATAACCGCGTGGCGAGCGATGTGGGGGATGGTGTTGCGGACATGGCTGAAGCGCTGCAGAAAACGCCTCAGTAACTCGTCCCTGCCCTGACGTAGGGCGTGGAGATCCGCCTCGGTCCCAGGGCGTGGGAAAGTTCCTTGGAAGTTCGCCATGAACTGGTGGCAGAGGTTCTCTCACGAGTAGATCGAACCCTCGGGAAGGTTCATCATCCAGGAGCGAGCCTGGGCCTTAAGGGCGACGGGGAAGTAGTTCGCCATCACCTTCTCATCGCCGCCGGCCGTCTGGATGGTGGTGGTGTAGATCTGCAGGTACTCTGTGGGGTCGATGGAGCCGTCATATTTCTCTGGCAAGCTGGGCCGGAACTTGGCCGGCCAGCGCACCTGCCGGAGGCCTGGGGAGAGCACCAGGCAACCCGAGCCGTACTAAGCTAGCTCGGGCGACAGACGACGGTTTCCCACCGGGGGGTTAGAGCTGGAGGCCTGGGCCTCGGGACGCCCGACAGCGTTTGCGCGCCGTTCGCACTGTCGCTCCAACGTGACCCGGGCATCCTCATGAGTCCGCATCCGGTTTAGCCGGTCACGGAGGTCGCCAGGGCCATTCTTGGTCGGGGGCGTGGCGCGAGGCGCCACGCTCTGGGCTTGGTTCTGCTTCGGGGCGGGGGGCCGGCCCGCGCTAGATGCCGCGCAGTCAGTTCTCCCGGTCCCTGCACGGCTATTGGCGGCTACCTGGCGATGGGCCGCGCCTACCAGGTCGGCGACTTCGTTGAGCCACCGCCGCTCCCGGCCTCCGCCTCTGGTAAGTGCCGGGGGGGTGGCGCAGGAGGGCTTTCGCCGCCAGGAGGGCTCCCTGCGGTGACGCTAACTAGAAGTTGAGATGGCGGCGCGTCGTGGAGCGGCGTGTCCATTCGCGCCTTATGGATGAGGCCGCGGCAGACCCAGCAGGGCACTTGCCGGCTCCCTCCACAAGGGAAGGGGCTGAGGCCGCACAACCAGGCCGCCGCGGGGGGAACTCGGCCCGCCGGGCATGCGCCGCACGCCCCCAGGAAGACGAGGAGGGGGAACGTGGCGGGCTCACCACAGGGCTAACATCGCCCGGCGGGGTGAAGCCGCCGAACCCCTCGTCGGAGTCCCGTGGACGATGACCTCTTGCCATGGAGCGTGCCGGCGTTGGGGATGCCGGCGTGCCGCCTGGAAGTGAAACTCCCCCTACCTGGCGCGCCAGCTGTCGGAGGAGGGAACTCCAACCGCGGGGAGTCTGGGGACCCCCCCTTTGAGGTTCGGCAAGGGGAGTGGTTCACAGGACGGCTGCGGCGTCTTGTCGATGGCACGCAAGGGAGACAAAAGAAGTAGACAGGTTCGAGCCGTGCGGAGGCGTAATACTCTACTCCTGTGTGTATCTACTCTGTGGGAGATGAATGCGGTTTGTTCTTACAAGATGTTCTTGAGGGGTGCTCAGGAGCTAGCCCTAACTTGGGAACTCCGTGTCTCTAGAAGCTGAACTCCATCCATAAGCTCACCCCTCCCAAGCTCTCTCCTTTCCTGCTGGCATGGATCCTCCTTTCATAGTCCAAGGGGAGTCCACAGTGCCTAGCACACATGCCAAGAGAAAGCTTTTCTAGGTACGATATGTCTTGTCGCACGCACGCGGCCGCCTGCTGAGCCGCACCGGAGGCACGTCTAGTCGTCACCTCGCTCGGCTGCTGCGGGCGGCTAGGTTATGAAGATGTGACAGCGCACGCCATCGCTGCCAGAGCGTGGAAAACTGAAGCCCTCTTAGTCAAATATTCTCTGACTACACAGGGAGCGGGCCCACGGGAGGCCATCATGAGAGTCCACACGTGTCCGAGCGAGCGACAGGCACGACACGCCCCGTCGCCTCGTCATTAATGCAGGTAGTTGGAGAGTTGATCCGCTCGAGTCAGGCTCGTGCCCGGGGCAGAGAGCTCATCGAGCCCTCCGCGTGCACAAGGCGCCGAGTTCCTCGGGGACCGAGGCTGTGAGTCCCGGGCTCGGGAAGCGCGCCCCGAGCTCGGGAATGCCTCAGTAATGTGCCTCGGGAACGCGACCCGGGACCGAGCCAATCAGTCCCGGGACCGGGGGGCGAGATCCGGGACCGCGAATGTCCCAGTAATGCCCTCGGGAATGCGCCCCGTGTTGACACCGAAAATCACCGGCAGCGTTGGGAACGAGCCGATGATCTGGTTCGATGCACTAGACACGTAAAGGCCTGGGAGATCTGCTTATCTCCAGTGCAGGTCCTAAATTTGAGGTTCGCGGCGTGCCAGTCAATTTGACCCAGCAATTGACAAGGAGATAGAAAATATTAAATCAGTGATCCAATCGGCCAAACAGCCGATACAGACTCCTTCCAGCCGATCGCCGATGGCACTTGTACATCGACTAGAGAACCGATAATGTAAAAAGATAGAAAACCAGCTGATTTCCCTCGAGCCGATTGCCTACCTGCCGACTGTACTTGTGTATCGGCTAGGAAACCGATGACGATATAAATAAATAAATAAATCAGCCGACTACCAATAGAACATGTGCATCGGCTGGAAAGCCGATGATAGTGTAGATAATCAAAATAATAAAGACAATGTAGTCAGCTTTATCTAGTAAAAGATAACTTATCTGCTAGGCACTCCGATAGAACATTGCATAGACACCCATCGGCTTAACAAGGATAAATCTATCATTATCAATCTAGTAGATCAAACTTAACTGATGCAGTACAGATTAATAATGATAAAAGAACCTCGATGAGCCGATAGATCTAATGCAATTGTGATGTACTACACGATAACTCATCGGCTATACATCCCGATAAGACGCTTGTATAAAATCTATCAACCTAGCAGGAATAACTTATCGCAGCCAGTTTAGTAGGTCGGACCCAACCGATGCAGCACAAACTGATGATAAACTATCCCCAGTAAGCCGATAAAAACTATGCACGCGTGATGTGATATATCCACTCGGCCTAAGAGATCAAACTTAATTGATGCAGCCGTAGACAGAATAGATACACCGTGGTAAGGGGGTGACGAGTCTTACCCTCTTGCAGGAGTTCGGACCTAACCGATGCAGCCCGGCTCGAGAAGCAAGAACCCGTCGAAAAGGGTGGCGATGCGCTGAATTTGTACTGATCTGAGAGATGTCGATATTTACAAAGCACCCGGGCATACGTATTTATACCCCGAGTTGACACGAGTCCTTATTGGACACGGCACACAATTTTCTAATTACAGAAGGAAACATTAACAGGACCCGATCGGACACGAGATCAGGTTTTCTAAAGATAAAAATATTAACCCTGCCTAATCAAGATAATTAACTACCATATTGTGGTCTTCACGGCTCCTCCCTGGATTCGACTCCCTTCTGGATCAACTTCCGTTAGTTAACAGTAACTTTCTTCTTAGCCGAATCTGCTACAGAGCACTACCAAATTTTGGCGTTAACACCCCGGGACCGAGCCTGTGGGTCCTAGAACCGGGGGTGAGACCCGGGGCCCAGGAATGTCCCAATAATGTGCCCCGGGAACGCGCCCCGGAACCGAGCCTGTGGGTCCCGGGACCGGGAATGTCCCTGGGCCATGGGGCCCGAGGTGGATGCGAGCAATCGTCGCGACGCACCCGGGGAAGGTGCACCCGGGGCCGGAGAGTGCTCGGGCCCCAGGCACTTAGCGGGAAAACGGCCGTAGCCGGTCGTCACTTGTGCAGAATGTGGGCCCCGGAGGAGCTGACGTGGCCGAAGATCCACGCGCCCCCGGGGTATGTGGGGCCTCCAGTCCCGTTTCGCCAACAACCCCGGGGTATGTGGAGTCCCTAGTCCCGTTTCGCCGACACATGCAGCATGACACTGCACAATTACAAAGCTTGTAGAGGGGTCAAACTGAAAATATTATCAAGATTAATCAACCATACCTTAGAATTAATTATTTCTCATGGAAGCACAAAAGTTTCTTGTTTTCCAACTTGCTGGATTTTCCATGTCAACTATTTTAACAATAGGAGCATGCATTTACCATTTTCCACTTTGGCCCAGGTGATGTGCGAAATTTTTTCATCCATGGCCCACCTTGATTGAGAATATTTGCAATAGGGTGGTAATTTTGTTCCTTTTTTTTAACCGACTTTTCAACTTTCAACTAGGGTTGTTTATTTATTGAAAGCCATGCATGATAAATAAAATGAAATTGCCATAAATAAAATGACAAGACATTATGTGAGCAAAGTAATTACTTAAAATATTTTCCATTGTCAGGATATCTTAAGCAGTGGGATGAATTTTGGGGGGTGAAAGTGGGAATTTTGGGCACCATTTGTTGCTTCGCAATTTGTGATACTAAAGCGGAGTGCCAAAAAAATCATTCCTTTTTATCATTCGATGATGTCATTTGGTCGGTCTAGAACATTCGTTCTGCCCTATAAATTTCACCCCAAGCCTCGCCTGTCCTTCGCATCCCCATTCCTCAATCAATAGTCTCTCTTATTTTTTCGCTATCACAAGCATGTCTTCCCCAAAACATCTGCTCTGCTAGATCTGATCCCGCCTCATGCATCCCATGCCCTCATTTTCCCTTGTTTGTCTTCACTCGTACTATCGATCACCACTATCCTGGTGCCACCTCCAGTCAATTGGGCCATTACTATGAGGTAAATATACCAATTTTTTCCTCTGAATTCCCAAGATAGAAGGAAGTTAGTAGTTTTGTCTTAAGATCCACCTTGTTGTATCTATATTTGATCTTATATTTTTATGAGGTTAGATCTATATCTAGATCTTGAAAATGAAACTAGTAAGAAAATTAGAGATTAGATTTACACCAGGGGCACGCAATGGATCCACCTCCCGGTACCATGGTGGCCACCACAATTGGTGGAGACAGCGCATGTCTGCCTTCAATAGCTGCATGGGCTCCCCGGCGCATGGTAATGGGTGAAAACGCCATATTGTTTGAATCAGACGATGTTGGTAGTATGTCTTGTTCTAGAAAATTTTCTAGATCTGCCACTTGCCACCGCCTCACGCAACAAAAAGTCAATTCTTTGGTCCTTAAACCGTATATAGTTAGGCTACATGCTTGCCCAAATTGTAGACCAGTCCCACATGAGATATTGCGAGATATCGCATGTCAGACACTCGCGGCATAATTTTTCTACCTGCCAAAAATTCTATGTTCAAATTTCTCCAAATCTGCTTGAATTTTGTTCAAACTGCTTGAAATTCGATAAAATTATGATTAGAATTCGAATCTCTCCATATCTTAGGCACTCACAAGCTTCTAGACCAAGAAAAAAGAACTACCCTGGATCCCCATTTTGTTTCCCTACCACACTGGTTATCCCAGGTTAACGAAATTATGAAGCTGAGTTTTACTGCAAAGGTTGAGCCGAGATTTACTGCACGAGTGTAGGGAGGGGGTACGTCTGCATAAATGTCAGACTGGTATGTCTGCATAAATCTCAGACTCCTGGCCGCATCCGGCGGCCAGTCACCATGCCACTAGACTCAAGCAAAACTCATGCTTGCTGCTGAATTAGCAGCAGCGCCAGCGGTAGAAGAAGCATGAGTGCCATGCAGGCCATACAAAACCAACTTCAGTTCATCAATTATTCCACTATAAATACATGAGAAAATTCTTTACGTGCCCTTGAGTTTTCGCTCTATCCCTTCTATGCTCCTGAATTCTACCTCATCCCCTAGAAGCCATTGAGTTTTCATTTTAATCCTTTTAATAACCATTCCGTTAGTTAACCGTTAATTTTTTTTCCAAAATGACTATTAGCGCCCTTCTCTCGTATTTATCCTACCTACTTTGAAAACATAAATCTCAATGCAAAAAAGTATATATATTATAATACAATTAAATGAGATAGAATTATTTGATCCCAAATTTTCAAAAAATTTATAAAATTTGATGAAATCCATACAAAGTTTCACCGGTAAATTGAAAAACCAAAATTGTTTTTTATTTGCATTTAAATTTTGGTGAAAATTTGTACAATTTCATCAAATCTGATTTGAAATTTTTTAAAAAATTAAAATTTTAGTTTTCAAATTTGTAGTTAAATAATTATGTCTTGCTTGTTTTTATAAATGAATTATTTTTCATGTTGAGAAATATGTTTTTCTCGATAAACTAACACATAAGCACGAGAGAAGGACGATATAGTCATTTTGAAAAAAATCTAACAGTCAGCTCATAGTCAACTAATGAAATGGACATATAGAGGATCAAAATAAAAACTTAGGGGTATATAGAAGATGAGACAAAATTAAGAGATACAGAAGAGATTGAAAAAAACTTATAGACACGTAAAAAATTTTCTTATACACCATAGAGGATTCTAATGTATCACATTTGAGTAGAATGATCAATAGACGAATCCCAGCACCCTTATTAATTACTGATCCTTTTCGCCTCTTGTTTCTTACCCCTCTTCTCCCACGGTTCCACCTCTCCGGCGAGCCAGTGGACGGTGGCGCTAGCTGGCTAGCTAGCTGGTCCATCGTCTTTCATTGACTCTCTTCTTGATTTCTTCTGTGTGTTTTCAACGCTCTGTTGTGTCAATTTGTCATCATTTCTTGGTTTACCTTCGCTTCCGGCGCCGGTGCAGTGGCATTTTGGACTGCGACGAGCTTTACGAAAAAAGTTTACTTTTCATCCTTCAAGTACTACCAGTCTAGTTTTTATCCCTTAACTCCAATACCAGATAAAATTCATGCTTTATGTCTCTAAACTGGATACTTTCGCCCCTCCGTTCATTTCAAGGCAGTTTTGCTTATGTGGACAAATGACTCAGCATGGTGATAAGGCCGAATCATGTATTAACACTTCTCTCTCTCTCCTTTGTTGTCTCTATTTCTCTCAATTTCTCTACTGCAGCGTTAGTTGCATGTTGGTGCAAAGCAGAAAACATCACAATGTTAATTGTATGTTGGTATCTGTAATTCTTCTTCTTCAAATGTAGTTACGGTAATTCTCATGAAACTGACTTCATCATTTATTTGCCAATATTATGTCGCTGCTAGTGGCAGAGGTGGTGTGCGAATGTGAAATTTGAGGAAGACACTGCACAGGGGAGAGAGAGGGAGGGAGGGAGTCAGTCCAAATCAGTGTGTACACGTCCTAGTCAGTGCTGAGTAATCATCTAGGTGGACAAAACTAGCTTCAATCAGGTACAGGAACCAAAAGTGTCCGGTTTAGATAAATGGGAAAACTAACCTATCTGATATCTGATATAGTTGAGGGGCGCAAATTAAACCGCATCAATAGTTAAAAGGATGAAAAGTAGATTTTTTTTCTTAGTTTTTCTTTGGCTGTTTCTTGGCACCGTGGAGTTAACTCCCATCCGGCACAGCAGCAGTGGCCACCCGTGGGTGGCGAGTCCAGTCTCTTCCAAACAGAATTGGTGGGCAGGCCAACGCACCCATAGATTGTAAAGATAGGATTTTATTTTAATCTTCTTCTTAAAAAAGATTAAAAAAAAAGAAAACCAACAGAGAAGGTAGATTCTGTTTCTGATTCGAGAGATTCTCTGGTGGTTCGATTCCATAGGAGGGGGAGATTCCCTGCGCCGCCTCGCTCGCAGGTACTCTTAGGTTTTGTTTGAAGAAAGAAAAAGAAAATCACATAAATAAGATAAGCTATTAGTACATGATTAATTAAGTATTAGCTATTATAAACTTAAAAAATAGATTAATATGAATTTTTAAATCAATTTCTATATAAATTTTTTTAAAAAAATATTGTTTAACAGTAAAAAAAAACGTGCTCGTGGAAACTAGAGAGTTCTCGCTCCAAGTCGTACATGGGAATGGTACCTTATTATACTTGTAGCGATGGTAGTGTGATAGATACACTGCTTGCATGGCTGATTGGCTGGCTTGTGGCCCGCCAAGCCAGCTTTTGTGGCTCGTATGCGGTGAGGTCAGCAAGCCTCTCCCCCAGGGTGCCGGCTGACGTTATCCCTGCTGCCAGACCCCACAGCACAGAGAGAGCATGGCCCAAGGCTTAATATGAGCGTCCGGCCCAAACTCACATCTAAATTCGCCTTTCCTCTTAAAGAAATCATTTGGATGCCAATTTCTAATCATTTAACAATTATATATGTAAATTCATATGTGTTTACCATTTCCATCTCGTTGCCTTCTCTTACCTGTACTTTAAATCTGGCTTTGCTTTGTATGTAGATGTTCTACCTGTTCAGGAGACACGAGAGGGACGCCACGTGGCGGGTGCTGAAGGTTGACCGCACGGAGCCAACGAGCACCGCACCCGGTACAACGACAACGAGTGCGACGAGCTGCTCCGGCGGCCTAAAGTGCAATGGGATAATTGGTACACTGATCGAAAACCTACATCACCATCGTGTTAACTAATTAAAAATCACAACTTTTTAATTAATCATGCAACATTAATCTTAATCTTACTTTGTGTTGGAGTTTGTGTCGAATATATATACGTAGTCGGTTACAGTTTGGGGCTTGGAGTTGTAGTAAGTATTAGAGTAGAGTTAGAATCAAACTCTGTTTTAGGTTCTCTTAAATAGAGAGATAGACATGTTGTAACCACACGGTGACTTAGTAAAAAGCGGCGAGAGGGAGCGGCTAGTCGGTGACATACCAGTCGAGGGTCGTTGTAACTCTGATATGCCATAATTATACTGGATCGGGGAGGAACGTCCGTAATCAGTGTCCTGGGATGTAGGGTTTGGCTAAACCTCCTTAACAAATATCCTGCCTCGGTGTTGTCATCAGTTTTCTCCTATGGTATTTCTTCCGCATTCGGTTACCGATGGTTTATTGGTGCCGGTTTTCTAACAAGTGATATCAGAACCTGCAGAAGATCCATAGATAGAGGCGCGATGGAGGTGTCCCACACAGCGATTACTGCACATAATGTTTAGGGAGGGACATTGACGCAAGGTGGAGCACGACAACGATCAACGGAATTTGATCGGTGGATTGGAATACTTCGGGTGGCGGCCTGAACCATTTGATGAGCTGCAATCGACAAGGAGACGACCAGATGTGGTGCTCGGGTTGATGGTGGCTGAAACGATTAGCGATCTAATCGGTGGTGTCGGACACTTTGGATGGGTGGCTCAAACTTTCCGGTGAGCTACTTTCAACAGGGAGACGGTCAAATGTAACACTTGGGTCGTTTGGCGGTTGGGAAGATGGCATGGCGATTTGTCAGCTTTGGCTCGCGACTAGATTGACGATCGGTCAATCGGAAGTCAGAGCGGTTTGTGGTTGTCGGGCGAGTTGTAGGGCATGGGCCTTTGGTGCAGTATGCGACGGTGCAAGCAGCGGAACTCGACAGGCCGTCTTCGGCGAAAGGAGGCAGCAGCAAACCCAGGCAACAGCAGATCAGTTTCGTTGATGGCATCAATGTGGTTGTTTGGCAGTATAGGATATATCCAAGATCTACGGGTCAGCATGATAGGGATATATGAGAATCTGCATCATTGAAGAGGAAGAAAAGCAAGAGCTATCATGGTAATTTCTTCAAGTGATTCAAAGCGACGGTGAATTTTCTCAAATTATCAGGTGCTCAGTCTAAGGATGCGAAAAGCGTGGATATTAGATTTATTAGCTCGATACATAAGATGTCAAGGAAGAAAGGGTTCTCTTTGTAACGGTCTGGTGAATTTAAAATTGTCTCTGTGGTGATGACATAGGTTATGTAGCCATGGAGTAGATAAAATCACAGTTAAGACGGAAGATGAATGTGAATATGGTCTTGGGAGTCGGGAATGTGCTAGCTAAGGAGAAATTCAATTTTACTCGGCAAGATGACTGCAATGATACAAGAGAAGGTGGGGCACTGTTGTAGGTGGAGTCTGGAGGAAGAAGTTACATGGATAGTAGAGTCTCTTGATATCGGTGAGTTTGGTGTAGGCTTGTCGGACGGCTCAACATGAGCCGCAAAAAAGAGAACAACTCAAGTCTGGGTACACAGAGGTTCGCACATGGAGCAAATTTAGGTTGGCGTGCCATATTCACCAAGGTGGAGCTTGTTAGAGTTTGTGTCGATTATGTTATGTAATCAGTTATAGTTTAAGACTTGGAATTGTAGTAGGTATTAGAATAGAGTTAGAGTCGAACTCTGTCCTAGGTTCTCTTTTAAATAGAGAGACAAACCTGTTGTAACCGCATGATGATTTAGCAGAAGGTGGAGAGAGGAAGCGGCTCACCGACGGCGTACCAGTCGAGGGTCGCTATAAATCTGATATGCTGTAATTATGCTGGATCAGGGAGGAGCATCCTTAATCAGTGCCCCGGGGATGTAGATTTCGGCTAAACCTCGTTAATAAATATCATGTCTCGGTGTCATCATTAGTTTTAGATCTACTATGGCGTATCTTCCGCGTTCAGTTATCGATGGTTTATTGGTGTTGATTTTTTATGATTGTTCAGGTTGTGTTAATTCATGTCAACATTTTTAGTCCTATTGCTTCGATTGTTGTTCATGATCAGGTTTCGTGAAGTTTCTTGGCCCGTACTACATGCTGGTGATCACCAGGAGGAAGGAGGTCGACATGATATGTGGCCGTGCTGTTTATGCCGTCGACAAGAGCGAAATGATTACAGTCCCAGCTTCTAATGTCGTACGTAATGTTGCTAAATCTAATGATGAGAACAGGTCTTTTATTTTACACCCTCCTTGTCGAAAGTTGTGTAGCAGTAGAAGTTGCATCATTCGATAATTGATATTCCATTTGATTTTTTCACAAAAGAAGTTGCGAAATACCCAAAATTAAGTTGCAGATTTTTTTGTACTGATAAATTTCTATAGGACATTTTGTTTCTTTTTTACTTCTGAATATGATTCTTTATTTTTATGTACTAGCATAAGTGATGAAATTACATACTGTGAAAATTTCACGGATATTCATTCTGTAAACTACACAAATCCAGCAGCAAGCATAATTCAGAGATGGAGGAAGCACCTGCTACACTTGCACATGTTGAGTTTTGGTAATCATTTGTTCTGTTGCAGGGATCAATTTCTTCCTGTACTATCTTTGTCTCAAAATATAGCAAACTTTTTAGTTCAAATTTAAACTAGAAAGATTATTTTGGGATGAAGGGAGTAGAATATTAGTTAACGAGTTCTTCAGTGCCAGGTTTGCATTAATACAACAGAGTTGCCTAGCTAGAGCGAGTTCGTAAGTGCTCTCATCGATAGCTTTATGTATATTTCACCTACATTCCATTTATATTATTGCAATTCATGCAGATGTGTGAATCCTGTAAAAGTCTTCTTTGGTCCATGCTATATAGTAGTATGTACATACGATTGTTTCATGTTTATTTATTCATTATGTTCTTTTTTCAAAACTGAGGCTTTCATTTAGTGTCGTTGTGATTAATTATGTAGAAACTCAACATTTTTCTTTTGTGGTTGCTCAAAGCATATTTTTTATCTTTGTAGAAACTCATTCTTATTTTGTGGTTGCTCATTTTGGTTGAAGCCGATGCAGATACAAGAGGCTTTTTGGCTCAGTGAATCTCCGGGGCGACTTCTTCTTTAGCTACCCCTATAACATCATGCACTCGCTTCAGAAGAACATTGCTGTCAAGAACATATCATAGTCTTTGTCAAAAAGTAACACAGCATGAGAGTCTCAGTATGAGACTACATTTGTGTGGAATGAATTTCTGACTCGAGGCGTTCTAGAACAACTGAAAGATCCTATTCGGACAGTTGCCTTAGCCCATGGATTTTTCAGACAGGTATATAAGTGCCATCTCACAAAACACTGTTCTTATTTGATAAAAAAAAGTTTCAACTGAGTAGTCTATATGGATTAATGTTCAGTAAATAGTAGTATATATGTGTACATTGCCTTTGACAACTAATGTATAGTTGCAATTGTACTCTGTCAGCGAAAACATATTGCTAAATTTTAGCTAGTAGTATGGCTAGTACATAGCTCTATTCTGTACCCCTAGCGCTGAACCTTTAAATTTATCTGTATTATCAAATGCATTTGTATGTATATGCTTATATAGTATGCTAGTGTTTTCTTTTGCAAGGCAACTAATATATGGTTCAATGAAAGTAGCAGTGTCTGGAAAGGATTTCTGGCTGACTGTCATAGCTAGGCGCTCACGCCATTTTGCTGGGCCCAGGTTTGTATAAGCACCACAATTGTTACAGACTCAATCAAATGTAGTTAATCTCGTCTTCAGATTTTGTTCCTTCATTTGTGAAACATAGGTTCTTGAAACCTGGGGTCAATGAGAACGGTATGGTTGCTAATGATGTTGAGACAGAGCAAATTGTGTTTGAGGACATCCAAGATGAAATGGCATCAAATATAACATCTGTTGTGCAACACCGAGGATCCATACCTCTTCTCTGGTCTCTGGTCTCAAGAAGCTAAATTTCCTATTAAGCCAGATATCATGAGCAAGTTCCTCAATAATGTCTCTTTAGCAAATCTGCTGAGAACTCTCTTGTAAACGGGAATTTTTTTGACACTCCCTATAACCACAGTACAACCAGACATGGACTATAAAGCGGCTCAGATTCATTTTGATGACCTTGTGATGAGATATGGAAACCTTCATGTAATCTGCGTTGTATGGTGCAACATTCACAGATTTTGCATATATAAACTAGTTTCCTAGCTTGCTAATCCTTCGCTCATCATCTAGCGATCCATAAACCAATTTTGCAATTGATTCTTATTCAGGTTACTGAAAAGAAGCCTCGTGAGTCTTTGCTACGTGCACAATATGCAAAAGCCATTGACCAAATAAATAGAGGCTCTTTACAGTGCAATATACTATAAGGGATTATCAAAGAATAAATAGTTAATGTTTATTCATCTCGACATGAAGAACTGTGCTTACTGTGCTCCCTAAACAGAAGTCCCTTTCTAAATCTGGCCTTGGTCAGGCTTCATGTTTTTAATTAGTTATCTCCTAATGTTAAGACATGTTGCTCGCAGCTATGAGGTGCTTCCATGCTTGTTAATGGTGAGATCGGCTTCATTAGCTCATACGGACTTCCTCCAGTACCAACTAGCTACAACATCGGAACCTGATGGCACTACTCCAAGGTAAAAATTCAGGTCTACATATGCACTAACAATGTACTATATAGCCTAACATGACAAATACAAAACTCCCGATTTATCATTAACACTTGCTCAAAATGTCTTCCTTTGCAAATTGATATCACCTTGAATAGTATTCTTTTTGTTTCTAATACCAGTTTCTACATGAATTACACCGAACAAAACGATGTTACCTGCGCAAGCAGCAGTATCAGTATCAATGACCCCAATTTTGGGACAGTAGACGTACTACTGCTTGCCCTACAAAAAGGAGTGCTCAGGACTAACTACATAAACTGCTTAGGCTGAGTTTTAGAGTGAGGGAAGAAGAGAAGATGATAATCACGCAAAATAAGATTAGCCACTAACTCATACTTAATTGAGTATTAATTATTTTAAACTTAGAAAATGGATTAATTCGAATTTTTAAAGCTACTTTAGATATAAAATTTTTTTAAAAACATACCGTTTAACAGTTTGAGAAACATTCTCAAGAGAAATGAGGGGAGTTTTCGCCCCAACCTCAGATTTGAACGGACCCTTAGACCGCACAAACAGGGCCCAGTTTGCTGCACGCTTTGGGGGTAGATTCAGGGTGTGCAGATTCGTATAGACGATCCCTTGTCAAGTACCTTGATGCAGTTCTACATTGGTTCTTCAGTATACTGGCTCTGCTTCTCAAAACAAAGTATATGTTGACAGCAATTTTCCATGCTATTTGAATTATGCAAAGTGCTCATGTGTTAGTTCAATAGTTGATTTCATTTTTATTGTGGGCACCTCCTATATTAGTAATTAGATCATGAAATTTAGTTGTTGCAAATAACACTTCAGAATTATATAAAGAAATGGACTTTTTTCTTCGAGATTTTTGTAAAGTAGTTACTCCCTCCATTCTATATTATAAGGTGTTTTAGTTTTATCTTAAGGCAAAGTTTTTTAACTTTGATCAAGTTTATAAAGAAATACACCAACATCTACAAAATCAAATTAATTTAATAAAATCCACCATAAAATACATGTTGATAGTATATTTATTTGGTATTGTAGATGTTATTTATTTTTCTATAAACTTAGTTAAATTCAATGAATTTTGACTTAGGACAACACTAAAACATTGGAATAGAGAGAATAAACGGATAGGTAGAACATAAGAAGGAAGAATTGTTCCTGATGTAAAAATCTCCTATATAGGTACTGTCGGAAGAAAAAACATTCCTGTGCACATTCTTGTTGATGTTCTGTGCAGTCTCAATCTCTTATTATATGCTTCTTCTCTGTGTTGATTTCTCATGTTCACTTCAACACAGGGGTTGGATTCAAGCAAGTCTTGACTCTGTTTGCTAGACTTAATTTGTATTTGGACCTTGTTCATGCTGATGTCTGCCCAGGCAATAACCAATCAACTACTCAGTGAACATTGGCAGCCAACTTCCATTACATGCTACACATAAACAAATCACAAATATTTACCCAATGGAAAGTGTCCTGGCCCCAACTATTAGCGCCCCCAAATTAAAAGCTCTTTACTTAGCCTGAAGGTGGCAAAATATTTGGTTCGTTTGAAGGATTTGTCTATGCTAATATTGGAGCAGTCCTATAACTCTAGTCTTGTGATGAGACAGACCAATATCCAAACATGCATGATAAATAATTCCTACATCAATATAAGAAATTAATACTCTTCAAGAAAAGTTAATGTGTTATATTATGGTAGCTTTTCACCTTTGGGTCTAACCAAAACCGGTGCCGAGCCCTTGTATCATGGAAACTGGTATTGCTGCTGCCTAACCTAAACTAAACCGAAAACTCATCATGCAAGTATCCTCCTTGGACTTAGACTAATCAGCTAATTAAGCAAAGCTTTTGATGTGATGAGTTGGAAAGAAATGATAAACAACATCTCACCAATCGTCACATAGAAGAAAGGATAGGATCTCAAAAGTCCACTTGTGTGCACATTCCAATTACTAGTTCAATTTTGAAGTTCAAAATTTGAACATACATCTGTGATAATGCATGCGTGTTTTTTTCCTAATTCTAATGTGGTTTCTAACGCAATACTAAACTAATTGCACGTTCCAATTATTCGCCGCATCGTATTATTTATGCACTAAAGGTAAGTTCATCGGGTGAAGTGCATTTTACTATTGAAAAATTAGGCGAAAGCTCAGTCTTGTTCTTCTTAACTACTGAAAAGAAAGTTAAATTTTGATGCATGATACAGACCATATCATGACTTACGTGCTGTTCCTTCCGGTTTATGTCCGGTAGTTTCTTTTCTCGTTTTCTATGAGCATACTTCCCGAACTACTAAATGATACGTTTTTATAAAAATTTTCTATATGAAAGTATCTCTAAAAATCAAATAGATCTATTTTTTAAATTTCTAATAGTTAATATTTAATTAATCATATACTAATAATATTTCTCGTTTTACGTGCGGCTTATAAGTCAGAACAAATAAGCCACTCCAAACACCAGGTTGGTTGGTCAATCGTTGCGCTAAAAGCAAACTTATGTACTGTAGCAAAAATTACAGTAGGCTAATTATTTTTCGTCCTACAGATCAGTGTGTTGCATTCGCCATGGATTGTTTCGTAACCTAATCACCTTTCCTCTCAGAGCTACTTTGACACAATGAAATTAAAGCAAGTGTCCTGGTAAACATCATCCTCAAACGTCACGGATTTGCGCCCTTGGATCATACAGATCTTTCATGTTCAATCTCAGATAAATCAGTTAATAACTGAAACCAGCTAATTAATTACACATAAGTGCATAAAAAAAAACAAGCCACTGCTAAAGCCAACTCGAGACGCATATTTACATCATATTAGTGATGAACTCATGACTGAACATTGAACAGTGAAGCTACTACTCTGTTGCTGGGGGAAAACCACTGTACAAGAAACTGAAAAAACATCAAGAACAGTTCATTGAATCAGCAGGTACCATGCCCATGGGCCATGGCTTGCAATGGCGATGTGATCAGAAGCAGAACGAGCCATCGTCAGCGAAGCTCCATAACCCCACCGGCCATTGCTCGTCCGCTTCGACAGTGGCGTAGTCGCCGTTCGCGAACAGGCTCTCCAGGGACTCGTACGCGCCGCCGGCGAAGGAGGAGGCCAGCCCGCCGTGGATGTCGTACGGGTCGAACACCTCCGGGTCGTCGGTCCTCTCGGACGCCGCCGCTGGCGGGGCTGGCTGCAAAGCATGGTTTGCCGTCGGCAGCGACATGGCGCCACCGGGCTCGCCGACGAAGGCAGGGAATGCTGTCGCCAGTGCCGGGGAATTGTCGGACGCGCACGCGGACGTCGGGGACGCCGTGACCTCGCTGATGGCGGAGGGCGACGGCGAGCGCGTGGTGGCGTAGGCGCGGCGCTTCTTGCCGCGGCGAGACGAGGGCGGCGCGGACGGGAAGTTGGGCTTGGCCTTGGTGCCTCGGAGGCGGCGGGCGGCGGCGTCGTAGGCGCGCGCGGCGGACTCGGCGGTGGGGAAGGTGCCGAGCCAGACGCGCACGCCGCGCACAGGGTCGTGGATCTCCGCCGCCCACTTCCGCACGCCGCGGAACTGCCTCGCGCCGCCACCGGCCTGCCGCCGCCGGCTCACCGCCGACGCCGGCATCGAGCCCGTCCTGCCAATGCGCTCTGCAAGAGAATCCAACACGAGAAACTTTTCAGTCCACGCTGAACTCTGCATCTTTGCAAACTTTACTCTGCACTGCAGCTGCAAATTAATTCTTGATCGCCTCGCCTCACCATGTTGAATCAATAGCGGCGGCGGCGGCGGCGGCGGCGGCGGAAGAACCAGCTCCTCTTCATTGTCATCGTCGTCATCCACGGCATCCATGCCGTCGTGCTCGTCTTCCTCCTCGGAGTCGCCGTCGAATTCCTCGAAGGCAGCCTCAAAGTCTTCGTCATCGTCGTTGCTCCGCGGCCGCTTGTTCTTGGCCGGCCATGTCTGGCCGGACCTCGGCGCCGGAATCAGGTAGGCGAGGATCGCGCCACCGCACATCCAGACTCTCTGGCTGGTTGGGGTAGGTGACTGGTGAGGTTGTTTGAGATTGGCTTTGAGACATCGGAGAAGACAGATGGCGTTTATATAGGAGGAAGAAAGCTTCAGACGTTACACTTTGGCAGGGGCACTTCGACAAATTTGCGTATTCTTTTCTCCAATAAATTTTATAAAACCCTATGTGTAGGACCAATATAACACAAAGCCATATACTCTAAATTTCTTTTCATATAATCACATCTACTCAGTCCAAATATCAAAGAATTATAGTTTTAGATGAGAATAGACACATGGGTATATGGCATGGCAAAAGAGGGTCCACGTTAGCTTGGCCCACCTTCAAGTCTTCTTGTACCTTCTTTTAGTCTCCTACTCTCCTCTTCTCTCCAAATCTACGCAACTCTTCATTATTTCTAGTAATCGTGTATGTTCGTATCATCGATATGCAACCGTCACAGCATGCTACATGAAAATGGCTGTGGGTGCCATGGGCCCCGGGTACCTCATGACAAGCATATGGGCCACTCGGATAGAGGATGGGCCTAGCCTTGTAATTAGAGATATGGCTAGATTCGGCAGACTTCGCCTTGTATAGAAAGGAATATACAGTCCTAGTCGGGTACGTTATATCTCTAAGGGGAGATCTCCTAGTCGTAATCCGATGGGGACTCCTACCTTATAACCTTGTCCCCCAGTATATAAGGGGAGGCAGGGCGCCCCATGAGGGCAGAAGAGCTCATAGAAGCACACGGCCATACAGTTCATCAGAACTACCACCGTATATCCTCAAAGGAATACATACAAACTGGACGTAGGGTATTACCTCACATCGAGGGCCTGAACCAGTATAAAATTTCCTTGTGTTCCTTTGCAATCCACCGAGTTTCCATCCGCCGAGTAGCCCCATATATTTATTGCCGGTGTAAAACATCGACAGTTGGCGCGCCAGGTAGGGGCTTCGGCGCGATCTACATCTACAAGCTCGATGGATCCAGCAACCGAAGTCGACGGCGGCAAACTCCCCCCCGGAGATACAATCGCATTCAGAAGCCTTGACTTCGTCGCCGACCAGATCGGCAATCTCACCCCGGCCGACACGGACCCGATCCAACCGGCCGAGGAACCAGCTGACTCCGCGCCAGTCGGCCCACACGACGCTGCGGCAATCTTCGACGACATGCTGCGGCGATCTCCAATACGCCCGAGTCCAGGGACAACTCTTCCTTTCAGTGTTCGACTCAGACTCGGTTCTGAGCCGGCCGAGATCGGGCCGAGAAGGGAAGAGATCGTCAACTTCCCGTTCGGACTCAGCGACGCCGCGGATATCTACAATCTACATCCGACGCGGCAAACCCGATCCCCTGGAGTTCGACTCGGATACGGCTCCGAGCCGCTCGAGATCGGATCTAGGGAGGTCGGAGTTGTAATCACCCCCATCAACTATTCCGACTACGACTCTCAGTCGGACTACGACTCCCAGTCGGATTCCGACTCCAAGTCGGATACCAGCTCGGCAAGCTTCACTCCGCCGCGAGAAATTTTCATGGCATCCAGAGGCTCTACTCCTATTCAGGAATCATGCCGACGACACGAGCCACAAGAGGAGGAGGCCTGCCGACTGCAAGAACAACAGGAGGAAGAAGCAAGACGCCTGCACGCCCGCAACGACGATCTACGCAAGGCTGAGCAAACCGCTCAGCAGCAAATCCTCCAAACCCGAGTCGGCGACCACGATGTCTTCGTTACTCCCCAACAGAACATCGTGGCCGCTGCAACCCTACTGGACACAGTCCAGCTTGGGCCTAATCATCAGGCCACCCCGACGATCGCAAGGATAAAAGCCATGCTTACCGCTGCTGCATGTCAGCAGCACCAACAGTCGGGAGATACCCTCATACCGACCAACCGGTCGGCATCCCCAATGGCAGTCTCGTCTACCTCAAAGCGACGCTGAGCGGCCGGCTCTAGTCGGCTGCACACGGAGTCACGCCAAACGTCACTCGGCAACCCAAACAACAACCGGCAACGTCGAAGTGACCGTCGGGACAACCGGGATCTCCGAGGCCAACTATGGCGTGATCTTCGGCAGGACACCAATGCTCGGCGCTGCGAATGAGAAAAAGACGAGCAACGCCAACTGGAAGACGAGAACGAGCATTTCGGCCTCCACCACGAGCGGTTTCGCCGCCGTAGTTGGGGTCGGAGTCCTCATGAAGACGAAGGCATACCGGCCTTCACCCAGGAGCTACAACAGGTCGACTGGCCGTCGGGTTTCAAGCCTACAAGCATCGAAAAATACGACGGCAAGACCGATCCCGAGTCCTGGCTCACAGCATACACTCTGGCAATCCAAGCTGCTGGAGGTGACCACAAAGTCATGGCTAACTATCTCCTAGTTGCTCTAGCCGACTCAGCGAGGACATGGCTAACAGGACTTCCCAAGCAATCAATCGGCTGTTGGGGAGAACTCCGGGAACGTTTCATCACCAATTTCTAGGGAACATACGAGAGGCCATCTTCTGAGTACGACCTATATCAGTTGCGTCAAAGGAAGAACGAGTCTCTTCGTGACTTCATCAAGAGGTTTTCTGAGAAGAGGAACTCAATCCCGAACATCAAGGATGAGGTCGTCATCGCCGCCTTTCGAAAAGGAGTCAAAGACACCTCGTTCATCGACAAATTCACGCGGAAGCCTCCCAACTCTGTCAAGGCCCTATTCGACATGGCAAACAAGTACGCCGACTCGGCCCACTCTGTTGCCGAGGCCCTCGATGACAACAAGTCACCCTGACAGAAGAAGCGGGACGACACCGACGACGCGGTCCCAACTAAAGCTGGGAATCGCAAACGCAAGTCAGATGGCTCCATTGTGGCAGTCGGTCACGACCGCCTTCGACCTTCAACAACTGAGGATTATCAGAACAACAAGTGACATGCTCGGGGGCTCACAAGCTCAAACACGAGGATGGCATCCCCACTCCCAAATACCGAACAGCTAAGTCGCTTTCTGATAAACATCTCCTCACTCGGCCTTGCTAGTGCCACAGCCGCTTACACCTAATAGGTGTATAAGCTGCGCATTTACTTTTTTCCGTTTTTGCTCTTAAATGATTACAAAAGTACTCGAGTAGCATAAATCCCGATCCGTGAAACTCTGCTCCATGTAAGACGAACTCAAGTCACCCAAAACGCGTGCCTGGGAAAGAGCCATGAGCCAACTCCCGACGCTAGGGGGCTATGACTAGTCGGGCAGAGTGCTTAAACGTAAGGGGTCAACTACTCGAGGAAATTAATATCAAAAAGAGGAAGAACACGTATTTACATACATTGTAAAATACATTTTATTCGGGTGATTATTTTCATCATCAGATGCTACTCATCCGATATTTTTATATTGCAGGCCCAGCTCCGGATATGCGTGACAGGAACTCAGGGCTTCGAGCCTATCTCCTACGCTCGGGGGCTGGACAAGTCTGTCGAAATACACTCGGGATGCTCCATGAGGGCTACTTACCGAGTACTTGCGCCAGTCGGGACGTCATCTTCCCCGACTACGCTCCATGGGAGCTAACAATCGGCCCCCGGCGCCAGTCGGGGCTGTGTACCACTCGGCTAAGTAGGGTACGCCCCATGAGGGTCGCCAGCCGAATCCTACGCTAATGCTAGGTTCGGGTACCTTATTTGGCCGCAACTCTGTCAGGTTGGGTACGCCCCATGAGGGTCGCCAGCCGAATCCTATGCTAATGCAAGATTCGGGTGCCTAGCTTGGCTATAACTCTGTTGGATAGGGTACGCCCCATGAGGGTCACCAGCCGAACCCTCTGCTAATGCAAGGTTCGGGTACCTTGTTCGGCTTTTCCCAAGTCAGAGAAGACTTACATCGTCAAAGCGCATCCGGAGTTCTTATGCACTGCGTCACACCTGAGGAGGGCAAGCAGATCCTGCAACATACCTACTCGGGTACATGTGGCAACCAGTTTGCATCCAGAACGTAAGTCGGAAAGGCTTGCGAATAAGGATTTCTCTGGCTGATTGCGGTTACCAACACCAAAAAACTCATCCTGACATGCGATGGATGATACTTCCCTAGAGCTATGCTGGGTAGGTCGGCTCAAGCCGGCTTATTTGGTAGCAGCCACCAAGATATGAGTTCCTACGGTAGCATGCTCCATGTGGGCCGCCCGCAGGCTGAGTTGAAATTATAGCGCTGGTGCTACCAACAGGAGCCGATGAGGTAAACAGATATGCTTCATAAGAGCCTTATTGCTAAACATATATGTTTGGGTATCTGTCTTATCCGCCAGGTCTCGAGGATACATCCTTACAAGGATCACAAGCTGGTCTTCATTGAAATTGGAGATACATGTATCTCTCTCGAGTACACCTAACCACGTAATGGATTTATTTTTCATACAGTGGTACTCGGCCTATATGCGCGGCCACCAGTTGCCATGAGCAACATTACTCCAGCCGACATGACGCTGAAGAGTCTAACTTTCGAGTAGTGCACTACTTGGGAGAGAGTATAAAATTCTCATTCCCGCTGACATGATGCGGAAGAGTCTAACTTCCGAATGGGACGCCACTCGGGAAAGACTATAAACACCTTTTCCGGCTGACATGATGCCGACGAGTCTAATTTTCGAGTAGTATACTACTCGGGAAAGACTATAAACACCCCCTTTCCAGCTGACATGACGCTGAAGAGTCCCATATACGAGTAGCATCCTACTCGGCAAGACTATAAACGCACATTCCGACTGACATGAAGTCGAAGAGTCTTATATACGAGTAGTTCCCTACTCGGCAAGACTATAAATCATATTCCGGTTGACATGATACCGAAGAGTCTCATGTACCAGTAGTAATCTACTCGGGAAAGACTACAAGGTTAAAGATCTTTGACTTCATGTTTAATTGTTTTCACAATTAAGCACAAAGTCGGGGGCTACATCTAATAGGTGCGCCTATTCGGCGCACACTATTCCAACATCTACATCGAGACCTTCATAGCCTCGCTGCCAGCTGACATGAAGCAGGACTCGGGAGAAGCAGCACTCAGACAAAGAGTACTCGGGAGCAATGCACTCGGGAAGACTTCACCGTGGAGGATGAGCACTCGGCATCAGCTGTGACTCAACTATGAAGGTCTCGGGGGCTACTGTGGGTGCCATGGGCCCCGGGTACCTCATGACAAGCATATGGGCCACTCGGATAGAGGATGGGCCTAGCCTTGTAATTAGAGATATGGCTAGATTCGGCAGACTTCGCCTTGTATAGAAAGGAATATACAGTCCTAGTCGGGTACGTTATATCTCTAAGGGGAGATCTCCTAGTCGTAATCCGATGGGGACTCCTACCTTGTAACCTTGTCCCCCAGTATATAAGGGGAGGCAGGGCGCCCCATGAGGGCAGAAGAGCTCATAGAAGCACACGGCCATACAGTTCATCAGAACTACCACCGTATATCCTCAAAGGAATACATACAAACTGGACGTAGGGTATTACCTCACATCGAGGGCCTGAACCAGTATAAAATTTCCTTGTGTTCCTTTGCAATCCACCGAGTTTCCATCCGCCGAGTAGCCCCATATATTTATTGCCGGTATAAAACATCGACAATGGCAAAAGCAACCTCTTCTTTTCTTGGATTTCTTGTCTTCTTCGTTTCTAGATCATCCATTCGTGAACGACGCCAGCTAGCGATTTAGAGAGAATAGCCAAAGATGTGTGCTTGTATTCTTCATTCTGGAGTATACAAGGGAATCAGGAGGAAGAAGAAGACCTGGTAGGTGGGGCCAAGCTGACGTGAGCCCTCTTTGCCATGGCATGGGCCCATGTGTCCATTCTTATCCTAAAACTTATGGTTTTCTATTATTTAGGTTGAATAGCTGTTGTTATGTGAGAAAAAAAATTTAGAACTTGTGTTTTTGTGTTACATTGGCCCTAAGGGGTTTTGTAAAATTCACTCCTTTTCTTTCTTTGAAAAAGATGGTGTTTTTTTCTTTTTTTTTTTATAAATTTGTTCATGTTTACTTGCTAGATAGGCCCCTATTTTGAAAAGTGATATTTTTTGTTAAAAGGTTGTTGCACATGTATATATATGGCGCACAGTGAGGAAAAAAATTCAAGTGAACGAGTAGATGAAATGTGGGTAGAGGTGAATTACAATGCATTTTTTATTGAATAAATGCCAATTATGTCGAATGCTTATCATCATAAAGTTATTTTTTAAAAGTTAAATTCTATGGAATTTTAGGGTGTAATAAAAATCCACTTCCAAATATATTCATTTCAATCCGGCCGTTCTATCTGTTTTGTGATCAAACCTTCTGATTCATGTACTTGGAAGAAACCCACGGCGGTATCAGCAAGTGGGCTTGTTTCTTAATTAACTTATGTTGTTAGGGGAGAATATATTTGAGGTTTGAGCTAATCCACTTACTGACTTGTCCAGCCTATAGAATTAGCACTCAACCCAACAAAGCAGTAGGAACGCCAGCACGCAATGGTAGTGCATAAACTTCTTTTTGGGTGGTGCAACATTAGAAGTCTGCTAGGAAGGGGCTCGTATCAAATTAGCTGGCTTTGTTTCTCGTGAAGTGAGGAGCAGTCACTTCATCCTACAATGTACTCCACCAGCCCAAATACTAATTTGTTGGCCCAAATAAGTACTCCACCAATCCAAACCTAACGAATTTTTTTATTTTTATATTTATTTAATAAAAAATTTACAAAACTACATTTTCATTTCAAAAATTTACAAAAATATACTCCCGCCGCCCTTTGGGAGGGCGATATCTCTGAAATCGCCCTCCCAGAGGGCGATATGATGACGTGGCTGATGGCCGTTGGCTGGCGGCCCACGGCCGTCAGTCATTTTGCAGGCGGCCCCCCCCGGCCACACTAAAACCGCCCTCTGAGAGGGCGGCAAGGGGGCCGCCTGTAAAAATCCGGCCCCCGACCGGATTTTTACAGGCGGCCCCCTTGCCGCCCTCTCAGAGGGCGGTTTTTAGCCCGGGCAGTATAAAACCCCCTCCCCAACTCCAAAAATGTCATAAAATTCACTAAAATTACAGAAAAAAAGAAGAGAGAGCTGAGAGCGAGCCTGAACGAAAGCAGCGAAGCTCTGTCAGCTTACTGATTTGTCTGCAGGTAAAATCTATTATCTATTTGTAATTTCTATTTCTATACATAAATTAATGTAGTATTGTACTGGTTATGTGTATAGTACTATATGAAAATAAGTTTTTACTCGTAGATCTGTAGGTCTTTAGTTAATGTGTTAGATGATTTAATTTTTGTAGAGATGTGAGGAAAATATTAGTATCTAGTTTAACTGAAT
Source organism: Oryza meyeriana var. granulata (assembly GCA_003991445.1). NCBI lineage: Eukaryota > Viridiplantae > Streptophyta > Magnoliopsida > Poales > Poaceae > Oryza > Oryza meyeriana. Next base: position 117,827 of record RYFJ01001273.1, read on the forward strand.
TTTTTCATCAACAGAAATGTCAAATAAGGTGATATTTCAGTTATTTCACGGGCAAGGGAATGTTAGATATGGTCCAGAAGGGGTAGATCTGTCGGATTTTAGTTCAACGGCTAAGGGGATTGATAGACCAGCTGAGAGAAGTTTTGGGTCAGTGTACAACTGGCTGATGCGAGTGTACAACGGACGACCACACGCGCAGCTGGGCATGACAACTGCCCCTCGGGCTACCACAGGAGGTCCTTCAGGTTATATCAAAGTTTATTTTTGCTTTGCAAAATTTTGGTTTGCAATTATCAATATTTTGGTGAACATGGTTCTACTGTACAGCGTCGGGGATGTTTGCTGGCGCTGGCACCTCCACGCAGGGCGTGGGCATGACAACTGCCCCTCGGGCCACCACAGGAGGTCCTTCAGGTTATATCAAAGTTTATTTTTGCCTTGCCAAATTTTGGTTTGCAATTATCAATATTTTGGTGTACATGGTTTCACTCTACAGCACCGGGGATGTTTGCTGGCGCTGGCTCCTCCATGCAGGCCGCACGCGGCAGCGGTTGGGCACCGTATCCTTTCGAGGGGGACGACTTGGAGGACTCGGGCGAGGAGATCCAGGAGATACTACCAGCCTCGCAGCTCGAAGGAGCTCCGCCACCACAGACACAGGACCCACCAGCTGCCACACCCGTGCAGACAACCCGCGCTGGTCGTGCCGTACCACCAGACCGACTGACGTACTCCCAGGGGCAGGTGCGAGCGCAGGGTAAGAAGACAAAGAGGGCTAGAGGTTACGGTCCGGGCCCGTAGTACGTTGCATCAGTGATAGTTTGTCTGTTGTATATCATGTTTTTTTAATTCTATGTATACTGAAGAAACCCTTTTACTTTATTTACGCTCGTCGATCGTTTATGATCTATGTTTGTAACGAAACTGATCAAAAACATGAATTTTTCAGTTTCAATTTTACGGCGAAAGTACATTCTGAGCGGTGACAACCGAACACACGTTAATTGCATATGAACATAATGAAATTATCCATACAAAGAGTACAAACGACACATCAAACGTTTCTAGTTATCGTTATTATATGCCTTAGGGAATTTTAAACAGATAACCAAGTAGAGATGTAACTACTGTGTGCAGCGTGGGTACTTTCTTTTCCTTGCCGCCACAGATATGCCTGTCCGGACCGTTCGGACAGGATGAGGATGGTCCAGACTATATAACGCAAAACAACCATTTGTACAGTGCGGACCGTGCGAATAAGGGTGTCGATGGTCCGGACTATATACTGTAAAACAACAATTTGTACAGTCCGGACCGTCCGTATAGAGTGTGGACGGTCCGGACAGTACTCTGGGCCACCTGCAAACTAGCCGGTCCAGACCGTCCGTATAGGGTGCGGACGGTCCGGACAGTACTCTGGGCCGCCGGCAAAGTAGCCTGTCCGGACCGTCCGTATAGGGTGCGGACGGTCCGGACAGTACTCTGGGCCGCCGGCAAAGTAGCCTGTCCGGACCGTCCGTATAGGGTGCGGACGGTCCGGACAGATTTTGCAGGCGGCCCCAAAACCGCCCTCTGAGAGGGCGGCAAGGGTGCCGCCTGCAAAATAGCCGGCTCGGGGTGGCCATTTTGCAGGCGGCCCCCCTGCCACCAATAAACCGCCCTCTCAGAGGGCGGCAAGGGGGCCGTCTGCAAAATAGCCGGCTCGGGGTGGCCATTTTGCAGGCGGCCCCCCGGCCACCAATAAACCGCCCTCTGAGAGGGCGGCAAGGGGGCCGCCTGTAAAAGGGCTGGCCCCCCAGCCGGATTTTTACAGGCGGCCCCCTTGCCGCCCTCTTAGAGGGCGGTTTATTGGTGGCTGGGGGGCCGCCTGCAAAATGGCTGACGGCCGTGGGCCGCCGGCCAACGGCCGTCAGCCACGTCATCATATCGCCCTCTGGGAGGGCGATTTCAGAGATATCGCCCTCCCAAAGGGCGGCGGGAGTATATTTTTGTAAATTTTTGAAATGAAAATGTAGTTTTGTAAATTTTTATTAAATAAATATAAAAATAAAAAAATTCAAACCTAACAAAAACCATATATAAAACGATGGAAATAAGTGATATTTATTAATTTACATCAATGTTGCATGCATATATATTGAACTGTGCACACATATATATGACTATGTTGCCCGTGGGTGCCCACTAACCCAGTAGGCATGGGTTTGGATATAAAATTGAACCCGTGACTGGTATGGGTTTTTTAACAGATAGATTTTATATTCGCAGGCATGGGTTTGGGTTATCAAAACCCAGTGGGTTTGTGCCCATTGCCATCTCTACTCTCAAGCGGCTTGAGGAGCGCGTGGAGACAGGGGCATTAATGGCACGCGATGGAGCCTGTCTTCTCGCTTCGGTCTCCCCGCACCTCTCCCATTAAGGGCAACTGGACGTATATCTACCAGAAGTGCGGTATGGAGATAAGAGGCTCTGTGCCCCTCACTGCAGTCCATCATTGCCCTTTTTCTGATAAGGGGCATGGGATGGTAGGCGGCGTGGTGGACTGCCGCGCCGTCTACTCCGTCTCACCGTGCCCCTATTGCTTCAACGTGGGGCAAACGGGTGGGTCCGGTGGTAGCGGGACAAGCCCAGGCTTCCCTCGCAAGCTTTCGATGACCACGCCCGGACGCGTGGCAAACAACCAGTGCTTCTCTCCTCACCTGCTCTGAGGGCCCTGGAGGACAAGCGGTTGGGCCTACCAGTTAGCATAAGATGGGACTTAGCATACCTAATTCTCTAACTCCCACATGGTAGCCACTATGGTATTCCCCTAAAAGGTTATAAGGGGAGAGCCAAGGTTATCCAGAGAAAGGAAGCGAGATCCAAGAATCCAACCCTAGACTTGAGATCAGCTGGAGAGAAGTCTCCCACAGTTTAAGTCTTGTAAGTTTCACTTGGAAGCAATTCACAAGAAAACCAAAAACACAATAGGAGTAGGGTATTACACCTCTGTTTGGCCCGAACCTGTATAATCCCTTTTATCCCACTTACTCTACCAGCTACCTACGGCGGATCGAACATACGTTCAATCCCCTAGGCCGAACTCACGAAGGGGGTCCCTCCGGATTCCCGCTATAGGTGTTCCCACATTGACACATGTTGTCCTATGAAACTGTCAAATCATCATCGTCTGTGGTTTATTGAATTGAATCGAATGATGAGTAGAAAGCTTGTATTGTTTTATAAACTAGAAGCAGCAACCAGTTGCTACACCACCCTAATTTGTGTCGGTTGTTGCTTATCGAGATACGAGAACTCAATTTGAGCAACGATAATTGGAAAAAGCAAAAACTTACTAATACCATGGGCCCACTATATGGAATATGGTGGAAATCCAATAAATATCGTCACCATCCTCTCTCTCCACCCATTCTCTCTCCTTCCCTCTCTCTCTCGTCTCATCGAGAGCACGTGGGCGGTGTGGGATCTAGTAGCGTCGGCAGGCGGTTGGGCAGGTGCAGGATTCCGACGGCGCTCGAGCGGGGGCTTTGGCGGCGCTGGCACTAGCGCGGCGTGTGAGGGCACCTGCATCCACATTATATGCTACCGTTAGCCATGTGAACACAGAATTGACATCTCTAATATTAGGCATAATGCAAACCTTGAGTGCCACACTCGGAACAAAGGACATATCCAATAGGATAGCCACACCAATCCTCCCCGAGGTATACTCGTCAATCACTCGATGGCGGCGACTAGAAAACTATATACCACGTAGGACTCGATCCACAAAAGGCCGTCCCACACATATCTCAATCGCTCCAAAGCCCTCACTTGTTTTCAACTAGCTCCTAAGATGTGAACTAGTCTCACACTTTCATCTCAAGCAATGATATACAACAATAGGGCATACGAATAAATAAACTTAGATTTACAACTAATAGTTTTACATAGAACGGCCATCCGAATAACCAGAGTTCAGTGGAAGCTTGTCTACCCATTCCCACAAGGCCCCTAATTAGAACCGTCCTAAAGAATAAACGGATCCCATGGCACTCAACCTAAGCAATTCATCACCTGCAACAAAGACTAAAGCAATAAATATACAACAAAGCAAGAGTCAGTATATTATCAAATAATGTACTGGCAAAGCTAAATCTAACATACTAAATGCAAGCTTATATCAAAGAAGGGCTACTTGTAGTCTTATTTTCTGCATAAAGCCAATTTTAGTTTACAATCATTTGCAATGGTACTTTATAAGACATTTAAAACAAGTATATAAGTAAATCATAGTAAAATAACCATCATAATCATATCATCATGCTTGCTTCCCTTCATGGCAACAAACCGCCATTTCCATATCAACAAGCTCACATGTATCATAAATCATTCATTTTCACATCCCATTATCATAAACACATTTATAAAGCATAAATCTATTCTCAAGACACTTCACTATGCCACTCATGACCACGAGCATGGCTAATCGATTAGTTTTGACTCTGTAGAGTTTGTACAACTTTACCCACATGATGTCAATTCTCTAGTTTGTCTTGTGCTCGTGAAGCACTACCACACTCTACATGTTGAGTGCGCCCTAGACGTCATAACATAGACTTTACATTGCTCAATGCCTAACCTTGCACCAGCGATGACGAGTGAAAACTCACACCGAGGAGCTACCTCGATGCCGTTAGGTGGCAGGCCCATGCCTTAAACCAAATGCCGTGAGGGCAACCCATCTAGTTCCCCACGAAACACAACACTGTTGTATTGGACAGACTTAGACGCCTAAACCATTACATAGGTAGTTCCTTTGAGTTAATACAACAACTTAACCCATACTACTCCAGCCTACCAAAATACAAGGCTAAACATTGAACAATTTAATGAGCTAAGGCCATCCCATACTAGCACATGTGGTTGCACTGTAAACATAAGTTAATGACATTGAGTTTGGTCCTTAATCGACTCTGGCGAACACTCCCCTATCGGTGTGCACCTAACTCCATATGCACACCACTTGCCGCCCCAAGTATAAAAACATGTTCCTCTCCATTTTAGTTCACAAATAACCAGAGAATTCACCTCTGTCCAGAAGTAACATAATACTCAAATTTTCATTTATAATGTGACAATAATGTTTATTTGCATATTTCTAAGCATGGTCTAAGCATATGGCATTCATATAAGCATGTATAATCCCCAATGAGCATAAGTAAAGTTCTCTACCCAAACCTATGGTTACAAACAACAAGAATCACAAGTTTTGAACGTGGTTTATGCAGCAAATAGGTCATAGCTACCATCTACCCACATTTCAAGTATCGATAGTTGCAAATACACATGCAAATTTTGTAAACAACACATTTCATTTCCCCAAAACATAGGAATCAATATGGTTAAAGAAAGAGGGGAAAGCACTTGCCTCACTCTTGATCAACCTGTTTACCAACTATTTCACTCCTTCACCGATCTTGGATCTATTCTCTAAACAAAATTAATGTACGAGCAAATAAATACCAAATAATACAAAAATCCAAAATGATCTATCATGCATGCAATTCACAAGTGGGTAGGTATTGATTTTTAGATGATTTATGGTGAAGAAATTTCTATTTTATCATTTTCTATTTGGAAGTTACGAATTTTGTAAGTTCTATACGCAAATACATCTAAATACAAAATAAGGTAACAATTTAAGTTGCTCTAATATGCGTGAAATCTACACGGTGGGTTGGTACTGACTTTAGATGAATATTGGTGAAGAAATTCCTATTTTATCAATTTATATTTGGGGATATGCGTTTTAGAAGTTATATTTGCAAATACGGCATTTATACGTGTGATTTAATTATACATGCAATTTGGGAGGTAGTTTTATCAAATTTAACCTTACAGAAATGATGAGAATGATTTAATATAAATTTTGGTGGAAGAGTTCTGATTTTATGATTTAGCATGTGTAAGTCATAAGTGTCCAAAGTCGAAATACGGTCGAATACGTTATTCGCACACCATATGAATTTTGGAGGTGTTCTCTGTGGTGATTTAATCAAATTTGACATTACTCTAAGGAAGGGTGCAATTTGGTGGGTTTAACAAAATTTGTTTTGCTTTATTTTTACCTAAAACCAATTTTCTATGATTTGTAGAACCTTATACCCTAAATACACTAAATAAGTATTTATACTTTATACAAATTTTTAGAGGTGTCTTCGATACTGATCATGCCAAATATTAATTTACAGAAATGAAGTTCATAATTTTGTGGTTTCAACAAAATTTGTTTTTATCTCATTTGGAGTTCAAATGAATTTCCTATGAATTTTTGAAATTTACTCCATTTTTCAGTTCAATAGAAAAGCTTTTAATCATTTTTCTTTTATTTTCCCAGATTTTTAAATGCGGGGTCCACATGTCGGTGAGAGCCAAAAAGAGGCCTGTCGGGTTCTAGGAAACCATCCTGCGGCCCAACACATTGCGCTGCGATCTTTGTTAAGTGTTCTCAAGGTTTTAGGTTATTACAAGTTTTAGGTTATTACAACTAGGTCCTTGACCCCACATGTTAATCTCTGCACATTTTGCTAATTAATACTTAAAGTTTCAATTTCCTTTAACTTGGTCCCTCACGCCTAATGAGGCCAGGTCTACCTATCATCGACACAGAGCAATGGGAGGAGCAACGCAAGCCAGCCGGTGAGCTTTGCGGTGACGGCGCCGGTGAACGGCAGGGTTTCGGGCGACGTGACCAAAAGAGAAAATGTAGAGTGGCGCGTAGCGAATCTATGGGTGGTTGATTCACTGGCTGAAGTGGCCGGAGTTAGCGATGGCGACAACGCAAGCGGTGAAGTGGTTCGGGGTCATGGTGCATGTCGCGCTATGGGCCAGATCTGGTTAAAAGAAGGCATGCATGTGCTACTAGGAGGTGCCAGGGAGCTCACCGCGTAGCTTGCCATGGCTGGATAGGTCTAGGGAGGTCATGGCAACGGAGGAACATGGCAGCGACCCTTGGGATGGCATCGGTGGCTTGATCTACTCGGTGACCTGGCATGCATCCAGGTGCGAGAAATCAAGGTGGGTCTCATCAGAGCACCTGGAGTCGAAGTTTGAAGCCGACGACTAGACAGGAGGAAGACGACCTCGATCTAGTGATTGTACGCATTCTGGCTTGGGGGCTTGGTAGTCTAGGTCGCCGTGGTGAGCGATGAACGTGGCGGTGGCTTGGTGGGATCTGCTCGGGCTTGGTTGGAACGGCGCTGACGCCTCAGCGGGCGGTGCTCAGTGTTGAGGATGAAGATGATGGCGACGCCGTGACTCTGACCTGCACAGAATAGGTGCAAATGGCACAGATGAAAATGCATTGGGACTGGTTCACGTTCCTAGGCTTGGCTTGCAACGAAGCTCACTAGAGCGAACATGGTGGCTATCGAACACATACATGATGCTAAAGATGCCAGGACCCGTTGGAGTCATCTCCCTCCATAGTGACATCAAACAAGCCTTCACCAGTGACAAGGAGAGTTGCGAGCTGGTGCAATCACAAGATGCCACGCTCGGATTGGACAATATCTGACTAGCGGTATCACTTCGCAGGAGCACGAGGAAGTCCCGTCAAATAGGGCAGCCAAGTCGGAAATTAGAACTGACAAGGAGGTCAAAAGGATCCCCCTTGACCCTTCCAACCCAACCAAGACGGCGCTTGTCGGGACCGGACTCTACCCCAAATAGGAAGGCGCACTCGTCACCTTCCTCCTAACAAATAGGGACATCTTCGTTTGAAAACCTTCTGACATGCCTAGTGTACCAAGGGATGATATCGAGCATTCCCTAAATGTTAGTGTGGACGCTAATCCCATAAAGCAACGACTACAATGTTTCGCTCAAGACCGTAAGGATGCTATCCGTGAGGAGATCACCAAACTCCTGGCTGCCAGGTTCATCAAGGAGGTCTACCACCTAGATTGGCTGGCAAACCCAGTTCTGGTCTGAAAGAAGAATGGTCAACGACGCATGTGTGTCGACTACACTGACTTAAACAAAGTATGTCCTAAAGATCCATTTGGTCTTCCTTGTATTGATCAAGTGGTTGATTCTACTGCGGGATGTGAACTACTTAGCTTTCTGGACTACTACTCAGGATACTACCAGATCAGCTTAAAGGAGGAAGATTTTCTGAAGACCTCTTTAATTACGTCGTTTAGAGCATACTGCTATATCACAATGCCTTTCGGGTTGAAAAGCGTGGGTGTAACATATCAGCATGCGATTCAACGACATCTTCACTCTTAACTCGGATGCAACAGGGAGGCCTATGTCAACAACGTGGTAATCAAGCCAAAAGTGAAAGACGACCTCATCACTGACTTGGAAGAAATATTTCAAAGCCTAAGGGCATTCAAGATGAAACTCAACCCAGAAAAGTGCGTCTTTGTAGTACCTTTGGGAAAACTACTCGGCTTCATCGTGTCATACTACGGCATAGAGGCTAACCCGGAAAAGATCAACACAATCATGAAGATGGAGCCCTCAACTAGCCAAAAAGACGTACAGAAGCTAACTAGGTGCATGGAGACACTCAATCGATTCATTTCCCAACTAGGGGAATGGGACATGCCCTTTTTCAAGGTCTTGAAGCAAATTGACAATTTCCAATGAACGCAAGAAGCCTTTGAAGAGTTCAAGAAAATCCCCACTACCCCACCCATGTTGGTATCACCCATGCCCAATAAACCACTTATGTTATATCTTGCGGCGACCTCATAGGTGGTTAGCACAGTGTTGGTCGTGTAACGTGAAGAGGCTGGTCACATCCAGAAGGTTTAACGGCCGGTCTACTTTGTCAGCAAAGTCCTAGGAGAGTCCAAGATACGATACCCTCAAGTCCAAGAGCTACTTTATGGTGTACTCATCAATGTCCGGAAGCTAGTGCACTATTTCTAAGGACACCAGGTTTCAGTCATCACGTCATTTCCACTCAGAAGTGTCCTTCACAACAGAGAAGCCACTGGCAGATCGCTAAATAGGCACTTGAGTTGATGGCGTTCGATATCACCTTCAAGCCATAGACAACAATCAAGTCTCAAGCACTCGCTGATTTCGTAGCCAAATGGATAGAAGTTCAGTCGGTTGTGCCCACTGATAAACTTGAGTACTAGACAATGTACGTCGACGGTTCATTACGGATCGGAGGAGCAGGGGTTGGTGTTGTGTTGATATCACCCAAAGGAGAAAAACTCAAATACGTCCTACAGATTCACTTTTGAGCATCTCACAATGTCGCCGAGTATGAGGCACTCATTGACGGGCTCCACATTACTATCTCGCTCAGTATCCGACAATTTGGGGGTTTGTGGGGACTCGCAACTCGTGGTTAATCAGGTCATGAAGGACTGGTCATGCTCGGATGATAACATGACGGTATATTGCCAGGAAGTGTGCAAGCTAAAGACAACTTTGACGGACTCGAAATCACACACATCCTACAGCAATTCAACGAAGTTGCAGATGAACTGGAGAACATGGGATCCAAGAGAGAAGTGGTCCCAACTGGAGTCCTTGTTGAGCACCTACTAGAGCCCTTTATCAAGAAGAAACTAAGCTGACGTAGTCAAAAGTTAAAAAAAAATCCAGAGACGGCTGAAGTTATCATTTTTAACACTAGAGGACTCTACTCATATGCTATTTGCTAGAAGAACTCCCTAAGGATCGCAATGAGGCAGAGCGGGTCAAGCGATGGAGCCAAAATTTTCTAGTAGTCGGAGAAGACCTTTATCACCGAAGTGCATCTGGAATCCTAATGTGTTGCATCACACTTGAGGAAGACAAGCAGATTCTACAGTCTATCCACTCAGGCATTTGTGACAACCATGCTGCATTCATAACTCCTGTCGACAAAGCCTATAGACAAGAATTCTTCTGGCCAACTGTTGTCACCCACGCAGAGGCACTCGTCCGGTCATGCGAAGGATGTCGATTCTTCGCTTGGCAAACCCATCTACCTGCACACAAGGGTTGCAGACTATTCCAATCTCTTGGCCCTTTGCAGTCTAGGGCCTTGACATGGTCAGTGTCACGCCCCAAACTGACCTTCCGTGAAGGACGAGTTCGGATCGCGCAAATGACCTGCAAACCTGTACCAGTCCCAGGAATATAGTGCTGGCACAACAGACGATGGAACCATCATGGCACAACTTATCTTTATTAATAGATATAGTCTTACATCCAAGTTGGAACTAGGGACATACCCCGAGTTCACAACGATGCAATAGCAAAAGAGCGGAAAGCGGAAACTAGCCCAAAGCCACAAGCGCGACTCGGGAACTAAGCTGAAACCCTAAAACTCCTCGAAGCATGCCTGCTCTTGGAAGAACTCCTCATTAGTTGGATCTAGCTCGTCTTCCATCACTGGGGGGGATAGATACATATATATATAGAGCAAGGGTAAGTACTAGCGTACTCAACAAGTCATGGGAATTTAGGTGGTTAATACAAGCTTCAAGGGATGGCTGGTTATTTTACAGTTCGTTTCATTTGAATCGCTTTAAGAATAGTCTAGGTGTGTGCTTCTCAACAATCGGGGTGAGGTGCAGTCTCACCCGGATTAGAGTGGTTTGTATCAATCTTTAAATTGGCACAACTTTCAAGAGTTGGCCTCGGGGATCCAGCTCCCAGCTGATCCGGCATCATTGGGCCCACAGCCCGGTTGTCCTCGACAGCATCACACCCTTTTCGAAATTGGATTCCCAATCCGCAAACATCCTTTGCAAACAGTTGTCAAACAAAACTATGCTAAGGAATCACCTCACATCCGCCCATAACCGCGGGCACGGCTGTTCAAACAGTTTAATTCTCTGCAGAGGGGGTACACTTTACCCACACAACGCGACTTACCCTATCACCCAGCTCGCGACTGAACGAACACGACTGGCGACTAGGGGTTTTCGTGACAAGGCGTTTTCGAAGTCCACCCAGGTTACCCCATGCCAACTGGAGGGGTCCATGACCAATCACAGGATAGGTCCTCGACCATGCTGTACTAGGAACCCAGGAGGCAACCCCGACGCCCTAACGCAGATCCACAGTCCATTGGCACGCAAGGTGTCCCTGGGTGACTCGTTACTCCACCAGGAGTTGTCCCATATCACTCATGTGGTTGTACTATTATATGTTCAGATGAAATTCCAACGGAATCGGTCCTTAGCTGCAATGCGGGAGACTCATCCCACTGGCACGATCCCCGCACCGCGGTTTTCGCAAAATGTTTTATTTTTCAAGGCACCGACTCAGGTGTTGGGTTTTCCAATATTTCGTAAACCCAAATTTTACCCATCGTAGACATTTTTAAATTTGATGGGCGATCACCGATACCACGCCTGTCGGCACGGATACTGGTATCTGTCAAGGAAGGTGACGAGGATGCTTAAGGGAATCGCAAACAATCAAGGAAGTCATGCAGCAAATGGGTCGGCGGCCCATCGGTCGTCTCGTGACCGTGGCCGGAATGTTAATTACAGTGTAACCTAAATCATGCGATTTGGCAATTAAAATAATTAGTTCCATAATTATGGGTCTGAGATGATCAAAGGTGACTTGTCTTGCTCAAGGCCTGTAGCTTCGTCTTCGACATCCGCATCCGGAGACTCCTCGGGTTTCGAAACTACACGCGTTATGGAAGAAAAACAATAAAAAGGCTAGTATAGTAGTCCTGTTACAGAACTCTAAGGGTGCCATTGGAAACATCTCATTTTTAGAAAATTTCTGGAATTGGAATGGAGTCAATCGGACGATTAGAGAGAAAGATATTGATTTTAGTAGATTTAAGTATTTTCTGGAATATTGGAAATAATTAGAAAATGATTTTTCTCTGGATTTTGCCTCCTGGGCCACTATCGGGCGGGGCCCATCTGTCATCGGCTGAGACACGCGCACACAGGAGGAGGCTATGAATTTGGGCCGGCCTAGAGTGAGGCAATCCGGCTTGCCGAGCGCGGGAGCTGAGTCGGCCCGGCCGTGCGGTTGGTGCGGAACATGGGCCGTTCGGGCGCGCGGCCCAAGCGGGGGCAGTGGTGCGAAGAATTTTTTTGATTTTTATATTTATTTATTAAAAGATTTGCAAAAATAGATTTTTGTTTGAAAAATTGCAAAAATAGACTCCCGCCGCCCTCTGGGAGGGCGATTTTTAAAAATCGCCCTCCCAGAGGGCGATTTTATGACGTGGCTGACGGCCGTTGGCCCCCCGCCGACGGCCGTCAGCCATTTTGCGGGCGGGCCCCCGGCCTCCCAAAAACCGCCCTCTCAGAGGGCGGCAAGGGGGCCGCCTGCAAAACTCGCGGGCGCGGGTGCGGGGCACGGCCGATGGCGCGGGCACGGGGCGCGTGGCCGAGGACGCGCCCGCGCACGGGGCGCTGACGCGGGCGCGGGCGCGAGGTGCTGACGCGGCCGAGGACGCGGGCGGGGGCGAGGACGCGGGCGCGGGCGCGAGCGGGCGAGGGGCGAGGACGAGGCGCGGGCACGGGGCGCTGACGCGGCGCCCAGGCGCAATTTGCAGGCGGCCCCTTGCCGCCTCTGAGAGGGCGGTTTTTGGGAGACCGGGGCCCGCCTGCAAAATGGGCTGACGGTCGTCGGGGGGGGCCAACGGCCGTCAGCCACGTCATAAAATCGCCCTCTGGGAGGGCGATTTTTAAAAATCGCCCTCCCAGAGGGCGGCGGGAGTCTATTTTTGCAATTTTTTTCAAACAAAATCTATTTTTGCAAATCTTTTAATAAATAAATATAAAAATCAAAAAAATTCGTGGTGCGAGCGGTCCTGACTGGTGGGTCCCAGCCGTGCGTGCGGGACCTGCAGTCAGCCAGGGATTCACAAAGGAATGGGTTACCGACGGGGACGAAGGGGGGACGATGGATAGGGAGCACTACGGTGGTGCGCGTGTGCGCCGGATCGGAGCGGGCCCACACGCAGTCGCCCAGCTCCCGTGAACCGAGCGTGCGCGAGTCCGCGGGGAGGCGCGCTTGGCTCTCAGCCTGCGCGACAAAGGTAGACGAAGAACAATGTATGAATCCGACGGCGCACAGCAACACGGTTCACCGGGGCGGCGTCGCAAGGGGAGGAACGGCGGCGAGGGCACCAGAGCGACGCGGAGGGCAAGGGAAAACAGATTAATGACTCCGATTCGCCAGAGTGTACCAGGAGAAGGCGGATTGCGGCGAGGTACCGAAGCGAAGCGAGATTGGGAAAAATGTTGTCGGTTGCTCGGAGCTCGATTCCGGGTGCGGAGGCGTTCTTTAGGGATGCTAGAGGCCTTTCCCTGCCTCGGGGTCGACGGGGACCGATGCTACGCGGCGGGCGACGGCGTACCACATGACAGCGTGGCGGTGCTCGAGGATGGGCCGCTACAGGGAGCCTAACTCCTCCATGGGGGCTAGCGGGCGAGCACGACGACTAGGGGAGGGGCAGAGATGATGTTCGGGAAGAAAGGGATACCATAACAAGAGAGGCGCAGTGACGAATGCCGGCGGCACGAACGTGATCATTCGTGCCTCGGCGCGAGGGAGACGGGACGAAGAGGGCCGGGGCGTCGATGGTGACCCTCGGTTCCTCACTGGCGACCCGTCGCGAGCTGAGGAGAAGACACGGTGGCGTTCGGCACCGGGGCGGCTCAAATACGGCAATGGCGATGGGGAGTGGAGAAGAAACGAGCGAGGGAGTGGAGGGGGTATTTATAGCCGGGGAGAGCTTGGTTGGTGTCGCGGAGAAGGAAGAGCTCCTTAATGGTGGTCAAGCGGAGGCTGTCGCCGGCGTCATCGCCGTCCTCGGCTGTCGGCGGTACCGGCCAAACGAGGGCTAGGCACTGCTTGGCTTGGGAAGGAAAAAGGGAGCTGGCGGACGACAAGGAGGGCTATGGCCCTTCTATTCTGAGGCAGAGCCGGGGTGGAGGAGCGGCTCCACGGCTTGTCGTCTTGTGGTGGTCCGAGGTGACGCGGACGAAAAGAAAGAGGCAGCGCAGGCGCATTTGGAGCGGCGCGGAGGCAGAGCGGTCGCCGCGGTAGTCGGGCTGACAGCGGCGGTGCTGGCGATCGGCCACAACGGCCAACGCAGGCGGGAACGGAGGGGATCTGAGGTTGCCGAGATGATTTGAATCAGCGACGGCGTCCAGTCGGTGAGAGAGAGAGAGAGAGAAGGAATCGAGACTTCGGTGACGAAGAACAATACTCCTCTCGTTTTCGTCGAGCGCTGGGTGGGGAAAGTCGACGCGTGGCATCGCCAAGGAGAGGAAAACACAATACTGGGCTGAGGAGATTAGGCCCAGGAGGAACAGAGGATTTTTCCCATTTTCTCAGATTAAAGATATGAACTTCTTGGATTTATTTGATGTACTATTTTGGAATTGGCTTTGGTATTTTTGTGGATTATTTGGGAGGAAGGGAGAATAATTCTCAAGGGTTGATTGGGGAAATTTCAAGGACTCCGGAGTGCACTTTCGGAATCGATTTGCCAGGGAGAGAGAGATTCGATTGCCGGTGTACTTTCATGGAGTTGGAACTCAAGAGTGAGAGAGAGGTAATCGTCGGATGCAAAATCGATCCGACGAGAGGAAAACGAGATTTCGGCACACGGCACAAAGACGAACAAAACTCGATTTTCGTAATTACGGTTTTTATTAGTTTAATTTTACACCTAAACGCTAAGGCGTTACAAACCAACCCCCCAACAAGAATCTCGACCTTGAGATTCCAAACCTAAGGGAGCAGCTCTGGAAACTCCACGCGGAGATGATCTTCGCGTTCCCAGGTTGCCTCGTCTTCCGAGTGATTGCTCCACTGAACCTTGTAGAACTTAATCGCCTTTTGGCGGCTCTGTCGTTCAGCTTCTTCGACTATCCAGACTGGGTGTTCCTTGTAGGTCAGGTTCTTTTGCAGATCCACGGCTTCAAGGGGCACTTGTTCCTCGGGCACGCAAAGACATTTCTTCAACTGCGACACATGGAACACCTTGTGTACATCGGCCAATCCTTCCGGTAGTTTGAGTTGGTAGGCTACTTCGCCACGTCTGACGGTGATCTGATACGGTCCGATGTAACGGGGTGCCAACTTGCCGGACATCCCAAATCTCTTCAAACCACGGAGAGGAGACACTCGCAGGTATACCTAGTTGCCTTTCTCGAACTCGAGATCTCTCCTGCGGTTGTCTGCATAGCTCTTTTGTCGGGTTTGCATGATCTTCAGTTGTTCCTAGATGATCTTAACTTGTTCTTCGGCGGTTTTATGTACTTTCGGACCAAACAACTGTTTCTCTCCGACATCTGTCTAACAGAGAGGGTTACAGCACTTGCGTCCAAACAGTGCTTCGTTTGGGGCCATCTGAATGCTGGATTGGTAGCTGTTGTTGTATGAAAATTCAGCATAGGGAAGACAGTGATCCCAAGTGCCTTCAAAGTCAATTGCACATGCTCTCAGCATGTCTTCTAGAATCTGGTTGACTCGCTCTATCTGACCATCTGTCTATGGGTGATAGGTCGTGCTAAAGTTCAGATTGGTGCCCAAGGCTTCATGAAGGCGACGCCAGAATCGGGAGGTGAACTGAGTCCCTCGATCGGATACTATTTTCTTCGAACATCCATATCGGCAAACAACTTGTGTCATGTATAAGTTTGCCAATTTCTTCCTGTTATAGGTGGTCTTGACTGGCACAAAGTGGGTAGCTTTGGTGAGGCGATCCACAATGACCCATATGGAGTCGTATCCGTTGGGCGTTCTAGGTAAACCGACAATAAAATCCATGCCGATTTCTTCCCACTTCCACTCAGGAATTTTGAGCGGTTGTAGGAGACCAGCAGGCTTCTGATGCTCTTCTTTAACTCTCTGGCATATGTCGCACAGGGCCACATAATCTGCCACATCTCGTTTCATGCCTGACCACCAGAAGTACTCCTTAATATCTCGATACATCTTTATACTTCCGGGGTAGATGGAGTAAGCAGATTCTGAGCTTCTCGTAGAATGAGATCTCTTAATTCCTTTTGCGTAGGTACGCAGATGCGCGGGCTGAACCAGACTGTCCCCTTGTCATCTACTGTGAAACCGTTGACCTTTTTCCTCAAAACCTTCGCCTTGAAATTCTTGATTCCTTCATCCTGCAGCTGGGCTTCTCTGATTTGAGCCTCTAGGGTAGGCTACACAGTTAAACTGGCCAAAGTGCCTGCAGGTATCAGGGTTACTCCTAGCTTCGACAGATCACTGTTCAACTGCTCTTGTTTTGACATGACATGAGCTGCGTGGCAGTAAGTCTTTCGGCTTAGGGCATCGGCGACCACGTTGGCCTTGCTCGGGTGATAGTGGATTCCGAGGTCGTAATCCTTGATTAACTCCAACCATCGTTTTTGTCTCATATTTAACTCGTTCTGGGTGAAAATGTACTTCAGGCTCTTGTGATCAGTGTAAACTTCACATCTGTTACCGATTAGGTAGTGACGCCATACCTTGAGAGCGTGAACTACTGCAGCGAGTTCCCGGTCATGAGTCGAGTAGTTGGCTTCATGCGGCCTGAGCTGCCTGGAAGCGTAGGCAACTACCTTTCGATCCTGCATCAGGACACAACCCAGTCCTTGTCGCAATGCATCACAGAAGATCTCAAAGTCCTTTCGTAGATCGGGTAGAATTAGCACCGGGGTGGATGTCAACCTCTTTTTGAGTTCTTGGAACTGGATTCGCATGCTGGGGTCCATTCAAACTTCTTCTCTTTCTTTAACAGTTCAGTCATTGGTTTAGCCAACTTGGAGAAACCTTCTATAAATCTTCGGTAATATCCAGCTAATCCCAGAAAACTACGGATTTCGGACACGCTTCTTGGCAAGTTCCATGCCACGACAGATTCTATTTTGCTGGGATCAACTTCTACGCTTTTGGTAGAGATGACGTGACTGAGGAAGGCTACTCGGTTAAGCCAGAATTCGCACTTGGAGAATTTAGCATAGAGTAGATGCTCTCTTAACTTTCCCAGCACCAGTCTCAAGTGTTCAGCATGTTCTTCTGCATTCTTGGAGTAGATCAGAAATGTCGTCGATGAAGACAACTACAAACTTGTCGAGGTACTCCATAAAGATCTTGTTCATGAGGTTCATGAAGTAAGCTGGTGCGTTGGTGAGTCCGAAGGACATGACGGTGTACTCGTACAGGCCATATCGCGTTGAGAAGGCAGTCTTGGGTATATCTTCTGGTCTGATCTTCAGCTGGTGATATCCGGATCTCAGATCAATCTTGGAGAAAACTTTGGCTCCTTCCAACTGGTCAAACAGATCATCAATCCATGGAAGAGGATACTTATTCTTTATGGTAACTTCGTTCAGAGCTCGGTAATCCAAAACCATGCGTTCAGAACCATCCTTTTTCTTAACCAACAGCATAGGTGCTCCCCATGGAGAGCTACTGGGGCGCACATATCCCTTCTCGTGGAGCTCTTCAATCTGTCTCTTTACTTCCGCCCACTCGTTGCCTTGCTATTCTGTATGGCTCTTGGCAATAGGTGCTGTTCCAGAGGCAAGGTCAATGGAGAACTCGATTTCTCGATCCGGGGGCATGCCTGGCAGATCTTCCGGAAACACGTCGGATACTCGTTGACTACCGGTACTGCTTCCAAGGGCACTGCTTGCAGACTGTGAACGAAGACTTGTTTTCCCGAAGTTGCCGACGGGGTAAACTGTACTCGTATCCCTTGTGGATCTTGCAAAACGATTGTTCTTTCGGCACAGTTTATCTGTCCTTTATAGTTAGACAACCAGTCCATTCCAAGGATTAGGTCTAGGCTCTAAGAGTCTAAGACTATGGGGTTAGCCTGGAATCTAACTCCTCCAATTTCCAGACAGACTTTCGGGCATAGTTTAGTTGCCCTTATATCTCGGCCAGGGGAATGTTCAACCAAAGGTACTCTTAGGTTTTGGGTTTTCCAACCATTTCTTTGCACAAAATCTTGCGATATGAAGGTATGTGAAGCTCCGGAATCGAATAGAATGATTGCGGGCGTCGAGTTAACAGAAAACATACCCATCACAACGTCAGGAGCTTCCTGGGCTGTTTCAACCTGGATATGGTTCACTCGGGCTCGTCCGAAGTGATTGACAGATGCACAGGAACTTTGTCCACTTGCTGGGGGAGCAGGGCGAGACGGTGCAGATACAGGAGTCTTAGCTATACTGGCATTGGACTTGGTAGAGGCTAGGTTTCCCTGATTCTGGGGGCAGTTCCTGGAGTAGTGTCCCAAGTTGCCACAGGTGAAGCACTTCACTGAAGCCAAATTGGGGTGAGCCTTGGTCTGAGTGTTGAAGGTGGTGGCGCTGTTTCCTCCAGCATTGCTACTGAAAGTGTGCTGCTGTGGCTGCTGAGCTGGACGAGGTATCGGTGGTCAGGGAGCGAAACCGGTAGGGCGATTGCCTTGTGCATTCCGATAGTGATATACTGGAGAGAGGATGTCCCACCGGGGCGAGGTGCACCACGGGGTGGGTTTCTGATGTGAGCAGACTTGCGCTTCTTGTACTCTTCAGTTGCTTCCTTTCTGGCATCCTCTAACAGCAAGGCTTTGTTGATCATATGCTGGAAGGTGGGAAAATCATGAGCGATCAGTTGGATCCTCAATCCCACTGCAATTCCCTTCAGGAACTTCCTTATCTTCTTCTTGTCAGTATTCACTTTTTCTGGTACGTACCGAGCCAATTTGTTGAAGCGACTCAGGTATTCATTCACACTTCCAGTCCCTTGTTTGAGCTTGTTGAATTCCTCTTTCTTCATGTCAATGGTGCTCTCGGGCATGTGCGCATAGCGAAATGCATCAGCAAACTCTGCCCACTCAATTTTGGTAGCATCTGGGTGAGCAGTGCAGTAATTCTCCCACCAATCGGCTGCAGCGCCTCTAGCTGGTGAGAAGCGTAGAGAGTCGTCTCTACCAGGGTACACTGCACCAGGTTGAGCTTCATTTCAACATCCTTCAGCCAATCGTCTGCCTCGACGGGCTCCACGGTGTGGGAAAATTCTAGCAGGTATGATCTGAGGAAGTCGGTCAGCTTGGACCTCGAGTTTGGGGCCATTGCCTGGCATTAGGGAAAGCGGGGGCTTTGAACTTACTGCTATAACCCTGCTATACTCTGAGCTAGACCTTGTAGAATTTGAGTCTGAATAGCCATCAGGTGCTGGTAATCATGCTGAAGTGGTGGAGGAGGTGGTAGATCCTGACGATACGGTGTTTGGCTGAGGTTCGGGTACTTCCGTTCCCCTATGTTCGGTCTCTGACACCTGATCCTCAACTGGCACTTCCTGACTAGCCTCAAAACCCAGACGGTTCGGAACTCTGACTGCACGGCGTGGACGGCCGGCGGTGTGGTTCTGATGGCGTCAACCTGCCATCTAATCTCCCAGAAAAGAGCGGGTAGAACACACGTGAATAAGCACTTAAGGGGAGAAATAAACAACGTAACGACAGATGTCATGCACTAATCATAAATCAGTTTTCTGAAACCAGAAACATCCCTAAGGCAACCGGTGTGGTCAAGTCGCAAAGCTGCGCCGAGCTTGACTGAACGTACACCACAGCAACACGGACTACCATGCAACACCCATACAAACACACTCACGCACTACCATGCCACAACTCCAAAAGAGTTGGCGGCAGTACAAAAGGTCTGACTGAGCACTCCAGGCTCAAACACACACTACTGCTAGCCCTCGGACTGGCCGGCGTCGGTGGTAGGCTCGTTGGTCAAAGAGACGTTGATCGGTACACGGGACGGGTACGCCGGAACCCTATCGAGAGGGACCGCAGCAGGCCCTCTCAGAGTAGGAGTGAAATGGAATGCCGGGGTGGAGGGACCCGCAACGCTCTTGCGAGCGGTGCAAATCAGACGGAGTCCACAGCGGCTGGCGACTGGAGAGTAGCTTGGTGTGTAAGGTGGGTTGCGGTGGCGTGGGCGTGGCAAGAAGTAGGGCGAGTAGGGCATGCAAGAACTGGGAGTGCGCGTCCCTCTTGGCGTGTCCGCAGAGCAGTGGGAGCTGTAGAAGGACTGGGCGAGAGAGTGGCACAGGTGGCATGAGTCCCAGGAGATAGTGTCCACAGAAGTGACACCCTCCCCAACGAGGTGGCGCTCGAGAGCGGCACTGTGGCGAGCGAGTGCGCGGTAAGCCTCTAGGAGTAAGTCAAGCTGGGTAGCCTGAGTGTCTGACAACTCCACGAGCCGAGTCAGGGCAGGGTGCGACTCGCGGTAGGGGCAAGGGTAGCGAGTGTCGGTGCGGCCACTGGGTAGGCGAGGGAACAGACGGAAAGCTGAGCTAGTGAGACGACTCGCGTAAGTGTGGGCCAGGCGGTGGAGTGCCGTCTAAGCCACTGCCTGGTAGGCCAACTAAGCGGTAGGAAGAGTCCTGGTGAAAGTGTGGGGGTGAAGGCCGATCCGTGGGTGCCTCCACGAGGGTAGATGTGGACAGTGAGCTCACAACGAGGAGGCTGGCCGAACAAGGTGTAACCAGCGTACTCTGGAAGAGTGAAGCCAAGGAATCCTGCCATGTCGCGCAGCTGGTTGACGCAACCACCCTCTCCCGCACCGTGGGAGGAAATGGTCTGACTAGCGGCCATCTACAAATTTTGAGTGGGAAAAGAAGTCAGTAACTGTTTTCGATAAATTCTAAAATAAAAGAAGCTGCAGGAAGATCCTAGATTTTTCGCACATATCTTTTATGAACGCATCGTCCTTACAGTCTTTCTACGCGTAGGGTTTCGTCCTAGGGCCGAGCCTATGCTCTGATACCATCTTTTGTCACGCCCCAAACTGACCTTCTGTAAAGGACGAGTTCGGATCGCGCAAATAACCTGCAAACCTGTACCAGTCCCAGGAATATAATACTAGCACAACAGGCGTTGGAACCATCATGGCACAACTTGTCTTTATTAATAGACATAGTCTTACATCCAAGTTGGAACTGCGGACATAACCCAAGTTCACAACGATGCAATAGCAAAAGAGCGGAAAGCGGAAACTAGCCCAAAGCCACAAGCGCGACTCGGGAACTAAGCTGAAATCCTAAAACTCCTCGAAGCCTGCTGCTCCTAGAAGAACTCCTCGTCAGTTGGATCCAGCTCGTCTTCCATCACTGGGGGCAGATAGATACATATATATAGAGCAGGAGTTGTCCCATATAACTCATGTGGTTGTACTGTTGTATATTCGGATGAAATTCCAAAGGGATTGGTCCTTAGCTGCAGTGCGGGAGACTCGTCCCACTGGCATGATCCCCGCACTGCGGTTTTCACAAAACATTTTATTTTTTAAGGCACCGACCCATGTGTCGGGTTTTCCAATATTTCGTAAACCCAAATTTTACCCATCATAGATATTTTTAAATTTGATAGGCGATCACCAGTAACGCGCCCGTTGGCACAAATACCGGGATCTGTCAAGGAAGGTGACAAGGATGCTTAAGGGAATCGCAAACAATCAAGGAAGTCATGCAGCAAATGGGTCGGCGGCCCGTCGGTCGTCTTGTGACCACGGCCGGAATCTTAATTACAGTGTAACCTAAATCATGTGATTTGGCAATTCAAATAATTAGTTCCGTAATTATGGGTCCGAGATGATCAAAGGTGACTTGCCTTGCTCAAGGCCTACAGCTTCGTCTTCGACATCCGCGTCTAGAGACTCCTCGGGTTTCGAAACTACACGCGTTACGGAAGAAAAACAATAAAAAGGCTAGTATAATAGTCCTGTTACAGAACTCTAAGGGTGCCATTGAAACATTTCATTTTTAGAAAATTTCTGGAACTGGAACGGAGTCAATCGGACAATCGGAGAGAAAGATATTGATTTTAGAAGATTTAAGTAATTTCTGGAATATTGGAAATAATTAGAAAATGTTTTTCTCCGGATTTTGCCTCCTGGGGCACTGTCGAGCGGGGCCCATTTGTCGTCAGCTAAGATGCGCGCGCGTACAGGAGGAGGCTATGATTTGGGCCGGCCCAGAGCGAGGCAATCTAGCTTGCCGAGCGCGGGAGCTGAGTCGGCCCGGTCGTGCCGTTGGTGCGGAACATGGGCCGTTCGGGGCACGCGGCCCAAGCGGGGGCAGTGGTGCGAGCGGTCCTGACTGGTGGGTCCCAGCCGTGCGTGCGGGACCCACAGTTAGCCAGGGGTTCACGAAGGAATGGGTTTACCGACGGGGACGAAAGGGGGGACGATGGACGGGGAGCACTACGGAGGTGCGCGGTGCGCCGGATCGGGGCGGGCCCACGCGTAGTCGCCCAGCTCCCGTGAACCGAGCGTGCGCGAGCCCGCGGGGAGGTGCGCTTGGCTCTCAGCCTACGCGACAAAGGTAGACGAAGAACAGTGTATGAATGCAACGGCTCACGGCAACACGGTTCACCAGGGCGGCGTCGCGAGGGGAGGAACGGCGGCGAGGACACCGAAGCGACGCGGAGGGCAAGGGAAAACAGATTAACGACTCCGATTTGCCGGAGTGTGCCTAGAGAAGGCGGATTGCGGCGAGGTACCGAAGCGAAGCGAGATTGGGGAAAACGTCGTCGGTTGCCCGGAGCTCGATTCCGGGTGCGGAGGCGTTCTTTAGGGATGCTAGAGGCCTTTCCCTGCCTCAGGGACTGATGCTACGTGGCGGGCGACGGCGTACCGCATGACGGCGTGGCAGCGCTCGAGGATGGGCCGCTACGGGGAGCCTAACTCCTCCAGGGGAGGCTAGCGGGCGAGCACGACGACTAGGGGAGGGGCAAAGATGATGTTCAGGAAGAAAGGGATATCGTAACAGGAGAGGCACAGTGACGAATGCCGGCGGCATGAACATGATCATTCATGCCTCGGCGCGATGGAGACGGGACGAAGAGGGCCGGGGCGTCTATGGTGACCCTCGGTTCCTCACTGGCGACCCGTCGCGAGCCGAGGAGAAGACACGGTGGCGTTTGGCGCCGGGGCGGCTCAAATGCGGCAATGGCGATGGGGAGTGGAGAAGAAACGAGCGAGGGAGTGGAGGGGGTATTTATAGCCGGGGAGAGCTTGGTTGGTGTCGCGGAGAAGGAATAGCTCCTTACTGGTGGTCAAGTGGAGGCTGTCGCCGGCGTCATCACCGTCCTCGGCTGTTGGCGATACCAGCCAAACGAGGGCTAGGCGCTGCTCGGCTCGGGAAGGAAAAAGAGAGCTGGCGGACGAAAAGGTGGGCTATGGCCCTTCTATTCTGAGGCAGAGCCGGGGTGGAGGAGCGGCTCCACGGCTCGTCGTCTTGCCGTGGTCCGAGGTGACGCGGGAGAAAACAAAGAGGCAGCGCAAGCGTATTTGGAGCGGCGCGGAGGCAAAGCGGTCGCCGCAGCAATCGGGCTGACGGCGGCGGTGCTGGCGGTCGGCCACGACGGCCAAACGCAGGCGGAAACGAAGGGGATCCGAGGTTGCCGAGATGATTTGAATCGGCGACGGCGTCCAATCGGTGCGAGAGAGAGAGAGAGAGAAGGAATCGGGACTTCGGTGACGAAGAACAGTACTACTCCCGTTTTCGTCGAGCGCCGGTGGGGAAAGTCGAGAATTTTTACTGTTACTAATTTAATTTTTTTTTAATTTACAAAACTAATTTTCGATTTGGATCATTTGCAAAACTAACCTCTTGCCGCCCTGGGCTACGGCGGTATTTAAAAACCGCCATGGCCCAGGGCGGCGAATGGCATCCCGTCACCCGGGACTAACGGCGCCGGCGGCCGTTAGCCGCGGGGAGGCCATGTGGATTCGCCGCCGTGGGGGACGGCGGCGAATCCCCCACAGCGGTTTTTAGCATAGTGAACGGACAGTCCGCACAAGGATCGGACCGTCCGAATCCAGGGGACCGCCTGCAAAAAAAAATTTTCTTTTTTTTTGATATTTTTTTCTCAACTAGCAACACGAGAATAGCAAAATCTCGTGAAGGTGCAGCTTAAACCGATGTAGATGTGGCCTTATAGAAAATTATGAGTGTGCTTTAAAACCGTGTTGAAACTTCGGACCTCAAAACTCAATCTTCCCAGCCGAATTCGCAAAAATTTTTGGACAAACCCGACGAAATACGGGGGAAGCGGATGGAAAATTTTCTGTAGAATGTCCGTAGATTAACTTTATTTGCCCGATTCCGAGACCGTATGCGAAAGTTATGACTGTTTTAAGGTAGTTAGCGCGCGTTACAACAATTTACCGTAGATTCGGACCGTCCGATCGCTGTGCGGACGGTCCTATGCATTCGCCGCCGTCCCCCAGGGGGCCGAATGCATTTGCATTCGGCCCCCTGGGGGCATTCGCCGTCATCCCCCAGGGCGGTGAATCCACGTGGCGTCCCCGGGCTAACGGCGGCCGGCGCTGCTAGCCGCGCCTGACGGGGAAGCCATTCGCCGCCCAATACCGCCGTGGCCCACGGCGGCAAGAGGGTAGTTCTGCAAATGATCCAAATCGAAAATTAGTTTTGTAAATTAAAAAAAAATTAAATTAGTAACAGTAAAAATTCGGAAAGTCGACGTGTGGCGTCACCAGGGAGAGGAAAACGCAGTACTGGGCCGAGGAGATTAGGCCTATGTGGGCACCCGATTATTCTGCACTATAAGAGGTAATTAGTACGACAACGCGAAATATCTAGTTGGATGGGATCTCGAATAAAAACCAAATAAAACTGTAACCATCCAACCTCATCGCAGCCTTGTCACACAAATTACCAAATATAATGCAAAACAACCGAACGCCAGACTAAGAACACAAGAGATATTGGAAGAATAGTTACACCAGTCCACACGGCGAGATATGCCCGTCAAACCACACGAAACAGGCGGCGACCAAACACGATACAATATCTCTAAGGACATGGTCTACGGTTGAACTATTCTCCATGCATCTCAACCTGTTCTAAGTCTATACTCATGCGACTAGCCCAGGAAAACTTGCTAGTCCACACTTTCATCTCTAGCATGGTATACAATAAGTGGTTGTACAAGTAAAACTAAATTTTCTACATCAGAGTTACATAGGCCAAAAGGCAAATAATATGATTCAGCGGAAGCTTGTCCTACCCATACCACAGGCAATCCGACTAGGGGTACACCCCTAAGAATCAATCCTGAAAGAAGCATACGAAATCCGTGCACTCAACCTACAACAAGGTTAATAAAACGAAAATACAGCAAGAGTCAGTACATTACCGAAACTAATGTTAACTGGCAATGTCAATCCCTAGTACATACATCGAAGTTCAAATGCAAGGAAAGGCTATTTGTGCGGGTTCAGTTTTTGCATCAGCTATTTTAGTTCACAACATGCCACCAACGTAATTAGAAAGCATTAAAAATATAATAGTGTTGAAGTGATCAACATAATAATCACAATAATGATTTTCCTGCTTGTGCCCGTCTACTCGGCAACAAGACACCATAACTTAGTAATAATCATAATTATTCTCATAAATCACCATATCCTCATACGCCAATTTCATAAAGCATTTTAGAAACAATAATCTACTACTCAATGCCCACA
>RYFJ01004252.1:0-20954 GCA_003991445.1 Oryza meyeriana var. granulata
ATGATCGAGCGATCAGAGTCGGGGTCATATACAGAAAATTCAATGCAGTCTACTCAGTCAGCGAGGTCCTAGCCGACTCAAAGATGAGATATCCCAGGTCCAGAAATCTATTATGGCTACTCATCACTGTTTTGGCAAGCTGGTGCACTATTTCAGTTGCCATCAATTCACAGTGTCACCATCGTAGCCACTCTGGCGACGTCTACACAACCGCTAGCCACCGGCCAAATATCGCTAAAGTTCTCGGTGAGGCATTCGACATCACCTTTAGCCACGGACAGCAATCAATCTCAAGCTCTTGCCGACTTTGTCCTGAGTATTAGAAGTCAAGACGATACAACAACAGACAGCATAGAGTGTACTGGACAATGTAACTTCACGGTTCTCTACGGATCGTGGCAGGTGGGCCCCGCTCGTGACTGACGTCACCACGGCGAAAAAACTTCAAAGTAAACTCTCTAGATTCACCTTTCCGAGCTTCCCACAATGTCGCAAGTATGAGTCATCATCCACGGGCTCTGCAGCGTATATCACTCGACATCTGCAACTGGCTGTACGTGGGATTCTCCACTCTTGGTAACCAAGTCATGAAAGATAACATGTCTCACCATATACTATTCATGTACTGTCAGCCGACAGAAAGCTGAAAAACAAGTCTCGACGGCTGGAGATTAACCTCATGTATTAGACAATACAACATGCTGCAGCACGAAGTGGCTAACATTGAGATCCAAGAGAAAGTGGTCCCGACTGGATTTTCGGAGCAACTACTAGAGACATCAGTCAAGAAGAAAACAGTGCATAAACATTACGGGGTTGAACCTACCACACGATGAAGTACTGATCATATTCAAGGATCTGGCGACTCCAGTTCTAAATTCCTCTAGTATTGGATGATGAACTCCCAAAAGATCGCAGTGAAGCCGAATTTAAATCAAACATCAAGCAAATCGTTTTCTATAGATCGGAGAGATCTGTACTGAAGAAGTGCATCCGGAGTCCTCATTGCACTGGCATCACAAAGCGAGGAGGGCAAGCAGATTCTGCAATTGATCACTCGGGCATATGTGGCAACCATGCCGCATTCAGGACATTAGTTCGAAAACTTATAGGCCCCCAGGGATTTTCTGGCCAACAGCAGAATAGATGCTAAAGACATAGTTCACACATGCGAGGGATGTCAATTCTATGCAAGACAAACAAATCTTCTAGCCCAAGAACTTCAAACCATCCCAATCTCTTGCCCTTTGCAGTATGGGCTTGACATGTCGGGCCTTTTAAGAAAGTGCCAAGAGGGTTCACACACTTGTTCGTCGCAATGGATAAATTCACAAAATGCATTGAGACAAAACCCGTTGCTACCATAACAGCGGCAACGAGCAAAGGGACTTCATCATGAAGTATACTATACCGATTCGGGGTTCCTAACCACATCATAACGGACAACGGCCCTCAGTTCACGGGTGGCGTATTTCAAGATTTCTATGATGACTTCAGCATCAAGATATGTTATGCTTTTGTGGCACACCCACGGAGCAATGGGTAGGTGGAGCGTGCTAATGGCATGGTCTTACAAGGTATCAAGGCCAGGATATTCGACCGACTACAACCATATGTAGGGCAGTGGGTAAAAGAACACCCATCTGTTCTCTAGTCTCTAAGAACCATGGTTAGTCGGGCAACAAGGCAATCCCCTTTCTTTCTAGTTACCAACCGAGTTAGAGTTCGGCTCTCCGCGAGTTCGGGCCTACTCAGAAGTTAAATCCAACAAAAACCGACTAGTTCAACTCGAATAGTTGGAGGAAGCTAGGGATATCGCAATCATCCAGTCGGCAAGGTATCTACAAGGCCTGCATCGTTATCACAGTCAGAATGTCCATGGCTGTGCCTTTTTGGTCGGGGATCTCATCTTGAGAAAAATACAAACCGCCAAAGACAGGCATAAACTATCCCCCTTGTGGGAAGGACCGTTCATTATCGCTGAGGTGACTCGGCCGGGCACCTATCGACTGAAGACTGAAGACGGTGCCCTAGTCAGCAACTCATGGAATATAGAACATCTATGTCCTTTCTATACTTGAGTTTTGTACTTTCTCACATACATATGTATAAAGTTTTTCTCTGACTCACTACGTCGCTTGTTTCAACCGAGTAGTGAGTCGGGGGCTACATGTATTATATGTGCTTTGTTGACAAAATACGAGCTTGTTTTATCTAAGTTATGAAGTCTTACAACGATTATGTTATGTTTGCCTGAGTATAGCTTTTTGAGGTGAACTATTTTTATTAAGTTCCTATTGATCAACTCGGCGCAGATTATATAGTCAGGTAAAGCTAATGATAACTAAGGAAAACCAAGAACTCGGCTGCATTGTGCATATATTTACACATGTCTTCACAAAAGCTTTATATACACTGACTGCATAATGGTTTGTTCTTACATTCCCAGGTCCTTTGTGATCGCCTCTGTAGTCGGCCTCGCCTGGGTGATCAACTCCAGTGCTTCCTTAGGTGTTGTCTCTTCGGCAAACCCCTCACCGATGGCCTTGAGGTCTACCCTAGGGTAGATCGACTTGGTCATGGCAAGGGTCTGGGCCACACCTACAGCCACGCGCTCATCCGAGTACTTTTTCAAGATACTCAAGGCTTGGCTGAGGCGTGCCTGCACCTGGGAGACTGTACTGGAGATAGTCCCCGTGCCGCTGCCGCCACCGTCGCATGTGCCGACTCAGTCGCCGACGTAGCTGTCGAGTAGGCGCCAGCTCGGATCCATTCGGATCTAATCCGAGCCGTTGATTATCCGACCTAATCTTAGCCGTCCGATCTAGGTTACGTTAAATCATAGCCTTCCAATCTAACTTAAACTGTGGTTTCCATCTGGGCCATCCGATCCGA
Source organism: Oryza meyeriana var. granulata (assembly GCA_003991445.1). Classification (NCBI taxonomy): domain Eukaryota; kingdom Viridiplantae; phylum Streptophyta; class Magnoliopsida; order Poales; family Poaceae; genus Oryza; species Oryza meyeriana. The sequence goes on from RYFJ01004252.1 coordinate 2,896, forward strand.
CCCCTTTAGATCCTAGCCGTTGGATGAGTTCATGGACCCCTATGGACTCGGTCTACCATGGACCGGAACCCCTTTCTCTCGCCAACAATGGGCCCCACTTGTCAGCTGTCGGCCCATTCCCCTTTCTCTCTCTGATGACGTAGTAATTCTTTTCCTGAATTAAATTAATTCCTAAATGACCCAATAAATCAGTTTAAAAGCATTTAAAAGGGTTTAAACTTCTAAAATTCATAACTAATTTATCTGAACTCCGTTTGGGGTGCTTCAACTTGCAAAATTCTTTAAAAATCAAGATCTACCCATTAAAAATATAATATTGTATTGTTCATGTGTGTTGATGTATTGTTTTGTTTGTTTTTGTTTATTGCCTTTAGCCGCCGACGTTCAGGAAGAGCCGCAATTTCTTGAGGAGAGTTCTGAGACTTGTGTGGAGTAGCAAGGCAAGTCACACAGATTCCTAAACCCCTTTGAGCATATTGTTCCTATGATTAAAGCTATATTTTCCTTCAACTCTGTACTTATTTTGGAATGTCATTGGGACAGGGAAACCCTAATCCTTGTTTATGGCCCTTTTGACTTGATTACTAGATATTGTACCTATGGGATAAATATGACTAGCTAGCTTTATTTATTGGACACTAGATTACCTCTAGGACTTTGCTTAGCCATACTTAGCAAACTATAGAATAACTTCTGGGCTATAACAATAACTTTGATTATAATATTTAGTTCACATAAAATGATGATTCCTTTTACAACTGTGGTCGTGCAAGGCTAATTTAATGGTTCATTAAAATATGGATGAATGGTGGGTTGCGAGCACCAGGGTTGTGAATGTTGCTAGAGGTACTCGTGATAGTTAGGGACCGGTTCACGGACTACTTGTTGCAAAGCAACACTCGTGCCAACCACAAGCTAGAATGGGATAGCAGGAGTTTGAAGTGTGCCGAGTACAATAGGAGGCACCAGGGCGTGTTTGTGGCTGATATAAGTCCACACATGGCAGTGATAATAAGACCATGCTTCGAGCGTTGGGCCGTCTTGTGGGAAGGTACTTGATCACCCCTACCGGAGACCGGAGGTTCGGCGGGAGGCTCTCCTATTGTGCGAGTTACATGGATAATCCTGTCAATTCTTTTCCGAGATACCGTGGTGGTATCGAGGCACACAGTGATGTGTTGTGGAATTGTGTCTTGTGGGTAAATTGGTACACCTCTGGCCAGAGTAAAACTATTCGAATAGCCGTGCCCACGGTTAAGAGCGAGCCTAGCAATGTTTTCTGTGATTAGTCCCACACTATCTAAACTTGATGGTCGAACAGTGGAATATGTTTAACTCCGGGTTGGAGTGGTTGGGCCTATACTGTTTTGGTGAGCGGTATAGTGTTGATTAATATTGTTTAATAACTAATGCTTTACTACCCTCTTAAATGTTTATTAAATGCTTTTATGCAAATTAGAGCCATATGATGCCATCCTTTGTTTTCCTGTGCACTTGCATCTTTGCTGTGTGGCTTGCTGTCACGCCCAGAATTTCCATTCAAAATTCTGGAGTTTTATTGTGTGTAAATCCTCGTCCAGGAATCAACCAAGGCACACATGATAAAATTGATAATCAAAGTAATGGTTTACATGGCATAAGCATTTATTACAGAGGTGAATGGTACCTCTCAAAACAATAAGGTTCTAACAACGGATAAATAAATCGTAGCGTGACGACTCCCACACCACGCACTCGACCGGGCTCCCCCTCAGTCCTCCAAGTAGTCCTCTTCACTGTAGTCCTCCTCTAAATGATGATTGTTGATTGCAAGGTGAGTACATGAAATACTCCGCAAGCCACACAACAAATATGCAAGTGCAAGGGATAACCAAGGATGGCATAATATGGCTCAAGTTTGCATAAAAGCAAGTAATAAAACATTTGAGAGAGTAATAAAACATTAGTTAAATATCAATATTGATCAACACTATACTGCTCACCAAAACGGTATAGGCCCAACCACTCCAACCTGGAGCTACCATGTTCCATTGTCCGACCATCCAATTTTAGATACTGTGGGACTAATCACAGAAAACATTGTTAGGCTTGCCCTTAACCGTGGGCACGGCTATTCGAATAGTTTTACTCTGGCCAGAGGTGTACCAATGTACCCACAAGACACATCTCCACAGCACATCGCTGTGCCCCTAAATACCACCATGGTATCCCGGAAAGGAGCGGTGACAGGATTATCCATGTAGCTCGTACAATAGGAGAGCCTCCCGCCGAACCTCCGGTCTCCGGTAGGTGTGATCAAGTACCTACCGCAAGACGGTCCGACGCCCGAAGCATGGTCTTATTGGCACTGCCATGTGTGGACTTATTCCAGCCACAAACACGCCCTGGTGCCTCCTATTGAACTCGACACACTTCAAACTCCTGCTATTCCATACTAGCTTCTGGTTAGCACGAGTGTTGCTTCGCAACAGGTAGTCCGTGAACCAGTCCTTAATTGTCATGAGTATCGCTAGCAACATTCTCAACCCTGGTACTCACAACCCACCATTTAGTCAAGTTTTAGTGGTGTGGAGGCCATGGGCCCCGAGTACCTCATTACCAGTACATGGGCCGGACCATGTAATTAGAGATAAGATAGCACCCGGCAGGCTGTACCTTGTATAATAAGGAAACATGGTCTTAGTCGGATAGGATTCTATCTCTAAGAAGGAAATCCCTTGGTCGTATCCGACTGGGATCCTTATCATGTACCCCTGTCCCCTAGTATATAAAGGGAGGCAGGGCGCCCCTCAGGGCAAGCACAACAAGAACAACCAGATCATCGATCGCCATACACCTCAGAGGAATAACACCTCAACTGGACGTAGGGTATTACCTCATCTTGAGGGCCTGAACCAGTATAATTCTCTTGTGTTCCTCTGCAGTCCACCGAATTCACCCTCGCTGAGTAGCCCCATAGTTTTATTGCTGGTGCAAAGCATCGACAGTTGGCGCGCCAGGTAGGGGCCTCTAGCAAATTCCTCATCTGAAGATTCGATGGATCCAATCAACGGAGTCGACATCAACAAGTTCTCCCCTGGAGATGTAATTACCTTCGGGAGCTTAGACTTCATCGCCGATCAATTCGGCAATCTCACCCTGGCTGAGGCAAATCCAATCTTGCCAGCCGGGGAACTAGCCGACGTTGCGCCAGTCGGCTCACAGGACGTCGCGATCTCCTTCCCCGACCTACTGGGATAGTCCTTTACATCGCCGAGCATCGGGACAACCCTCTCCTTCGGCGTCCGACTTGCGCTAGGCCTTGAGCCAGCCTGAGTTGGGCCGAGAAGGGGAGAGGTTGTTAATTTCCCGTACGATTCCAACGACACTGCATATCTTTATTCCGCGTAGCCAACCCGATCTCCAGCAATTCAGTTTGGACACGGCCAAGCGCCGTTTCAGATTGGATCTAGAGAGGTCGGAATCGTTCTCACTCCGATAAACTATTCGGAGTCCGACACCAAGTCGGACAGCGGTTCGAGCGCTAGCTCGGACTTTAATTCGGCAAGCTTCCCCCTCTCCCGCGAGATCTTCATGGCTTCAACACCACCTTCCGAGGTACGCCGACTACAAGAGGAGCAACAAGAGGAGGCGCGCCGATTACAACAAAAGGAGGCCAACCGCGAAGCCCGCAATAACGAGCTGCGCCAGGCTGGGCGAGTCGCTCAGCAACAGATCCTCCAAACCAAGATTGGCGACCACGACGTCTACGTCACACCACAACAGAACGTTGTGGCCGCAGCAACACTGCTGGACACACTCCAGCTCGGGGCCAATCACGAGGCCACCCCGACTATCGCCAAGATCAAGGCGATGATCACAGCTGCTGCCTGTCAGCAGCAACAGCAGTCGGGCGACATTGCAATACCGACCAACCGGTCGGGCTCTCCGGCGGCAGGGTCATCTGCATCAGCACGACGCTGAGCGGTCGGCTCCAGTCGGCAACGTGAAGAGTCCCGGCAAACAACGCTCGGCAATACCAATAATGACAACCGGCGGCGTCGCCAGTACGATCGCCGACCCAATCAGGACCTCCGAGTTCGACTACACCGAGACCTTCGTCACACCATAAATGCTCGACGCGAAGAACGCGAAGAAGATGAACGCCGCCGACTGGAAGACGAAAACGAGCGCTTCGGCATCCACCACGAGCGACTACATCGCCAAGATCGGAGTCGGAGCCCTCACGAAGACGAAGGCATCCCAGCCTTCACTCGGGAGCTACAGGACGTCTTGTGGCTGACTGGCTTTAAGCCCACCGGAATCAAAAAGTACGACGGCAAGACAAACCCAGAGTCCTGGCTCACCGTTTACACCCTAGCAGTTCGAGCTGCCAGGGGCGACAACAGAGTCATGGCTAACTACCTCCCAGTAGCGCTAGCCGACTCGGCGAGGACATGGCTGACAGACCTCCCGAGGCAGTCGATCGGTTCCTGGGGACAACTCAGGGAGCGGTTCATCGCTAACTTCCAGGGGACCTACGACAGACCCACTTCGGAGCATGATCTTTATCAACTGCACTAGAAGAAAAACGAGTCTTTGCGCGAATTCATCAAAAGGTTTTCTGAGAAGCGCAACCAAATTCCAACCATCAAAGACGAAGCTGTCATCGCTGCCTTTCGCAAAGGGGTAAAAGATGCTCTGCTTATTGCAAAATTCACTCGGAAGCCACCATCCATAGTCCGGGCGCTCTTCAACATGGCCAATAAATACGCTGACTCGGCCGAAGCGGTCGCTGAGGCCCTCAACGAGAAGAAGGAGCCCCGACAGAAAGAACAGAAGGCGAAAGCCGACAACGAGCCGTCTCAAAACAAGTCCGGCAGCCGTAAACGGAAGTCGGACAACGAGGTGGCCAACGTGGAGCGCAATCGGTCACGGCCCCAATGGAACAACGACTACCAGAAAGTCATGAGCGGGCCATGCCCCTTCCACCCCAAGGGAAAGCACGCGGCCAAAGACTGCTATATGCTCAAGAAGTTCGCCTCTGAGCAGACTTCATCGTCTGGCGCCGACAAGGACAAAGACAAGCCAGACCCGGGTCCGGCTGATGATTTCCAAGATCCTCAAGCTGAGCTCAACCATATATTCGGGGGACCACTCGCGTACGAGTCCAAGCGCAAACAGAAGCTTTCAGCACGCAAAATCAACACGGTCTCCATGGCCGACACCCCCCAATACCTGCGCTGGTCAGAGATGGCCATCACCTTCAATCGCGCAGATCACCCAGATCGGGTTTCCCACCCAGGATGCTATTCACTCGTCCTGGACCCGGTCGTCAGAAACATCAGGCTGAAGAAAACCCTCATCGACGGAGGCAGCGCGCTTAATATCCTGTTCGCCAAGACTTTGGACGAGATGAAAATTCCTCGTTCAGAACTACGGCCGAGCAATGCGCCCTTCCATGGGATAATTCCAGGCCTGTCATCAACTCCACTCGGGCAGATAACTTTGCCGGTGACCTTCGGCACACGTGATAATTTCCGCACAGAAAACGTCTGCTTCGAGGTTGCTGACTTCGAGACTGCGTACCACGTGATACACGGACGACCGGCACTCGCCAAATTTATGGCGATACCGCACTATACATACATGGTGCTGAAGATGCCTGGACCAGCAGGAGTCCTCTCCCTCCGCAGCGACATCAAGCAAGCCTTCACCTGCGACAAGGAGAGCTACGAACTGGCTCAATCACAAGAGGCGGCAGTCGGGCGCGATAGCATTCGGCAAGCCGTCACAACAGAAGTCGAGCAAGATCAAGTTCCGGCGAAAAAAGCAGCAAAGTCTCAGTGGACTCTGACACGAAGAAGATCCCCTTGGACCCTTCCGACCCCTCCAAGACTGCTCTAGTGGGGACCGGACTCGACCCCAAATAGGAAGACGCGCTCGTCACCTTCCTCCAAGCCAACAAGGATATCTTCGGGTGGAAACCGTCCGACATGCCGGGCGTACCAAGGGAGGTGATCGAGCACGCCCTAAACATGAAGACAGATGCCAAGCCAGTCATGCAACGGCTGCGGCGCTTCGCCCAAGACTGCAAAGATGCTATTCGGGGGAAAATTACTAAACTCCTCGCAGCCGGGTTCATCAAAGAGGTCTACCACCCGGACTGGCTGGCAAACCCAGTTATGGTCTGGAAGAAAAACGGTAAATGGCGCATGTGCGTCGACTACACCGACCTCAACAAAGCGTGCCCCAAGGACCCATTTGGTCTTCCCCGGATAGATTAGGTGGTTGATTCCACGGCAGGGTGCGACCTACTCAGCTTTCTCGACTGCTACTCGGGATACCATCAAATCAGCCTGAGGGAAGAAGACTGTTTGAAGACATCTTTTATCACACCGTTCGGAGCGTATTGCTATATCACAATGCCGTTCGGTCTGAAGAACGCGGGCGCAACCTATCAAAGGGCTATTCAGCGGTGTCTGCACACTCAGATCGGGCGCAACGTGGAAGCCTACGTCGACGATGTGGTGATCAAGACCAAGTCCAAACAAAACCTCATCACTGACCTGGAAGAAACCTTCCAAAACCTTCGAAGATTCAAGATGAAGTTGAACCCGGAAAAATGCACCTTCGGTGTGCCATCCGGAAAATTACTCGGCTTCATCGTCTCGCACCGCGGCGTCGAGGCCAACCCGGAGAAAGTCAACGCCATCAGGCACATGGCACCCCCGACTAACCTCAAAGACGTCCAGAAGCTGACAGGCTGCATGGCGGCACTCAGCCGGTTTATCTCCCGACTGGGCGAACGGGGCATGCCCTTCTTCAAGCTACTCAAAAAGGCCGACAATTTCCAATGGACTCTGGAAGCCCAACGAGCCTTCGAAGACTTCAATGAATTCCTCACATCACCCCCCGTGTTGGCGTCACCTCTGCCCCAGGAACCGCTAATGCTATATCTGGCGGCAACAACACAGGTAGTCAGCATGGTGCTGGTGGTTGAGCGATCCGAACAGGGTCATATTCAAAAATACAACGGCCAGTCTACTTCGTCAGCGAGGTCCTTGCCGACTCCAAAACGAGATATCCGCAGGTCCAGAAGCTGCTATATGGCCTACTTATCATAGTCCGGAAGCTGGTGCATTATTTCCAAGCACACCAAGTCACGGTGGTCACAGCATTTCCACTCGGGGATGTCCTTCATAATCGCGAGGCCACCGGCCGAATCGCTAAATGGGCACTCGAGTTGATGGTGTTCGACATCACCTTTCAGCCACAGACAGCAATCAAGTCTCAAGCTCTAGCCGACCTCGTGGCCGAGTGGACAGAAGTCCAACTGCCTACACCAACAGCAAAGCTAGAGTACTGGACAATGTACTTCGACGGTTCTCTACAGATCGGTGGCGCCGGGGCCGGAGTCATATTGACGTCCCCCACTGGTAAAAAACTAAAGTACGTTCTACAAATCCACTTCCCGGCTTCCCACAACGTCGCCGAGTACGAGGCACTTGTTCACGGGCTCCGCATCGCTATATCACTCGGCATACGTCGACTGGTTGTGCGCGGAGATTCTCAACTCGTGGTAAACCAAGTCATGAAAGACTGGACCTGTCTCGATGATACCATGGCGGCATACTGTCAGGAGGTTCGCAAGCTGGAAAACAAGTTCGACGGGCTGGAAATCACACATGTCCTGCGCCAATATAACGACGCAGTAGACGAGCTGGCAAACATGGGTTCCAAGCGAGAAGCAGTTCCAACTGGAATCTTTGTCGAGCAACTTGTGGAGCCATCAATCAAGAAGAAACCGGCACCAGATCAGTCGGGAGGCGAGCCTACCCCGACCACAGATGAGGTGTTGCACATATGTCAAGACTGGAGGACTCCTGTTGTCAAATTTCTCACGGACGACGAACTCCCAGAAGATCGCAGTCAAGCCGAGCAGATAAAGCGTCGAAGCAAAAGCTTCCTACTAATCGGAGAAGACCTGTACCGAAGGAGCGCATCCGGTGTCCTCATGCGCTGCGTCACCACCGAGGAGAGCAAGCAGATTCTGCACACGATCCACTTAGGCATATGTGGCAACCACGCCGCATCCAGGACGTTAGTCGGAAAGGCTTACCGGCAGGGATTTTTCTAGCCCACAGCAGTAACAGACGCCAAAGACATCGTTCGCAAGTGCGAGGGTTGCCAGTTCTACGCAAGACAAACAAATCTTCTAGCCCAGGAACTCCAAACTATCCCCATTTCCTGGCCTTTTGCAGTATGGGGGCTCGACATGGTAGGGCCTTTCAAGAAAGCACCAGGAGGGTTCACACATTTATTCGTCGCGGTGGATAAGTTCACCAAGTGGATTGAGGCTAAACCCGTTGCAACAATTACAGCGGCACGAGCAAAGGACTTCATCATGAGTATATTATACCGGTTCGGAGTCCCTAACCGCATCATCACCGACAACGGTACTCAGTTCACGGCGGGCGTATTCCAAGACTTCTGTGACGATTTCGGCATCAAGATCTGCTATGCATCTGTGGCACACCCGTGGAGCAATGGGCAGGTTGAACGAGCCAACGGCATGGTCTTACAAGGCATCAAGGCTAGGATATTCGACTGACTACAACCATATGTGGGCCGGTGGGTACAAGAACTCCCATCCGTTCTCTGGTCTCTCAGAACCACGGTTAGTCGGGCGACAGGGCAATCCCCTTTCTTTCTGGTCTACGGTGCCGAGGCTATGCTACCTACAGAGTTACAGTTCGGCTCTCCACGAGTCCGGGCTTACTCAGAAGATGACTCCAACAATAACCGACTGGTTGAACTAGATCAGCTGGAAGAAGCAAGAGACACCGCAACTATCCAGTCGGCAAGGTATCTTCAAGGCCTACGTCGCTACCACAATCGCAATGTCCGTGGCCGCGCCTTTTTGGTCGGGGATCTCGTTCGGAGGAAAATACAAACCACCAAAGACAGGCATAAATTATCCCCAATCTGGGAAGGGCCGTTCATTATAGCCGAGGTCACGCGGCCAGGCCCCTACCGACTGAAGACCGAAGACGGCGTTCTCATCACCAACTCATGGAACATAGAACAGCTACGTCCTTTCTATACCTGAGTTCTATAATTTTCATGTGTACAGTTCTTCTGACTCACTACGCCGCTTGTATCAACCGAGTAGTGAGTCGGGGGCTGCATGTATATATGTGCGCTGTCAATAACATACGAGCTTATTTCACTTCGGTTATGAAGCCCTACTATGACTGTCACGTTTGCCCGAGTACAGCTTCTTACTTCGAACGTTTTTATTAAGTTCTGACAAACTAACTCGGTGCATACTACATGGTCAAGTAAAGCTAATGACAACTGAATAATAAGCTTGGCGGCATTGCACACATATTTACACATGCTTGTTTACACAAGTTCATATATCCCGACTACATGACATATTACCCTCACAGACCCAGGTCTCGGGTAATTATTTCTGCAGTCGGCTTCGCCCGGGCGATCAGCTCCAGCGCCTCCTTTGGCGTCATCTCTTCGGCAAACCCCTCCCCGATGGCTTCAATATCCACCCTGGGGTATATGGATTTGGTCATCGCCAGGGTCTGGGCCACGCCGGCGACAACACGCTCATCCGAGTACCTTTTCAAGGCACTCGGTGCATCCTCGAGACGCCCCTCTACCTGGGGGATTCTGCTGCAGCTGGTTCCCACTGGGCGGGGATCTATGAGGTCAAGGAGCCCTTTCACGGACCCGACGAGGGCCTCCCGTGACTCCCTGATCAACCTTATCTCCTCTGTGTAGAACTGATACTGGGCCCGGACATTGGTTCTCATGTCTGTCCAGATCAGCCGGCAAGCAAGCTTGTCAAATTCGGCTACACACAGAGTAACTAATGGATTGGCTAAGATCACAGTCAGGTTGGGGACTTACTTTCGTAGTCGGCCTCCCACCCGGCCACGGTCTTCTCCAGTTCAGCTTTTTCCTTACCGAGCTTGACGACGGCCTCCTTCAACTCGGACTTCTCCCGGTCAAGCTCGATGTTGGCCTTTGTCAGGTCGGCCTTGACCTTCTCAAGCTCGGCCTTGGCTTCTTCGGCCTCCTTCAGCTGCGATTCCCTCTCTGTTCGGGTCTTTAACTCAGCTTCGAGGTCTGCACCACAGATTAGCCAAGAGCTCAACCGTGCAGTCATGACACAACTGGGCAGTCGGGAACAACGCAACTAGATAAATACATCAACGGTTCGGTCGGGAAGATATACTCGGGGATTTTACCTCTGATCTTTCCGGCTAGGGCCCATGTCTCCGCCCTGAGCTGATCGGCGCCACTCTTCAGCCAGGCCTCCCTCCCCGCATGATGCGCCTCCATCTCGGCTTTCAATGCCCGAAGCTGCTCCAATTCTGCGAGGTGGGGAGCTACCTCAACCAAGATCTCCGTCATCGCCTCGTTGCGGTCAACAAGCTTCTACTCAGGATAAAAGACGAATCAAGGACGGAGTCAGACATCAAGACAAGAAGATTGCCAAGGCTCTACCACGAGAATCATACCGCGACCCCTTGGGACCCACTGATGGCGGCGCGAAGCAGGCTTTCGCGCTCTCTCCTTGCAACGACTTCATCGAGCCTAAAGCTTTTCGCAGTACCGTCGCGAGTTGTCCATGTAAAGGTCTGGGGCATCACACGTGGAGGAGCTTCAATCCGAGGCAGATGTGGGATCTCTGGTGGCGGCGGCAGCGGCGACGACGACGGCGACGACCACAACGGCGACGGGGTCCTGGCCTCAGCGCCACCATCTCCCGCGACCTCCAGGACCGGCTCAGGGGCTCCGTCCACGGCTTCCGCGATGAGCGGCGCCTCAGGAGCTAGGGCCTCGGTCTCAGCAACCACCTCTCGGTCGGGTGGCGGCAGCGGCCCTGTAGTCAGGGCCACCTCGGTCTCAGCGACCAGGCTGGCCGCCGGCTCAACAGGTGTGTTCGCAGCCGCTGGCTCGGCTGGGGCAGGCTCATCAAGTGGAGCGGTCAGGTCGACCTCCTTGAGATCGATATCGGCTCGCTTCCTGCACGATGAAGCAAGACATCAAGACATTACTTCAACACACAAAGACTTCAGAAGACCCGGAGTAGCTGTTGACGCCGAAAACCCGCCGGGGGCCGTCCGGCGTCTGGGTGACACGAGAAGGCCTGGGAGATCTGCTTAGCTCTAGTGCAGGTCCTAAAGTCTTGAGGTTCGTAGGCGTGCCAGTCAATTTGACCCTGTAATTGACAAGGAGAAAGAAATGTTAAATTCGCGAGCCAATCGGCTGGAAGCCGGCTTGGACTCATCTCATCGGCCGATGGCCGATACGCACTGTAGCACTTATACATCGGCTTAGAGCCAATGATGGCAGGAGCAATAGCATAATAATACACAAGTATCGTGCTAGCCGATCATCGAAGGGGTACTCAAAAACCGGCTATAAACATGGTAAAATAAACAGGTATAATGCATAAGTAAATAAATCAAATAAATCCTAGCCAATCATAATTTATTGTTACTGGCGTTGCCGTGAAGATATGCCTGTGCCCGGGACCTTGCTTATATCGGCTCCCGGGGTCTTCATCCGCTGTCCGAGCCCGTACACTGGTCCTTACCTAAGCTCGTGCCCGGGCCCTCACCTGGGGTCGTGCCCAGGAACCTGCTTGTACTTGTACTTGGATCGGCAGAATAAACCCATCGGCTAGTCCTTAGCCGATTGTAACAATAATACAGGCAAGAACATATGATAAGGCATGCAATAACATAAATGATAGATAATTGATGAGCCAGCCGACTACTGAACAGAGCGAGTATAGAATAAGACAATGAATAAATGTAGTCGGCTTTAACAGATAACTTATCGGCTAAGCACTCCGATAACACCATCGCACAACACCATCGGCTCATCAAGAGTAAAGCTATTATCGTTAGTCTAGTAGATCGGACCCAACCGTTGCAGCACAGACAAACAATGATAACGATACCTCAATGGGCCGATAGATATGATGCGACCGTGATGAAGATAACTTACCGGCTATGCACTCCGATAAAACGCCTGCACACAAAGCATCGGCCTAGCAGGACCGACTTATCACTAGCAGTTCAGTAGGTCGAACCCAACCGATGCAGCACGAACTGATGATAAATCGCTCCCAGTAAGCCGATGCGATCTATGCACGCGTGATGTGATATACCTAATCAATCTATGAGGTCAAACTGAACTGATGCAGCCATAGATAAAGTAAATATATCGTGGTAAGCCGACTACCATAAACCGACTAGAATATCGGACCTAACCGAGGAAGTCCTAGCCGATAGGTAGCCGGGGTGACGAGACTTACCCTCTCGCAGGAGTTCGGACCTAACCGATGCAGCCCGGCTCGAGAAGCAGGGTCCCGTCGAAGGGGTGGCGATGCGCCGAAATTTGTATTGATCGTTGTGATGATTTACAAGGCACCCGGACATACGTATATATACCCCGAGTTGACATAGTCCTGATAGGACACGATACATGATTTCCTATCCATAACAGAAAACGCTAACTAATCCTGACCAGATATGAGGTCAGGTTTCCTAATATAAAACACCTGCCTAACTAATAGATACAGTAAATAATTGCCAAGTAACGGTCTTCACGGCTCCTTCCCGATTCCGGTCTTTTCTCCGTCAGTTGACTGTAATATCTCCTTTGACCGAATCTGATAGAGGGCCTTACCAAATTTTGGCGTTAACACATGCCCCCTAATTTCGGAGTTCTTCTATAGGACTTCGAAATTCTTTTACTTTTGGGCCTCCAGACTTCTCCCACATCGAGGCGGCCCAAGATAGCTCACTTGCCATAAATGTTTGAAACAGTGCCAATGGCCTCGATTCCCGCTCGGTTGTCATACCTCTATAAAAACGCTTCGTCTCCTTGCCCTTTTTTTGCTTTTCACATCAACCAGAGCACCACCGCTTCATCTTCCAAATCTCTCACCAAGCTCTAGCGAATCCAGACGCAGTTGTTGCATTTACCTTTTTCTCCGGCCGTCGATCCCTGCAACTCTCCCACTCCCACGATGGCATCGGCATCTGCAGTTCCTAAGGTAATCTGTTCTTCACCGTGTTCTTGTCTACTGTAGCATCTTAGAGCCCAGATCTTGATCCCGGCCGCCGATTACCCCAGCTTCTTCTACCATGGCCCCATGGGTAGCGAAGACCCCACCGATTTCATATGCGCCGAGACCCAACGTTATTCCCTTCAAAACTCGCCATGCGAGTTGGCAACTGGACCAACAGCTTCAGGTCGTGGCCAAGCAAACTGCCTGGGTGGAGAGATTGGTACCTCAGGGTGTCGGCTGCGAAGAGAACCTATTGGGAAGAAATCTCATATAGCCACTGCACTCAATCTTTCTCTAGCCGATATGGAGAGAGAAATGAAGCCCTGCTCACATCAGCCTCATACTTCTGGTCCGATGCTCTCAATGCCTTCTGTTTTGGGCACGGGCCTATGACCCCCACCCAGCTGATGTGACCAGGCTCACATGTCTTGACACAACAAGCTACATCGACCCCTTCAAGCTTCGCTCAAACCTACGCATCGGCTCCAGGCAAAGAACATCGGCGGCTGGTCCAGGTACATATCTCTTCATAACAGGGGACTGATCATTGCATGATCGGAACATGTTGCTTTCTAAACTTATGGCTGGAGCGGTTTGTTTTGGTGGCGCAACCCTCGGTTCGACGGTCAACATGCAATGTTTGGCAGAATGCTTGGTTGATCGGAAATAGATCCCCTTGGGGCAATTCCTCCTTGGTGCCACCTACCACCTGCTTCATCAAGTGGCAACTAAGTTATCGGCCGGCCAGCCCGTCGGCCACATCGGGGGATCCTTGGTTTTTCAGCTCTGGCTCAATATCTACACCTCCAAGGCTGTTCCTAACCTCTCTCTTCCATCAATCTTTTCCAGCCCGATTACCCAGAAGATCAAGACCCCGCTATCGCGATGCATCTCTATGGGCAAGCTGCATCGCCCTTCTCAGCAAGATAACCCCTGCTAAGCAGTCAGTGGTTCAAGTGTTTTATTATGGCCACCAGGGAGGCCACTCTTTGTTGCTTAAACGACGCATCATCATCGAGAATTCCTTCTAACTTTATCCACTCAAAGCTCTGAATGATAAGTCTAAGCCATATTCCATCGCTATCAGTCTTGTCTGCTGCCAACTCTTTCTCTCGGCAACTCAACCATCGTATGAGTCTACATCCATCGTCACTCCCGTCAATTTCGCCTCGTCAACTCCCAATACCCATCTTCATTGAAAACTCTAGCCCGGGCACCGGCAGCACGCCTGAATATCGATCTCTGCGGACTTTGACTATCCCCCCTTCAGGCCGCGCCACCAGTTTACATCTGCACTCCAACACCAAGCTTTTGTCGGATGGGGTCAGAATGAAGAAACCTTCTTCAGCTAGCCCCACCTGTACTGCTCCCGTCTTACCCCGAGTACACGAACGATGAAAGTCAACACCTCAAGCTTAAATCGCTTCTCAACCAACCTTACTCTAATTTGCAGCTGCCGCGTCGAGCCCCCAGTCAACATGCCACACGTCGGCCATCCTGTACCAAACCTCCATCTGCATACCCCAAACTTAGCGTACGCTCCATCCCCCATCGGCTCCCTCAAGTGCTCTCCGATGACCAAAAAGGAAAAAAGTTAGCACACCCCTCCCTAAAGAAACAGAAACCGATGCCTTGTTTGCCACGACGCCATCTTCTCCCTAACCACACGGCCCCATCATCTCCTCAGTATGCGCAAGTACTAACATACTATCGCTTCTCATATCTCACCAGCTCCATCTTTCAGTCGATCATCGCTCCAATCCTCAACCTCTTCGATGCCCCCAACACTAAACGAGCCTCTTCAGCTTCCCCACTCTATTGCGCTCCAAAGCTGCCTCTCACCTTGCGATAGACTGCCCCTATGCATCGGCTGACATCGCCCTCCAGAAGAACAACCTATTCATCTCTGAAGCCATGTCGCGCAAAGCTGCCAATTCCTTCCTCATGGTGATCCTCTTATCCCAATTTGCTCTTAAAACTCTTAACCGGGAATTCGTTTTTTACCGATGCCAAAAAATTTTTTTTTTGCAGTTTTCTTTTTTGCCGACCTTTTCTTTTACATCACAAACTTGAAGCAGAAGACGGAAATAGCACCAGCGCGCAAGCAAACCATCCTCCAGCGATGGCGCGATACTAACAGCATCAAACAAGTCAGCTGGAAAACCCAATCGACGCGTATAAGACTGTGCCGATCGGCAAATTTCAGAAATGAAATACCTCCGAAGAAAATTGTCACGCTTAACCCCCAGCATATCTGGAATCCCATAATTTAAACTCATCAAGCTTAGCATGCATAAGCCGACCGCTGACCAACAGAAGATACCGAAGACATCAAGCAATCGGCTATTAAGCCCCAAACAGAGAGAAAGCGGATGACATGCCGCTGCCCCCAGACGCTCCAACCTAAGTTAACCATGAAGAAAAAGGAGGCCGATTTGCTCAGAACTGGAAAGAGTTCTAAGGACCTTATAGCAACAGAATCCTAGCTATGGGCCTACCGCAACCCATCCAAGACAAGAGGCCAAGTGATGGCAGCGACAGTGCGTCAGACATATCATCGGCCGCAAACCTGACCATTTCCCGGGCTCCATGAAGATGACATCCGTGCTATCAATGGAGATTGATCAGCATCCGCCTGCACGCAATGATATCCAAAAATCTTGAAATCTTAACCTCGTAACTGACGATTCTCTGGAACATGCCGATCACCCTTCTGCTTCATATAATCTGATCGCTCTCTACTTATCCCTTCAACCCTGATAATATTCGCTTGTTTAATTCTAAAGCGATATCGATCGATATCGCTGTCTTAACATGTAAAAAACATCAGCTCTACAACGATTGCTTAAAATCGCTGCCACTTATAACGATTCAAAAAAAAAAAAAAAAAAAAAAAAAATGATAACAAACGCTGGTAGTACTTCTGAATATTTCGTAAGCGCTTATAGCAAACTCTGGCCCATCAAGATCTCTACACAATAGCATACCAGCACACCACGATATCCGATGTAGGGCCCTCCCAATTAGCGACCATTTTCAAACCTTATATCTCTGACCCGACCGGCAAAATCAACTTTCCACACGAGATCTCCCTCGGCAAACGACTATTCACACCCTTATTTTGTAATGCCAGCTGCCTTAGCCATTATTTCCTGATCCTCTCCAACGCCCTCAACCGATTCTGAGCTAAATCTTCAAGTATCGTCATTAAATAATAAATCATCGGCTTCAACTGATTCTGCAAAGATTATTCTAAGCCGATTATTTCCCCATGGGAGAACCGCCTCATCCATCATACTAACTGATACGCGCACCCGAGATCCATACATGCCATCATAGCCCATAGTGAATCGCCAATGTAATATGCAGCCGTGCTCGCCTCATAATTTTCCGCTTAAATCAAACTTGAATCACTCTTGGTTAGAAGCTTCATGCTTGTCATTGACCTGAGCAAAATAAGGCGATGAATTTAATAGCTAATTCCCATATGGCAGCAAACATGTAAACTCATCAGACACAAAAGAAAGACCCCGGATCATATTATCGTCTAGCGAATCCCCAAAACATAAATAAATATGCTCCTTACAACCGTATCGACCCTCCTGGACGATAACTCTCTCAAAAAGAACCGCCTACCCCACTGAAACAACTAACATCCTGCCCATCATATACAACTTATGCCTTACTATGCCAACAGGACAAACCAACCTTGCCATCATGTCAATCCCCAACATCGAACCGGCCATCGTTCTGATGATAGACGTCTCGAAGCCATGCTGGGCCGTTGTTATTGCCAAAATTTCATGGCAATCCTGACACCTTATAATAAGACCTAAAACAATCCACAGCATTGCCGGCCACAAAATACCCTACCTTCCTCACACACCACTCTCCATCTATGACCGATCCACCCCTATCGAATGAGTCCCACAGACGCCTTCATCACCCGCCACATAACCACTTTCGCCCTCTCATCACCTACGCTCTACAAAGCCTCCCACATTGCCGCAGTCGGACCACTAAAACCCAACATTATCGCATCACTCCACCTACAACACATCTCAACTACATAACTGACACATCTATGCCCAATCCCCACGGCTCGCCATAGCTCGGTAGTATACAAACCGCGCCTGCACACTATCCTCTCTACCCTCACACACGCTCCATCCCACCGCCGCCATTCACTCTTAAGCGCACAACCCAACCCACAACCCACCCTCCTAGTCAACCTTATTGCTCCCTGATGGCTTCTTCCAAATTCAGCACCTAAGCAGAAACTCCCTCAAAAAGCGATATACAACTCCCCATCAAGCAGCACATATTTAGTAGCTTATACCGAATTTTCTGGAAAACCGATTCGACGATTTGCAAAATCAACTAACTCCTGTCTCCAGTCACGGCTTTTCTGGATGTCAAATCGGCTATCTCATCCTCAACTTGTCTATCCAGCCGATACCCTGAACAAATCTGCGCAAGATCATTGGCTTCTAAATATGTCCAGGAATATATTCTATTATACATCTGACAAGCTCTTAACAAATCCGTACACTTCCTTCTTAATATACCTCAAACGTCATCCCTCACTCATATTCTCCAAGCAACTGTTTACCACCAAACAAAAATCGCCAATTATCTCTATACATCGCTTGATCTCCTTTATGAGTTGAAGTCCTTTAGCACCCCTCGTACTCGCCTGATATTTAGTTCCATAAGCTTAATTTAAAAAGCAAACTCAAAACTCCCCGCAGCATATGATAACTAAGCGATACCAAGATCCATTTTGTGCAAACCGATCCATCGAAAAAAACAAAAGCCTGGGACGGCTCTACATATCTTCTGACCCCTCTGTTGCACAATAAAATCGCCACGCCTGTCCCTTAATCGCCTGGCCATTTTCATTACCTCAAGTCACTCTTCAAGCAAAAACCCACTTGCCAACTCGCTCTCTCTATCATGACTGACCGAC
>RYFJ01001274.1:0-216283 GCA_003991445.1 Oryza meyeriana var. granulata
AAGGAGAGCAGCAGAAACTGTATGAAATACTAAACGTATCTTGAGCACACAAGCTTTCTGATACAATTGTGCAGGGACTAATGCATTATAGAAAATTTGCTTTTGACATTGCTAGGTTGATAGGCTAGGAAATGGAAGCATTTTGTTTGCATCCATGTGGTGTTGGATGAGCCTCCAGAATTCCGAAAGAGCATTATATATTTTGTTTTGTTGGGAGTACTTAACTCACATTAGAAGAGCAAAGTATCGTTAATTATGTGTGTTATGTAAGTACTATGAAACTGATGTAATGGAATCTGGTGATGATTATGCTAGATGAATTCTAATTTCAGTTTCCCCTATTTGTATGAATATATGGATTATTGTGTATGCTTTATGGTGTATTAGATTATGTTGCATGTCCAATTTCATTTGATCAACTATTATTCATCTGCTATACCATTTCAAAGGTGATGAATGCAAATATCCTTATGACAAATAAAATATGCATAATATGCTTGGTGATCTATGAAGATTCTAGGTAATTCGTCAAGTATAAGCTCTCCCTCAAACCCACGACTAATTTATTTATGACGAAATCAATGAATATGTGACATTATTACGTTGTATGCATGACAAAACTTTTTGTCATAGAAACAGTACATACATTATGACGTCCATATTCATCATTGAAGGAAAGATATTCCATGAAAGTCGCGTACAAATATTTCGATCATTAAAAAGTGTTAATTTGTGACGGCGGCTTCCATGACGAACCGTGTGACAAAAATATGTCATAGTGAGTATTATATACGAATATGCACATAATATGACGTTTTACACCATCATAGAACATTAGATTCCTTGTAGTGCCGGGAGTGTTCTCAATACGATTGTATCACTTTAATGTAATTGACTGAGTTCAATAAAGTTTCTTTTATCTAAAATAAATTTGGCTCTCCAAGTTAAAATTTAGCCATCATAAGCAAAAAAGAGCGTCCAACAGATTCTCTATTTGGCTGGCCAAGCCATCTGGCTGGCCAAACTCTACTCCACACTGGTCAAACTTGGCTAGCCAACTCTAGCTTGCCAAATGGTAGGGCCCACCCCAATCTCTTCTCCCATCCCTCTCTCTCCTGTCGGTACCTCTCTCCTACGTCGGCCTTGCCTCGCCTGTCACCGCGGCGCAGCCGCGCCTGCACCTCCGCGCCCCACCGGCCGCGCCTACCTCCCCCGCCACCTACGCCACTGCCACCGCCGCCGGCCCCGTTGCCTGCCGCCGCGGCACAGCCACGCCTGCCT
Organism: Oryza meyeriana var. granulata; assembly: GCA_003991445.1. NCBI lineage: Eukaryota > Viridiplantae > Streptophyta > Magnoliopsida > Poales > Poaceae > Oryza > Oryza meyeriana. Next base: position 1,282 of record RYFJ01001274.1, read on the forward strand.
CCCCCGCCGCCGCCTTGGCCCCTACCTCGCTCACGGCCATGGCCATGGCCACGCGCACCCCAACCTCCACCACCTCCACTCCATTCCCGCCAACATCCAGATCTGCTGCCCAAAGATGCCAGAGCTCTCCCACCCAGCGGCCCAAGCCACGGACAGCTTGTAGGAGCGCGCCAAGGACATCCTTGTGGTTGTCGTCGGGATCCTCTTCGGCGTCGGCTGCGGCGCGCTCACCACCGCCTCCATGTACCTTATGTGGTCTGTCCTCGCCGGTGCCCGTCGCCGGCGCCGCCCTGGCCGTCGGCACCCGTCGCTGGCTCTAGCAGTAGCAGACTGGAGAGAGATGTTGGGGAGGGAAAAAAGAAGAAGTAAATAGAGACTAACATATGGGACCCACTGTCAGATTGGAGAGTACAATGGAGAGGCTGTTGGAGTGAAATACAAATTTGATACTCTAAACTTTTTAGCTGGCTACCCAAATGAGTATTTAGAGAGACAAAAATAGCTACTCTGTTAGAGATGCTCTAAATGAAACAAACACAGCCACCCAGATAGGAGGTGGGACGGCTCATGTAATTAGAGATAGAATACAACTCGGCTTCATGTTACCTTGTATAACAAAAAAAAGGTTAAAGTCCTAGCCGAATACTCTATGTACAAATAAGAGAATCCTAGGCTGAATACTCTATTTTAAGGCATTGAATATATATCCTTTCAAGAATCGATAGCTAGTCCCAAATAAAATTGGGATGCAGATATCACTCAGGTACACCTCGTAATGAACTAGGCTTCAGTCCAAAGTGATTAAAGGCTTATAAATTCAGCCTAATTATCACTAGCAAATTTTCAGTCATAATTGACTGAAGAATTAATTTTTCAAGTAATTATCACTCGAGAAAGATTTAAAAGTTAAAGTTCCTGACTCTATGTTTAGTTGCTTCATAACTAAGCACAGAGTCAGAGGCTACACCTAATAAATGCGCCTATTCGGTGCACACTACTTATTATTTTGTAGGTTACAGACTTTGGCTCTACGTTTAGTTGTTGCATAACTAAACATAGAGTCGGGAGGCTACACCTAATAAGTGCACCTACTTGGTGCACGATATTCAATCTTTTATAAAGCCCTTCATAGCCTCTTGGCTAGCTATCAGAAGCAGTACTCAGGAAGAAAGGCACTCAAAAATTGAGTAGTCGAGAAGATAGCAATAAGGAACTTTTTATCGTGGAGGAAGAACACACAGCGACATGCTATGACTTGACTATGAAAGTCTTAGGGGCTACTATGGAGGACATGGGTCCTGAGTACCCTTACAGGAGACAAACATGGCCACCCAGCTAGGAGGTGGGCCGGCTCATGTAATTAGAGATAGAGTAGAACTCAGTTTCATGTTACCTTGTACAACAAGGAAAGGAATAGAATCCTAGCCGAATACTCTATGCACAGATAAGAGAATCCAAGGCCGTATCTGGCTAGGTTTTCTACCTTGTAACCCTCGTCCCTCGACCTATATAAAGTGGGCAGGGAGCCCCCTCGGGGAAACAACTTATACACAAGCGAAAGTAATCTACCATAACAGGAGTAGGGTATTATCTCTCGCCGAGGGCCTGAACCTGTCTAAATCTTCTTGTCTTTTGAATCCATCCAGCTTTAGGTCAAACGTATAGCCTCTACATCTTTATTGTCGATATACAACATGGACAATTGGCACGCCACACCTAATAGGTGTAGTCCCTGACTTATCAACTGCGAGCGGCGCACAAGGACATCAGGGATCGACCACATCGGGATCTCCATCAAGACATCCAAGCTTGCTGTCATGAACGCAAGGAAGACGAACAACGCTGACTCGAAAACGAGCACCACCGATTCGGTCTCCACTATGATAGCTTCAGTCGTGGAAGCCGGACCCCGCACCGACGGTCCCCGGAGCATTGGAGCTACTCGGATGATGGAGTCTCGGCCTTCACATCCGACTTACTTCAAGTCAACTGTCTAATCGGCTTCAAGTCGACTAGGATCGAGAAGTATGACGGCAAGACCGACCCTGAGTCTTGGCTCATGATCTACACTTTGTCAATTCAAGTGGCTGGAGGCAACCACAAGAAGAAGAACGGTGCCAGCGCAACGACGAGCGGGATCGTTTTGACATTCACTACGATTGTGATGATCATTGTGATAGATCTTCTCGATGCCGGATTTCCCCACGACACCGAACTCCCCCACCTCTTCAACTTGGCCATGCAGTCAGAGAGTAGCTTCAAAAGTTTTTCCCCCAAGCCGAGTCTAGGAAAGAGCCATGAGCTGACTCCCGACACTCAGGGGCTATGACTAGTTGAGCATAGTGTTTAAACGTATAGAGTAAACTAATCGGGGAAATTAAAATCAATAAGAGGAGGAACGCATATTTACATACATCACAAAATACTTCCATTTTCCTCGGGAGATTGTTTTCTACACTAGATGCTATTCATCCTACATGTTTATAATGCAGGGTCTAGATCTAGATACGGGTAGCAGGAACTCATGGCTACGAGCCTATCTCCTACGCTCGAGGACTGGACTAGCCGGCCAAGGTACACTTGGATTGCGACACTTCAAAAAACACTCGGGATGCCCATGAGGGCCACTAGCTTAGTACTCGTGCTAGTTGGGACTCAGATACCACCTCTACCTCTGTATGCCCCATGAGGGCCGCCAGCTAAGTACTCACGCCAGTCGGGACTCGGATACCACCTCTACCTCGGTATGCCCCATGAGGACCGCTAGTTGAGTACTCGCGCTAGTTGGTACTCAGATACCAGCTCTATATCGGTACTCTCCATGAGGGCTGATAGCTGACTACCGGCACCAGTCAATGTTTGGGTACCACTCTGCTGGGTAAGGTCTATCCCATGAGGGTCGCCAGCCGAATTCTATGCTAATACGATGTTTGGGTACCTTATTTAGCTACAACTTTGCTGGGTAGGGTACGCCCCATGAGGGTTGCTAGCCGAATCCTATTCTAATGCAAGGTTCAGGTACCTTATTTAGCCACAACTCTATCAAGTTGGGTATGCCCCATGAGGGCCGCCAGCTAAATCCTGCTCCGACGCAGGGTTCAGGTACCTATTTGGCCAAAACACAATGCGCCCCACGATAGGCTAAAAGTTGGCCACCACACTAGTCGTGGTTAAGTACCGTACAATATAATTTCAGGCTTAGGCTGTGAGGTATGCTCTATACGAGCTGACAACTGGTCACCGCACGACGGGATGCAGATACCACTTGGCCAAACTAGGTTTGGTACCTAGTAATGGGCCACGCAATAAAAGGGTTTCTTAAATAGCATGCCTTATTGGGTCGCCCGTTGATCATTATAAAATCGTGCTGCATGTGTTGTTTCACAAGATTCCGAATAAATAATCAGATATGCTTCATGATAAGCCAACAGTCGGGTGTAATGCACTCGGTGTTGATGTTTTGTATCAGCAATAATAATATAGTGCTACTCGTGAGACCTAAACTTGATGGATTGCAAAGGAACACGAAACAATTTATACTGGTTCAGGCCCTCGAGATGAGGTAATACCCTACGTCCAGTTGTGGTGTATTGCCTTTGAGGTTTCTCTGGTGAGATTTGCGCTATGCCCTCAGGGGGCGCCCTGCCACCCCCTATATACCGGGGGACAGGGTTACAGAGTAGGAACCCCAGTCGGACTCCAACCAAGGGATTTCCTTTCATGAATACAACGTTCCCGACTTGGAGTATATCCTTCCCTTGTCGTACAAGGTTATGTATGTCGTATCCTATTATATCCCTAATTACAAGGTTAGGCCTATCCTTTGTCCGAGTGGCCCAAATGCTTCTCATGAGGTACCCGGGGCCTATGGCCTCAACAGCAACTCCTGAGACCTTCATAGTTGAGTCACAGCTGATGTCGAGTGCTCATCCTCCACGGTGAAGAATTCCCGAGTGCATTGCTCCCGAGTACTCTTTGTCCGAGTACTTCTTCTCCCGAGTCCTGCTTCATGTCAACTAGCAACGAGGCTATGAAGGGCTTCATAGAAAAATATGAAGGTCTGCAACATAAGACAGCCAAGACTCGATATTGCAGAGAAGTGTGCTCGGGATTCACTCGGGAAGACAACGACAAGGAGACTTACTTCTTATCTTGGCCCAGTTTTTGTCCCTGAGTTTGTCCACGGACCCACTCAGCCATGTTTCTCTCTCCTGGCTGGTCCGCTCCAAGTCATCCTTGGCCACCTGGAGCTGGTGAAGCTGGAGCAACTGTGGGGCGAGCTCTGTCAAGACCTTACCCATTTTTTCAGAGCAGTTGACAACCTTTTGCTGAAGATATACCAAAGTCAGTCAAAATCGACAGACAGAGTACAAGAGTCAGAAAAATCATCAATCAGCAAATGCAGCAGGATTGATTGTGTACCGAATCCCCTTCGACGTGGCAATTGCAGCGTACATCAGATTGGTCCTCTCTCTTAGAGCTGCTTGCTCATCGTGCTCAAAACTCTCCGCCACCCCCTCAGGAGTAACCCAATAAAATGTTTTGGGGAGGTTTGGCGGAGGAGCTTCAAGCCTGGGGAGGTCACCCTCTTCAGAAGATGATGACAACTCCGACGATGGGGTCCTGGGCCTCAGCTCAACCACTACAGAGGCTTCTAGGATTGGCTCAGGGGCTGGAGCTGCAACTTCAACTACGACGTCCTGGCTAGCTGGTGCTGGTGGCTTGGCTATCGGGATCGCCTCAGCCTCAGTAGCTGGGGCGACCTCTGGCTCGGTCTGTAGCATTACTTGCTCTGGCTCAGCCAGGATGGGTTCGGCGGCAGGGGTTGGTGGCACAGCCCCCTCGGGTCTGTGTCACTTCACTTCCTGTAGATATCATCAACAATCATGATACTACAATGACATTCAAGTCTCTCAGAAGGTTGAAGATTCTCTACTACCTCTTGGAAATCTTGAATTTCCATAGTGGTGCTCCAGTGGAGGTCGGCGAGGGGCTTGACAACCTGCTCGGCGGTAGAGAGCCACCGGCTATTAGGCTCGTCGGTGCAGTAGTTGGCGGAGGCGAGTTGGCCTCGGTCGGCGTTATGCTTGACACAGCCAATTGGGGGGTTGAGGCACTCGGCAGTGCTAGCCTCGGGCTTGGCGGCTTGGGGGCTGAGCTGATGGGGTCCTTGATCTTTAGGCTCCCCTGCGCCATACTTGACATGCTCTTCTTCTTCCCCTGGTCAGTCATTGGTCTTTTCCCAGCCCTCTTGGGGCTAGGTTGGGCAGCAGAGGGGCTAGCAGGGCATTTCTTTGATCCCACGGCTGATTGGTCCTAGGAATCAGCATCGAATTCCTCGCAGTCCTGCAAATATTTGGATAACATCCATCATACATTGCAGAGTTGGATAGACATTCATAACATTCATCACAAATGGATATCAAGTCAAGCAACATCACAAGATTACCTTTGGCCGAGGCCTGCCCTTGCAATAGGGCTTGGGGGCTCGCTCCTCATCCTCAGTCTCCACCACCCCGTTGACGAAGAAGCCTAACAAGATGTCAGTTACCTTGTCCTTGTCAGTGACGTCAGGATACTCCCGGTTGGGGTCGTCCTTACCCTAATAATCCCAGCCGAAATGGCTCCTGGCCTTTAGTAGTCGGGTACGGCGGTTCAAGAAGCATATTGCCACACATGGACCTGTCAATCCTGTGCCCTTCAGGAGGTCGATCTTCTCCATCAGCTGGTACACTTGCCCTATTTCTTCATGTGTTGGCACAGAGGACCAGCTGGGCAGGACAGTTGGAGGAGAACCAGAGAAAGGGGGCAAAGAGGGTTCAAGATTTGAGCAATAAAACTACTCTCGGTGCCATCCCTTGAGGGAGGTCTTCAGGGGGACGTTGAGGTAGATTCTTTTCATCTCATTTCTGAGTTGAAGGCCTGCCCCCCCCCCCCCGATGGTCTGGATCTTATTTTTGGAAGGCCAGGGCTTGATGTGAAAGAGATTGAGATGGGGTTTGACTCCCAGAAAAGATTCGCAGAGAGTGGCGATGATAGAAATATGAAGGATTGAGTTGGGATTGAGATTCACCAACTCGATCTGATAAAAAGCAAGGAATTGGCGAAGGAAAACCGAAGAGGGGGGCTAAGCCGCAGTCAAAGAACGAGGTGAAGATAACAGTTTCACCTGGTTTGGGGGCTAGAACGGATTCCCCCTTGGCGGTGCGCCAGTGGATGACCTCCTGCTGCTGCAAGATCATCCGTTCCTCCAAGAGCTTCAACTTCACCGGACTGCAATCTGACATCGGCCACATTCCGGCTGTTATCTCGGGGATCTCAAATGGTGCCCTCGGCATTGCTGGAGAGGAAGGAATATAGCGAAAAGGCTTGTGGAGCTTAGAATCGACGCTGGGAGGTGGATCTCAGTTGGTCTCAAGCCGGGAGCGCAAGTAGCAGTGAACCCTAGCAAGGCAGAGGCGCGAAATTTGGGCACGGTTTCGGGAAGACGAAGGGATTCGACAGATTAGGGAAGAAAGGGGAATCTTTTCTCTCTCTCACTACTTTATAAGACCTAAATCAGGTTAGTGGGCCTGGGCCAACTAGCTTGGTGATGAGCTATAAGATATGAGTTTCTAAATAGCATGCCCTATTGAGCCGATTGCTGGCTGTGTTAAAATCACAGTATATATGCTATTTTACATAAACCAATTAGAATAATCAGATAGGCTTCATGTTAAGCCTAATTGCTGGACACATGTGTTCAGATATCTGAATTATTCAACAGGTATTGAGGATACATCCTTAAAAGGATCAACAACTGATCTCCATTAAAATTGGGGATGCAGGTATCTCTCAAGAACACCTGACCACATATTGGGTTAAAAATCCATGAAGTGGTACTCGGCTTACATGTTTAGCCAAAATTTCCTTGAGCAAAAATACTTCCAGCTGACATGATACTGAAGAGCCTAATTTCTATAGTATATTATTCGGAAAAGGCTTACAGGTTAAAGATCTTTGCCTTTATGTTTAATTGTTTCGCAATTAAGCACAAAGTCGAGGGCTACACCTAATAGATGCGCCTATTCGGCGCACACTATTCATATTTTCTATGAAGCCCTTCATAGCCTCGTTACCAGCTGATATGAAGCGGGACTTAGAGAAGAGGTACTCGGACAATGGGTACTCGGGAGTAAGGCACTTAGGAAATCTTCACCAAGGAGGATGAGCACTCGACATAAGCTGTGACTCAACTATGAAGGTCTCAGGGGCTACTGTGGAGGCCATAGGCCCCGGGTACCTCATGAGAAGCTTTCTGGCCACTCGGACAGAGGATAGGTCCAATCCTGTAATTTGGGATGCAACAGGACTCGGTGAATATTACCTTGTACGATAAGGAAAAGGATATAGTTCTAGTCGGGTACGTTATATCTCTAGAAGGAAATCCCTTGGTCGGAGTCCGACTGGGATTCCTACCCTGTAGCTTTGCCTCCTCGATATATAAGGGGAGGCAGGGAGCCCCCTAAGGGTAGAAGAACAACAGAGAACAGAATCTCACCAGAGAAACCTCAAAGGCAATACACCATAGTTGGAAGCAGGGTATTACCTCACATCGAGGACCTGAACTAAGATAAATTGTTTCGTGTTCCTTTGCAGTTCATCAAGTTTAGGTCTCACGAGTAGCCCTATATTATTATTGCCGATATAAAGCATCGACACCACTCTATCACCCCCCCCCCCCGTCGCATCCCATAGCCCCATGCGCCTGCCACCCCGTCGCTTCGCGTCGTAACTACCGGAAGGGATGGTACTCTGCTCGGCCACGTTGAGTCTTGTGCCTGCCGGTCTAAACAATGCACGGACGATGAGCCAAGTCACGAACCACCATCGCCCTTGGGCCACTCGCTGCCACCACAAGGACACACCATCCCCCTGCCACACCCTGTCGCTATCGTCATCCTTGCAGCCTCGATCTATCGCATCCCGCCCGCATCGGCCATCATGACAACACAGACACCAGTCCTCATAGCCATCGAGCCATCAGTCCGAAGCCTATGTCGACACCGAGCTCGACCTTCGGACCACCAGGGAGTCAAAGGCCTTCCCTACTGTAACACCCCGCTTTCAGCGAGACGTTAAGCAATATTTCGCAAAAATCTACCTATGAAAATTTTGCTTCTTGTGTGTTGTGTTGTATGTTGTACCTAGATCTCAATCTGCCACTTGTCCTTGATCTCGACAAATCCCTCCTCTCAAAAATCCTCCGTTCTGAAGTAACTCGAATCGCCGCTATCGAACTTCTCACCAAAACCCTAAGGCGAGTTCCCGATCTTCTCCTCTGTAAATCTCCACTTCGATGTCCGTTCCGAAAATCCGAGTCCAAACCCTAAACATTTCCTTTGAATCTTTCCGTAAACCTCCTTGTTCTCTCTCCCCCTTGAACCCCTGAGAAATTTCGAGATTAGATAATACAACTTGAGCGTCAATCATCCACCCGAACCCTGTTTGCCAATATAACTATATATATACACCATGTATATATCTCCTCGAGTATACACCCACCTACAAAAGCATGTATATATATACATGTATACATGTACCAACCCTCCTCTCGGCTCCACCAAATTGTGTGTGTATATATATATACACCTCTCTAAATATATGTATACATAAAACCCCCTAAACATACCCACGTAAATATGTGTATATATATATATGTCGGATTTCTACTTTTGAACCCATGAAAAACTCCTACAAAATGTCAAGATCATCCCTTGTTTTTCCCCCCTTGATGCCCTGTTTTTCCAGGAGTTCAAAAATGTATTTGAATTCAAATTCCAAAAATCAAATACCCCAAAACCCTTCCCAAAATACCCAGAGAAAAATAAAAGGTGTTACTATACCTACTGGGCCGCCCCTTCCTCAGTCTAGCCCAGCAATCTGCAACACAGAGCGCTCCCCGCCCGCACTCGCCCGATGGCTGCCGTGTGTCCTGGGCATCGTGCGCCTGCCGTCGATCCCCCTCACTCGCTCGCGCACGGCCGTACCGAGCCGATCGCCGCCATGTGCCTCCCCGCTCGCGCCCCGCCATCGATCTACCCTCCACTGTTCGTCTCCTTCCTCTCGTCGCCATCCTGTTCCCCGTTCCTCACCTCGGATCCGTTCGGTCAAATGCCCCATAGCCGCCCGACGCCATCCCGGCGCCGCACCCGGCCCCACAGGCGCCGCTAGCAGCCAAAGCGTGGACACCGAGCCGACCGCGCTTTTTCTCGTCTCTTTCTCTCCGCACTCGCCGCCCTATTCCTGCCTCTTCTTGGCCACTCCGACTGCGCCCACCTCGGTCAAAAGATATCACTGCCGATGTCACCTTGTTCCCCACCATGACCAAGCCCGACGCCAATCCTCCCGCCCAAGCTCTTCAATTTCGGCCACCCGATACGCCACCTCCACCACCCGATGCATCTCCACCGCAGATTCAAATCCTCCGCCGCGTGAGAAATTTGCCTCGGCGCCTCCGCCGCAGATTCAAATTCACCTCCATGATTGGGCACGGGAAATCCCAAGCGTGCCCAACCGATCTATCCATTCCCCTCCTCGCCTATAAAATGCCCTCCGCGAGTCCCCCTCCTTCCCCTGTTCTCTCTTCGCTGCCACCGCAGCTGGCCGCAGCTCGACGCGCCGCCTGCCGACCGTCGTCTTCCCGGAATCCGGTCGGGCCACGCCGGCGCCAAGCCTCTCAGGCATGTCGACTCCCCGAGTACCTTCGCCCAGTCCTGGAGCCGAGCGTCTCCGCACAGCTCCCCTTCCCGTCGGCCTCCCCTTCTCGCCATGGGCTATTTCCCTTGGTGAGCTCCCTTCCCCCATATGTGATGCTCTTGAATGGCGCCTAGACAATGGTGCTCAAGCGCTCACCGAGGCTCGGGTTCCCCTCTGTTCCTTTCCCCTTTTCGCCATGGTCGCCGTCGTGGTCTTTCCTTTTCTCTCCCTCGCCGCTGCCAAGCATGGCCGTGTACCACCGAGGTTTGCTTGGTCGATCTCCGAGCCATCGCGGCTGATCTTCCCTCCCCCCCTCGCCGGCGAGCTTCCGAGAGCTGCCATGGCCGTTGCCGTCGTCTACCTCGCTTTCCTCTCTCCGCCGTCTCGGCATCCTCGTCGCCGGCCGCCGTTGCTCGTCTCCGGTGCAATCCAAGCCGCTCAAGGTCTTAGTCATGGTCTCCTCCTTCCGATGGTGCCGCCACTCGAGGTCCCTCGCCGCCACTCGCCGGTTCGCTCCCCACCGCCGTGGGCCATCGGATTGCCGCGCTATTCTCTGTCTAGCGCTTGTTGCGCGAGCGAGAGCCAAGCCGAGCCGCGCTACTTACTCCCTGACCGCCGGGTCCCAGTCGCAGTGGCCCCTCGCCCTGTGCAGCTGCCAACCGGGCCCCACAGCCCATTTCCCCTCTTTGCTTCACTCTGCCATGTGGGCCACCACCTTGACCCCGGCCCACAACCGGCCCCTCTCTGTTCCCTGCCCTGTGGGCCAATCCTGTCAGCAGCCCCACGTGGAGAAATTCCTGTGTGGCTGACCTACAGGACTATACTGCAGGTGGGCCCCAGCTGGCAGTGATTCCAGAGCATATTCCTTTAGAAATTCCAAAATTAATCCCATTTCTCAGTTATCCAGAAATTCAATAAACCTTCGGAAATTCATATCTTCTCATCCGTCCATCCGATTGACTCCGTTTCAGTTCCAGTATTTTTCAAAAAATGAGATCTTTTTCTTGGATTTTTTCCAACAATATTTCTTCCAGAAATTAAATAAATCTTTTTCCTGTGATCCAAAATTCATATTAATCTTCAAAAATTCATATCTTTTTATCCGTCCATCCGATTGACTCCATTCCAACTCCAGTAATTTTCTAAAATTGAGATCTATTTAATGGCACTATTATTAGCACTAAATAGGATCTTTTACTGGTCTTTGTGTAGATTTTTGTGTGTTTGCGTATAGTAACGATCGCCGGAAATTTAATCCGGAGCAGATTTCGCGACGATTCTCGAAGACCAGTGAAGACCTAGAGCAAGGCAAGTCACCTTTGATCATCTCGAACCCATAATTTCTGAACAAGTATTTTAATTGACAAATCACATAAACTAGGTTACACTGTTATACTTTCTTGGCCACAGTCGCAGGACGACCAACAGGCCACCAACCCATTTGCTGCATGACCTCCTTGATTGATTGTGGTTCCCTTAAACATCCTTGTCACCTCCCTTGATAGATCCCGGTATCCATGTCGACGGGAATGGTATCGGTGATCGCTTATCGAATTTAAAAATGTCTACGATGGGTAAAACTTGGGTTTATAAAACTTTGGAAAATCCGACACCTGGGTCGGAGCCTTGAAAATAAAATAGTTTATGAAAACCGCGGTACGGGGATCGTGCCATCAGGACGAGTCTCTCGCACTGCAGCTAAGGACCGATTCCTCAGGAATTTCATCCGAATATATGACAATACAACCACATGGGTGATATGGAATAACTCCTGGCTGAGTAACGAGTCTCCCAGGGACGCCTTGCGTGCCATTGGACTGTGGATCGTGCGGGAGAGCGTCGGGGGTGCCTCCTAGGTTCCTGGCACATCATGGTCTGAGGACCTACCCTGTTGTTGGTCTGAGGACCCCTCCGGTTGGCATGGGGTAACCTGGGAGGGTTTGGGAAATGCTTTGTCGCGAAAACCTCTACGTCACCACATCATACCCAATGCGTGTGCACTGGTGACTAGAGTGAGTTGCTTCGTGTGGGTAAAGTGTATCCCCTTTGCAGAGGTCTAAACTGTTTGAACAGCTATGCCCATGGTCATGGGCGGATGTAAGGTGATTCCTTAGCGTAGTTTTATTTGACAACTGCTTGTGAAATGATGTTTGAGGATTGGAAATCCGATTTCAGAAAATATTGAGAAGTGACATGGACAACAGGGCTGTGGGCTCGATGAGGTTGGATCAGCTGATGGCGCTGGATCCCGGAGGCCAACTCTTGAGAGTTGCGCCGATTCAAAAATTGATACAACTTACTCCGATCGGGCGAGATTCACCTCACCCTGATTGTTGAGAAGCACACACTAGTTGATTTTTTAAAAGATTTAAACAAAGCAGGTTGCAAAATAACCAGCCTCTCTTTGAAGCTTGTAACCACCACCTAAGTTCCCCTGGCTTGCTGAGTACGTAAGTACTCACCCTTGCTCTATATATATAGTTCTCCATCGAGAGCTAGATGTTGGAGTTCAGTGAAGAGAAGATTTAGGGTTTCGTCCTGGTTCCCAGCCGTTGCCTGTGTGTTGGGACATAGTCCGCTGTTCCGCTGCTGCCGCTGCCTCTATGTTGTTCGTTGTTGTCTCTGGCTTGCTCAGAAGCTGCAACGTAAGTTAAGATATATGTTTATTTAAGTATTTATTTATTTAAGGTACTGCAATGATGTATTTCTGATTGCCATGGATACCGGTGTTGATTCCTGGGACTGGTATCTGTATCGCGGTTCCGCGGGAGGGCAGTTCACGCTGTTTTCTTATGGCATACCCTATTTGGTGCCGTTGTACGGCGGTGACAGATCGGGGTGTGACACCTACCACCCTAACGGCTCCACCGCCACGCCATCCACGTCGTGCCACTCATGCCACACCAACCAAGTCACACCTGGGCAAGTTGACCACCATCGCCGCGCCATCTTGTGCCCGCTGGTCCGAGGGACCTAGACACCGAAACTATTCTCGGACCGCCATAGACCCAGCACCTTCCTCTCCACCACCATGCCGTCCTTGCTGAAGCCCGTGCCTATAAAAATGGCAGCCGCGCTCGCCTCGCCATACACACCTCTTCACACGACCGGCGTGCACCTCGCCACAGCCCACCGCTTGTTGCCGCCTGATCCTGCCGCACCAAGGACCGACGTGAGGCTCCGCGGTTGGATTGAGGATGAGAAGCCCGAGCTCGACTCCGGCTGCCACCCTAGCCGCCGCTCGGTAAGCCCCCTTGCCTGCCTTCTTCCCTCCTTTTTCCACTGCTCCACCAAGCGGCCGCGTCGGGCCACTCCTGCCCCGCACGCGCCGACCACAGCCGCCACCGCCGCCCTTTTCTCCATCGCCGGATCCCGGCAACCTCTCCGAGGCCACCACAGCCGCCGCCAACGCACCGCCGCCCTCGCCTCTCCTTCTTTGCCTCGCGGACGCAGCGAGGACGATGAAGACAGCAGGGGATTAATTTCCCCCTCCCGGGGGCTGACATGTGGGCCATGCCATTAAGGTTAGAGCATAGACTAAGAAAAGAGAATCCTAAGAGTATTAATATGACATGTGGACCCCTCCCACTTAAAAACCTTTTTTTAAAAACCCTTCTTAGTTATGTGCCACTACCATATGGGCCCCAGGCCTAAGTTGGTCAGCTGGGCCAGGTCACACCTTGATCTGGGCCCACTTGTTAGCCATATATACCTATTTCCCTAAGGAAAATAATTCAAATAGATATAAAATCCCATGGACCCCACCTGTCAGTGACCCAAACCTTTTCCGTTAATAAAAAATATTGGGAAGTAAATTAAAAAGACTTGAGGAATTATTCCAGTAAAGGAAAAATATGATTTAAACTTTGAAAATTCATAACTAATTCAAATGGAGCCCAAATCGAGTCAAACATGTGTCTAAAATTTTTTAATTCAAGATCTACTTTCTGGACCAAAAATAATAGTTGTCAAAAATATAATTTTTGCACAAATATGAAATAAAGACTAGTGGATAATTAATTCCCCATATTAAAATCCTCTTTATACTAATTTATAAATTCAATGATGGGATTGGAGCCCCTAAACCATAAAAATCTAAATACACCAATGTCGATGCTTTATATCGGCAATAATAATATGGGGCTACCTGTGAGACCTAAACTTGATGGATTGTAAAGAAACACGAAACAATTTATCCTGGTTCAGGCCCTCGAGGTGAGGTAATACCCAGTGTTTGCCATACTGTTTTAGGGGGGGTTACCACCCCCCCACGGTATGGCGGTTACTGCGTGGTTACCGCGGTAACCGTCCAAAACCGCACGAAATTCATCTCCAAAATTTTAAATTCAAAAATTTCAAATCTCACGATAAGGTCGCGTTTACCGCGCGGTATCGCGCGGTAACTGCACGTTAAGCCGTGGTAACCGCAGTATGTTGAAGCTAAAAAGAAAAGGTTGCGGAAAAAATTGTAAAATGTAGTAAAAATTCTAAAAAATTGTAGAAAATTCAGAAAAAAATTGTGGATATCTATAGAAAAACAATGTAATATTGCATAATTTTTTTTGCATACCCCTTGCTATCGTTTTTACACTTAAATAAAGTGGAAATTATATCCCAACCCATCTTTTATTTTTTTAAATTTCGATGGAGCTCCAAAATATGAAGTAAACTTTATTATTTTCATAAACTTTCTTCACCATAGTGATCCATAATTCAAGTACTATCTACTAAAATTTTTTTGGATTTTTTTATTTTTTTTATATTTGAATTCGGATAAAAATTATTCAAACCAAACCGCCGGAAACCGATATCGTATCCCGGTGGTTTGGGCGGTAACCGCGCGGTCACCGATGGTTTCACAATCACTGGTAATACCCTACTTCCAGCTGTTGTGATTTCTCTGGTGAGATTTTGTTCTCTGTTGTTCTCTGCCCCAGGGGGCACCGCGCCTCTCCTTATATACCGAGGAGGCAAGGTTACAAGGTAGGAATCCCAGTCGGACTTGACCAAGGGTCTTCTTCTAGGAATACAACGTATCCAACTAAGACTATATCCATTTCCTTATCGTGCAAGGTAATATGTACCAAGTCTTGTTGCATCCCTAATTACAAGATTGGGCATATCCTCTGTCCGAGTGGCCAGAAAGCTTCTCATGAGATACCCGGGGCCTATGGCTTCCATAACCAAGATCATGCCTAACCTTGCATATTAGAATACCATGATAACAAAGCTAAATATATTTGAATTACTTAACTAAATGATTAGTGCAATATTCCATTGAGTAGACTAACCATGCAAATTCCTAATGCTCAAGTAAATAATAAATTCTTAATATGTAATCCTCAACTCATATATACACAGAACACCCAATTCAAGTTATATAATAAACTCCATAAATTATTCTTAAACATATTGACCTAAGGATCACTTAACAAGCATGCATGTCGGATAAATGCGAATAATCAAGGCATCACATAATTATAGATCAACTATTAATTTAAGATCAGCCATTACCAAATTCACGCCATGTGATGACACTTGAACTAAAATAAATGTAACCATAAGTTAATTTACAGAGCATGAATATTTGCTGAGCTTTAATTATAAGCCATTGCAAAACCTCTACTGCCAACCATTTAATTTAGATGGAGACTAGTTTAGCCATAAATTCCCCATATTTCAATAACTAAACCAAGACATATGTTATCAAGGTAAGTATTCTCCTTGTATTACCTAATTTCTACATAGCCACCATGACAACTAGAATAGTAAGCCTTAGCCTTTAAGTTTCCTTCCTTCCCAAGTTACTTATCCACTAAGGAACCTTAGCTCCTAAGCTTCCTTACTCTATAAGGTACTTGTCCACTAAGGTAGCTCCTAAGCTTCCTTGAGATGGCTTGCATGGTAAGTAACTTAGAGCCTAAGCCACATCAAGTTCCCTTGCCTATATAAGGGATAGGAACCCCATAGTTGCAACCCCCTTGGCCCTAGGAATCCATTAGCAAGCAAGAGGTATGAGCAGCCCTTAGGTTTGCTTTCCATCTATTTTATTGGTTAATTGCATTTGGATGTTATTTGAATATTGGTTTTCCCGTGCTCTATAGAATCTATTTATGTTAGTCAAGAGGCAACGTGTGCAGCTTTCAGGAGGTGAAGGTTGATCAAGATTTGTTATGAAGAATAATGACTATCTTGAGCAGGCAAGTCACCACATCCCCCTCCTTGAGCATATTGATCCTAGATTGCGAACTTATTTGTTTGTGAAATAAATTGCATGCTATATTTAAAATGTGATCCCAATTATCGATTATGCCACCCTTGCTTTGAGTAACTTGTTCCTTGAAGCCATGATATTAATCGAGTCCCTAGTTATATTTAATAAGCAATGCTTAGCCGTGCCTAGTTGCACTTGGGTGATTGAATCGCCCTTCCTCATGTCTTACATAAAAATAGGATGATTGATTGGGCAATCACAAGGGTTACAGTGATTGCCGAGGATGGAGACATGTAATGTCATCCCGCACGTATAATGAGGAACCATTTGCGAAAACCAAAAACAAGGAAAAACCTATTTCGACCAGGGCGGCAGGAAAGAAATTGGGTGGTTCTGGGAACAGCAAGTGCCGACTCTGGTCAATTAAGAACCGAGTCAAGAAGCTATGCGGGAAACGAACAGAGTGCGACCGCATCTCTCCTATGGGTATAGACCTAGAGGATTAGGTAACCCAAGTGGGGTGGCACCCCAGTCATGGTTGGTTCTGCACACGAAGAGTATGATGTCGCAAAGTGTTGAATATGTATTGTGATGATAAATGTCGACGAACTTAAAATACACCCTAAGTATATATATAGTGTACCTCCTAGATCTCTCGGGTTCTAGGACTCCTCTCACCACTAGCTCGAGGCGTTGGGTGCTAAGGGTGCATGAGGGTTCATAGTCCTTGGAGCGGGTGCCGCAATGCAAGGGAAGCCGAAAGACCAGGCCATGACAGGTCTCATGTGTTGGGGCTAAGCTCATGTGTTAGGCAAAGTCATAGGTTGCAGGTAAAGCGTACATCCATTGCAGTGTGAGTAAATCAATCTATTTGAATAGCCATGCTCATGGTTAACTTAGTGCCAGGACTTGTACATCCATTACAGTGTAAGTAAATCAATCTATTTAAATAGCCATGCTCATGGTTAACTTAGTGCCAGGACTTGTACTACTCTTGACTAGAGTCATAATTTTCTAAAATTAATTAATGGGTGGTTGGGATTACAGGATGGTGATGATTTGGATGGCTATGGCTATTGTTCCTTGGGAGGCAATGGGACAATGAGTCGTAGAAACTGCATGATCAGTGGTGGCAAGTCATTTCCGAGACGGTCTCAGGATTGGCGGATAAAACCTTCATTGAGCAAACATTACGATATTAAAACTGCTTTTAAGTCTACCCTGCTAGGTCATAGGTATTTATGAAATAGATTTCAAAATTGGCTTTATGCAAAATAAACTCAGCCCCTCTTTGAATACCCTGTGCATAAGAAACATATTTGCGTGGTGACTTGCTGAGTACCTATGTACTCATGGTTGCTCAATTATTATGTTCAGCAGAAGAACAAGCCAGAAAAGAAGACCTTGCTAATATGTTCTACATACTTAGTAGGATGGATGGAGTACTAGTTGGCTAGGTCACGGCCCTAGTCAACTGCCTATGGGCATGACGATTGGACCCTACCACTACTTGTTTTCTATTTGTTGTTACTCTGATAAGGTGCGGCCATTTAGGCCTTAATAAAGGTATAAACTCCTTAAGTCTTATTTCAATTCGTACTATATTGTGAGCTAGCTATGTTTTGTGTGTACCAACTATTGATCCAGAGATTGGAACAGAAAAACACAATAGTTTTCCAATTTTCAAAACCGGGGGCCAACAATATGCCTTGCATATAGATGGTAAGCATGGAAACCAATTAGATAGTAAGCGTGCTAAGCATGATTGGTGGTATGCATGGCAAGAAAGAAGAGAAGCACAAACCATTTATTTAAAAGGGAGATCATCTCGTATTTAATTTGTCCTTAATTTATAAGTCATGTTTTTTACACAAATTATAATATAATATTCAAAAAGCTAGGACATCTATGCAAGGGGTAGATCTAATGGACGGACATTAGCTTGCATGGGCCATGCGCGAACTTGTTCGGTCTTTCCCACATGCATCTGACTGCGAGACACTGTCGTAGAAAGTTTGTGCATATCAACATTATACATACAAACGGTTGATATAGAATCGATAGAAACTTTGATTCCGAATCGGACATATAAACTTTATGTGTACAAACTTACTAGCAAAGGAGAAACGCAGTGTCAAAAAAGAAAAGCATGGGGCGTTCGCGTGAGTTTGACACACATTAAAGTTTGCAAATTGGCCTTTTCATTACATAAGCATGTGGTCCACCTTCCCTGAAATAAGGTAAACCTCTAAAAGTACATTAAACATCCTCTAAGACTCTCCTACGACTTCCCTCAACACTTCTAATAAATTAGAAAATCAACACTTCTAATAAATTAGAAAATCCTAGAAATTCTGAGAGAAAAAAAGTAGAACGCGTGACTATAGATTTTTACTTATATAGGTAGATTCATTATTATAGATGGCTTTATATACAATACATTTTATAGCAACATTTTATAGCAACTTAAGTTCTCTTCCTTCTCATGTGGTGCTCCACTAGCTGTGGATTTCAAGGGTGAGATACCCTATGCACCATGCATATATTTTGGGTTGATGTTTTTATAAATAAATGATTTTTACATTATAATAAACTTTAAACTATACATTGGATTTATAATCCAATTGAACCATTAACTAAATCAACAACTCAAGACGCATACTGTCTATATTTGAGTTCTACACAAACCTCCACTGAATTAGAGAAAATCTTGAAGAATCTCATAAAAAGAAAAATATCCAACCCTTAAATTTTACACCAATTACAATAAACCTTTCGATATCTAATGCCCTTTTGAAACTTAATTTGTCTCCATGAATACATGTTGGGAGCTATAAGCATTTGATCTTGGTGATTTTGTTGAGAAACTATTTTTGACGATCAACACAACTTTTAAACTATACATCCGGTTTATTTAACTCTCTAACAAATTAGAGAAAAATTTAAAAGTTCTCAGAAAAATTGAAAAAACAAACCTTAATTTGTTATGAAATCAGTGGTCCATTATTTTACGTATCTGACCATAATCCCCAATCCATCCTTTAATTCATAATAAACCCATCCTTTAATTCATTGTAAACTTTACCAACCTAATTGAAAGTAGCATGATCGTCAAGAGTTGTAGCGAGTACGACTAGCCTTACTTAGCACAGGTTATGTGTGCATGAGAATCATGGCAAAATAATAGCACATGCACTAACTTATATTAACAAGAAAAAATACACATTGTGTTAACAAAGATCTACCTAGTAAACAACTCTATTGTTGCATATTGCAACAATATTTTTTGTTATAAATTCAAGATTTTACAGTTTCAAAAAATTTAGTTTAGAATTCATGCATCCTTCGCGTCCTTTCAGCAAAATCAGGACCAACATTCAAAACAATCATAAATAAATTTTTGAAACAAAAGATGACAAGTTTAAAGTTATCTAAAATTAAATATTCACATCTTATGGTAACAAAATCATTAAATAAGGTGCCCACGCATATGCGCGGGCTTCCGTCCTAGTTAACAAAATAGCCGTATAAAAGTGAGGCTTATATCACACGATTTTCTTAGATATAAATGTACAATTCATCACCAGTCCTGTATGAACCTAATCAGTATCAATGGACTAAATGTCATTTTTTTTTCAGTACTAACTGATCCCAAATATGACCAGTCCAAAGTCCAAACACCACACCTACCTTGGCACAAATCAGAAGCTCTGCACAATCTGTTTCAGTGAGCTGTAAGTGCCTACCACGATCACTCCTAACCCAAGCACGATAATCCCCACGCAGGCCACCATCTCCAGCATCCCCAGCTTCCTGGAGACCCTGGAGCTGATCCTCAGGTAGCACGCGCACGGCAGCAGCATCGTCGCGGTGGCGCTGAGGAACGAGCCGGTGAGCGCCACGACGTAGGCGAAGAACGGCACGGCGAGCGCCACCACGGTGGTGCTGACCACCAGCGCCGTCCTCACGGAGACGCTGACGGCGGTGGACCTGTAGTGCGCCGGCTTGCCGACGCCGACGCCGACGCCGGCGCCGAGGACGCCCTCGATGGCCTCAGCGATCGGGGTGACCAGCAGCGCGAACTTGGTGAACGGGTTGATCAGCGTCGTGTAGATGGCGACGCTGGAGCTCAGGGATCTCGCCGGCAGGTTGAGCGTCACCTGCGATCGCAGCGACCCGCCGTACATCAGGTAGCCGATGACGCCCATTAGGGCGTAGCCGAGGGTGCAGATGATGAAGCAGAGGAGCAGCACCTGAATTAAGTTGGAAAAGTGATTAATTAGGTGTTAATAACTTAATTAGAGCACTTGATGGTGCCATTAGTATAGCAGCTTTATCAAATTGGTAAGTTTGGCAAGATTATGGTTATCAGAATGTGGTTAAAATTTTCATGGGCAACATGCCTTTTCTGTTTTATCCTACCAGTCAAAAAGGTTAAACATTTTGTACTACTGACTATAAAGCAAAACTATCCATAACAGTTTGGCTCGCTGAGATCATTAGTAGTTTTCAGCAAATAGTTGAAGTGCTTTACAACTATCACTTTTGTGATTTATGCTCCCTCCGTCCTAAAATACAAGGTGTTTTGATTTTGTCCTAAGTTAAATTTTTTAAAATTTGATCAAGTTTATAGAAAAAACACATCAATATCTACACAATCAAATTAGTGTATTTATTTGGTATTGGTTTAGGACAAAAACTAAAACACCTTCCATTTGGAACAGAGGGTAGGGAGTATCATGTTGCTTGGTCAAACACACACAACAGATATCAGTGCAAGACTGCAAAAACTTCTGCTTTACTTACTGTTGGGAACATTCTTCTGTCCCTCATGCCTGTATATATCATAGGGAAAACTGCATGGCCACTGAAACAGAACGCATACAAGCTCATGGCAGTTGGAATACCAGCCCAGTTCACAAGAGCACCCTTCTCATGAAAACCAACACTATCAACTGCTCCTACCCAAAGAACAGAGGCTATCAGAATGACAGAAGCCAGAACTCCTCCAAGAGACACATATGCAAGCAAGTTCAGGCTCCGAAACCATGTCGTAGGCAACACCAACAGGCTGAAGATCAGCACAAACCCTTGCTTGCCTCCAATCCTGAGCCCAGCGACATGGAAGTTGACATTTGGGAACAGTTTCTCCAGGTTGTCACCTTCTAGTATCAAGAAATCAATTGCCACAAGGTACAGCTCCAGGTACATGAACATTGCTACTATGATCTTGCCTTTCCTGCCAAAGGCCAGCTCTCCTATGTCAGGATAGGTCTTGACAAGAGAGCTAGAATCTATGCATCTTTGCAGGAGAATCCCAGTGTAGAAGCAGATTACTGCTATGGTTATGAAGATAATTAGGCTCAGCCATCCTCCTTGAGATAATGCATAAGGAATGGATAATATTCCAACCCCTGCAAAACAGAAACAAGCACAACTAGTTACTGAACAACATACAACATCAGTTACTTGATATCTTGCTTGATCAAGACAGAGACAGAACGGAAGAAACCTGAGAGAGCATTGACTCCATTGAAGCAAGTCTTCAGAAAGCTTGTCCCAGACTTGGGAGGACTGTTGGTTTCCATCAGAAACTCCTAGTGCTCTTGGACTAGGCTATGAGCATCACACCCTCCCTTTTAAAGACAAGGGTGGTGCATCCATGAAGTAAGCACTAGCAGAGCTACAACCACAATGGCAGACCCCTTGTGAGGGTTGACAGTGAGTAGATGTCCATTCCTGAAAAGAAGGGGAAAACAAAGCAAAGAAAAAAAAGAACTGAGTGGAGTTGCACAGGGCAGCAAACGCAAAGTGGATTCATCCAATGTATTTTCAGTTTGTCTTAACAGATATGGTTCAGAGCATGAGAGAATTGAAGATACGTATACCAGATGCAAGGAAAGTGAAGACGCCCATGCAAAATGTGTGCAGCAGCCATGCAAAAATGAGGGAAACAAGTGAAGAATTTGCTTGGTAGTCATATATGCTTGCTAATCTTTAGTTCAAACACGTGAGAAACTAGGATATCCAAAGGGCCAAACTTTAGAAGATCTGATTTTTTTTCCTGGCACTCTGTTTCCCTTTTCCTTGGAAAAGGCTATAGTAGTATGAAAGTTTATGCAGTCCAGTGATCTTTTAAAGGTAGGTGATGATTTCATTCTTTGTTCATTGCATGCACCAAATGAAAGTGATGTCTCAATGCAAGAAGAATACTCTGCATTTCTTGCCACCATGTTGTAGTGTATATCTGTTAGTATGATTAGACCTAGCAAAGCAAAATACTAGAGAGAAACCTTCTGCAAATAATGTGACCAAAGCCGTAGTAAAATAGGAAATGTATTCACATAAATCTCTAGCATTACTGAAAAGAACAAGATCCGCTAATATATCTTCACATCCACTCCCGTTTTTAATTAAAGATGTGACGGTTATGGAACATATATCAAGACATGAGTTTCTGTTAATTAGATGCCATAACATGATGCAGACAGTAAAAGGGACAGAAGCACACTATCTCAGCATCCAACATCAATAGAAGTGACAAAGCATCCAAAGCAACAGTTAAAGGCAAGATTTAATGAGAGAGCAAGTTTTCTGAATAGTGAATTATGAAGAAAGAACAGAATCTTTGTTAATCAGTTAAGTTCCTAAAAATATAATAATAAGAGACTGAGTTACATATTAATTAACCCTATGAGCTTCCTTCACTTCAAAATCACTACATCACTAAGAAGAATGATAACAGAAAACAATATATGTCTAAAATCTGGACGTACAAAATTTTCCACCTTGTGATGTCCCCATTGTGGTGATAAAACTACAAAAGAAAAAAAGGTTTGCTGCACTCAACTAGTACAGTATTCAACCAACACGAGCATAAAGCTTTGTGGTGCTTACTGCAGGTCCTGCAGCTAGACCCAGAGCATACCTAGAAAAACCACTACTTCCACTAACTTATGCTTAATGGGATTCATGTCAAGTAATTAGTACCAAAGTAATATAACGTTAAATAGTTTTCGACAAAAACAATAAAATAGCTCTGGCCAAAATGCTGCAGAAGTGCATAATTCAGTTTAGTGCAAACCCCCACAAAAGAACACTTTACCGGATGGTATCACAGCCACACAGATGTGCTCTTGAAAGATGATAGGATAAGTACATAAAGCATAATGTTTGAAAGATTCTGAACGTAAGCACTTGACAAAAATATACCCTCTTATACATTCAGTAATTTCACAAGACATCTATCTGAATAAAACAACAAAGAGTTGTAGATCCATAATCCTACATGAAGTCTCAAGTAAAAGAATGGATATTAAATTGGCATTATTCGGTGCAGCAACTAAGGGCATAGTTTGGAAGTAAAGGGAGTAGAAGAAGTAGAAGATTACGTAAAACGAGGTAAGCCATTAACATATAATTAATTGAGTATTAGCTATTGCAAATTTGAAAAATAGATTTATATGATTTTTTAAAACAACTTCTATATAGAAAATTTTTAAAAAAACAATCGTTTAGTAGTTCGAAAAGCATACTCATGAAAAATGAGTTTTTTCTCCTCTAGGTGCAGTGCCAAACGGTGCCTAAGAAGTTCATTTGTCAATAACAGAGTTATATATGTATCCTCTCTAACTTACAGAACTTCAAACCTTTCCGTTGTGCACAACGTTTGAAACTGATACGCTCTTGTTTTATATTGTAAGATGATTTCACTTTTTTAAATTAAATTTTTTTAAGTTTGACTAAATTTATAGAAAAATATAACAATATTTTTAAAATGAAACTAATTTGGTGTTGTACGTGTTGCTATGTTTTTTTTATAAACTTGATCAAACTTTAAAGAGTTCGATCTAAAAAAGTTAAAACATCTTATAATATAAAACAGAGAAAATAAAATGTTAGATTGTAAATAAAGCACTTAAGCTCACGCAAGAGATGACATATAATGGTCTCCTCTTGTCCATGCATTAAAGAGGATCTGAGAGCAAGGACAAATATGATTGCCATGTCCACAGGTGCTACTTGCATATTTTTCAAAGCCTAAAGTACATATTTGCTTCTACTCCCTCCATCCCAAAATATAAGAACCTAGAACCGGATAGGACATATCCTAGTACAACAAATCTAGACAGACTTTTGTCTACTCTCTCCGTCCCAAAATATAAGAACCTAAAATCGAATGGGACATATCCTGTCCAGATTCGTTGTACTAGGATATATCCTATCCGATCCTAGGTTCTTATATTTTGGGACGGAGAGAGTAGACAAAAGCAGACACAGAAAGTTGCGTTAAAAGGAAGCATTCATGTGCATTTCCACTTCTCCATGAATAACCCATGTAACTCAGTTATTCATATTACCGACATATTTATTGCCAGAATCCCAGAATTGGCACCAAGAATAATTCAGTGTTTTGTAAAAAAGAATGGAGTTCATTAATAACTTTTTTTATTGCCTCATTGATAACCACAATAAAGGGCTGGTAAAAGAACTATGCTCCGCACAAAAACTAGAATAAGTCGTGAAAACACCTTTCCAGTTTCGTAAAATGATTGCCAGCAGGATAACACAAATAAAGTTAAAAAAAAAAAGCTAATCAAAGTTGATGTGGGCTGCAGCAGCAAGGATGCGGTCAAGATTCAATACTCTTTCATGAACAAAAATTTACCATGTATCCAAAGCTGCTCAGCGAAAGCAGTATAACGTTACTATTTTCGTAAAGCCAAGGCACTATTTTCCACGATCCCTCGAATCTAACTGATTGCAAAGCGCAGATTATTTAGTTCCAAAACCAAGACGGATAAAAACACCATTGGGTTTTGTTATATGCAAATAAAAATACACAAACAGTTATTGAAATTGCACACGATATTAGATTAATTAAACTCTCCGCAAGCTATCTATGCAACTGGAGCCATCTTCCATAGATCCGTTGCTACTTTCCTTGTTGAGATATCTTTCAATACGATACAGAAAAAATTAAAAAATAATAATGGTAAGAAAAAATAAAATATTAAAAAATCGAGTAAATTTTATACTAATAATTTGAAACTTCCATCTCTAATTTTAAAACTTTCAGTTCAATTTTCGAAACTTTCGACTCAAATTTAAAAACTATCAACTAAAAATTTAAAAAATTATTCAAATTTTGAAATTTTCAACCTAAAATTTGAAACTTTTAATTAGATTTTTAAAACTTTCAACTGAAATCTACAATTTTAACTCTGCTTATTTATATATTATTTTATAATTAAGAGTCATCAAACACTAATAATAATAATGATTAGAAAGATGATTAGGCTTAACGAAAGGGTTATGACGGGCTTAACCGTGCGTGCACTAACTATCCCTTAATTAATCACCACTGAGAACTCGGGACATTTACTATTAAAAAATCGAGACGTTGAAGACCCGAATATTCCGCTCCTTCCGAATCAAATAAATAAGCAGCTGGTATTACGAGTGGAAATACGTACGATCGAATCCACCATAAATCAAACATATTGCCGATACGTGGCGCACGGTTTGGCAACCAAAAGCCACGCGTAAGACGTAAGCGCATACTTGGCTGACCAAACTGTTTGTTTTTGTGCACCTGATCTTTCCACGTACACGCTTGAAAATTACTGGGACTTGGCTACCTTGGTTTAGAACCATGGAGAGCCTTGATGCAAAACAGCAAAAGCTAGCGAAGTGAACGTTGTTTTGAGGTTAATTAGTCGTGTCCGAACCACCGGCCGAAAGCGTGATCGACGAGACAGCTATAGCTAGAGTTTTACGGTGGTTGACAAGGCCATCCATAACCAATTCACCACCGCGCCGCCCGTGCGCGAGTCCGCAACGATCCACGCTGACGGCATGCAGTGAACGGGAAAAATAAGCTAGTAAAAATATTTTCTAGCTTTTGGTTTCTAATTTATTTTTTAATTCTCTTAAAGTTTAAAGATAATGAGAAACGGCCGGTGAAAAATCGGCTAGTAAGAATTTGAAGAAACTCTCAGCTTTTAGCTTTTAATTTATCTTCTAAATTCGATTCTTAAAATCTAGATAAAAATCTGAAGTGTCGAGAGAAACTCGTATCAGGAAAATATTCTATAGGAAGCTGTAGCCGCCACCAGCTCCCCACAATCATACACGGCTCACGCGTAGCTGGTGATGCGTCCGTGCAACGCACCGCCTCCGTGCAGCGCAGCGTAAAAGCCCACGCGATCGTAGATGGGCTGCGAGCCCGCGTGCCCTAGTGAAAGGACGAACACCACCCATCGAGGCGCCTACGCAACTTGGCCGTGCTTTTCGCGCGAGCCCACGTATCACCCATGCGTGCGCGAGCCCAGCACACGCCTGCGTCTCTCTCAACCATGGGCTCCCAGCAGAGGTTTCGCCTGATACGGAGGTTTTCTCGTTGCAGTCCCAAAGACGGTTCTCCGTGAAGCGGGCCGTGGTTGGGTGGCTCACACATACCAGGCCCAACGTTTCATAGACCAGGAAGAAAACACAAAGTTAGGCCCTGTTTGGATCACAGGATTTTCAAAGGAATTATGTAGGTTTAATTCCTTTGGAATTTTTTCTCACGAGCCCGTTTGACACAAAGGAAATGCACTGTATTAATCCTTTGGAATGGTTCCCATTCCTTCAATTTCAAAGGAAATAGAACATCCGGCCAAAGCTAAAGGAAAAATTCCTCCACTACATTCTTCCTTACTCTCTTTATCTCTCTCCTGTGTGTTTTCCTGTTATCCAAACACCCCATGTGTTCATCGTTTCTGTGTTTTGAATTTCATAGTTTTTCACTTTATGCTCTTTTATATTCATGTGTTCTGAATTATCCGTTACATAAAACTACATTTCACGGGGAATTTACCCAAGACTCTTTCCCAAAATAAAAGAAGGATAATTCACCCAACACTCCTAGTTTTCTGAAACACTTTGCAGCTAAAAGAAAATGTAGCATGCTCAAACTACAACCTATAAGTGACTTGTTAGGTGGTTTCTATTACGAGTGCAGATTTATGAAACTGATGAAGACAGTTATATGTATCTACTTTAGTGTACCCTCCTAGCACACAGACCAGGATGGAACAAGGAACAGAACAATCGATGCCAAACAAATGTCATGTCAGACAATGCTGCAAGCCAGCAACGATTGGCTAACCCTATCCTCCTCCATGCCCATCCCTGCATCTTTCTTATCCCCCGAGCCAGCCAGCCATGCATCCATTCGCATGACAAAACAACACAGAGCACCGCACACATCTCGACCTCGATCGAGACAGAACAGAACAAAGAACGGGAGAGAGAGAGAGAACACAACCTTGAGCTGTCTGCAATATTTCAGCCTAATAATGCATTGCCCCAACAGGAGCAGCACCGAGGGCGCCATCCACCACTGCATCTGCATCTCATCCATGTGGCCGGCGCTGTTGCAAAAGCGCCGCCCGATCTGGCCGGGCTTGCCGGCCTCGATTGATAGATCACCGGCGGCAGATACAGGGATGGATTGCGTAATCATAGGTAAACTACAAAACCTGACCAAACAAGGGGGGTGTAGTAGCCCTGTAGCAGGTCGACCGATGGACGCATCATCCATGGATGCTGCCACTATCGATCGCAAACAGTGCAGGCATGCTATTATATGGGTTGATGCATGATCTTTTTATCAGGTGTTGAACCGACTACCGAGACTGTTCTTTTTGGAAGAAATACGAATAAAAGTTGATGAATGATTTAGAGGGTGTTTAAATTGGCTTATTGTGTTGAATTATAAGCCACACGTAAAATAAGAAACATCATTAACATATGATTAATTAAGTATTAACTATTAAAAACTTAAAAAATGGATCTATTTAATTTTTTAGAGATACTTTCATATATAAAATTTTTAAAAAAAACACACCGTTTTATATTTTAGAAAACATGCTAACGGAAACCATTTTACTGTGTTGGCTTATCGACTGTAGTCAAGATTTGAATTTTGGAACTTAATTTTAAAAGTTTTTTACGAATTTTTTCATCTTGGTTTATTTTGAGCGTTAACTTTTAAACCGCTAATATTACGCATATAGAAGTTTTAACCATAAATTATTTTTTAGTTACTTCGTTCGGTTTTTAGGGTTATAGTGTAGTTTTAGCTAATGAAAGAGAGACTAAGAAGAGGTTCAAATATATTATGATCTTAATTAATATGTAGAGAAAACAAGAAAAAGAGAGAAAACAAGGAGTAGAAGAAAGTATTACTAGTTAGATACTTAAAATGATGAAATAGTATTACAGAGCTCTAGGGAATTTCACTCTAAAAATACGTTCTTTATGGGACGACTAAAACTATCTTTTTAGAGACAGAGTAAGTAAAAGTTACTCTCTGTTTTTAAAGTACTTGATATTTTATATTTCTAACTTTGACTATTAATTTTTAAAATATATATAGTTTAACATTATAAGATTTATGTTTTTGATTTACTATGAGAAATACTTTTATAATATGTATGTTATATGTTGTTAAACTATATAAATTTTTAAAAATTAATAATTAAAGTTAGAAATGTTTGATTTAGAATAAAACTAAATCGATAAGTAATACAAACGAAGGTATTACTAAAACTTAGGAGTTTTTTAGGACGAATGGGATAGAAACGTGGCACGGATACCGTTGCCAATAATCTTATTCCGACGGGCCGTAATCCTGCTTTGCTTTTCTTATCACTGTGGACAGAAGGGCATAGGGCTCCCGGTCCTGTCAAGTGTTGTCTGTTGACTCTTGACTTCCGTTGTTAGGGCCTGTAGTGGCTGTGTGCTACGTGTCTTCGACAAGTTAGGTGCGTTCGCATCTGAAAAACTCCTCTTATTTCATAAACATATTTTTTAATTACTAAATAGTATGTTTTTAAAAATTTTTATCTAAAAGTTGCTTTAAAAACACATTAATCTATTTTTTAAGTTTAAAATAATTAATACTTAATTAATCATGTACTAATAACTTATTTTATTTTACGTGATCTTATTTTTACTCTCTCTTTTCTCACCTTCCAACTTTAGCTTAGGCTACTTATAGAGGTGCTGATCAGACAAAGAGTTCTATTTCACTTTCTCTTTGTGTGCTAAAATAATCCGGGGTACCACAAGTTAACCTGAATTAAAAATTCAAAAGTGTGGTGCCTCCTCAAAAGGGTAAAAATATAAAATTTAGCCCGAATGGTTCATGGGCTGCTTGGCCTGATTGAGACTTGGGCCTTAAAATTAAGCCTACGAAAAGCCTAAAAAGGATTAATACATCACTACTAATGGAAACATGGTTACAATATTCTATTTTGGGCTTCGGATTAGACCCGGGCTTCAGCCTAATTACTAGTAACATTGGAGGTCAATGAGACAAATAGAATTTGAGTTGTTCTATGTCCTGTTTGGAGAACTTATGATAGTTACAACTTTTTTAAATCTTTAGCTCACTTAAATTAAATTCTGAAAATAAGCAACTATGATCTAGAAAATGAACTAGTAGCCAGCTAAAAGCTAGGAAACTCAGCTAGATTCTCACATACCCACTCACCAGTTAATTCTCAGAATCTCTAGTTTTTAAATAGGGCCCTACTCTCAAATAACTTACTATTTTATTGGTTCAACTGAAACGAGAAGACTGGAAAGCACATGGTTCTTCATGTAGGAAGGAAGTACAAACTAAACTCGAAATGGACAGTGTGTTTGTAAGGCCTCCTTGAGAATAAATGATTCTGCCGCTCTTGAATTTCCTATGGTACGGGGTAGCTATTTTCCATGGAAATTTAGGAAAAAAATATGCATGGCTCTCACCTCATATTTTCTCCTTACATATTAAAATTCGACAGTTTTCTGCGTATCAACCGAAATAATTTTTAAAAAACTTTCTTAGGTTTGTAAGGCAGGTAGAAATTTAATGAACTTGGTATTCCATCCTTATGGCTCCTTTGGGAAGCAGAAATTTAAAAGGATTTAGTTCAATTCTTCTATTTGAAAGGAGGCCTTATGTTTTTCTTATTGTAATACCTGTATCGTGTGTTTTAAAAGAAAATTCTAAATTAGGGTCAGGGCGTAATTTGAAACACATGGAACATGCAAAATTTCCCCCCTTCATTTCCTATTTTCCTCCTCCCTGGCTCTAGCTGAACCATCACAGTTCCATATCCCTCTTTTCAAAAGGAAACAAAGACGTACATTCATTTCTCGCATTCCCCTATCGTTTTCCTCCTCATCTTTTGTCTCACTCTCATCTCCTCCCAGGCCCTGCCCACAAAGCAGTAACAGTATGAACATATTCCTCGTGCCACTCGCTCCGCTCAGCTCGAAAGAGAGAGAAGCGCCACCTCCATCGTTGACCCATCGACGATCACGATCGCCCTTCGTCCTTGATACCGACGCCGCCCCCGCCACATCGATAACATTCACAGCGACCTCCTCCTCCCGCCCCGCGAGCGCGCGACGGTCAAACCCGGTCGCCCGCGGCGGGCGCGAACACACGGCGCGCGCGCACTGCCGACGGCCGGAGGCGCACGGTGGCGCGCGGTGATCGATGGCGAGGTCACCGGGGAGGCCACTTCCTTCGCCACGCGCGCGCGCCGCTGCTGACGGAGTCGCGGTCTGGCTCAAATATTCTCGGAAAAGGAAAGAACCGTGGCTTGCAAATGCTGCATGCATCAGTTGCAGCTCGCCCGCCACTAGCTGAGTAGCCTCTAGTTCTAGCTGTTGCTGATCAGCTTTGCCCTTCCTCCTCTCCTACCTCCCACTTGCTCGTGTCTGCTCTCTGCCGGCGCCTTGTTCCAAAGGGAAAACGAAAGAACACAACGGTTAATCCTAGCTTGGTCGAGTAAATGCTACCCCTGTATACTACTCTCTCCGATTTTTAATAAATTACTCTCTTCAGTTTTTAATAAATAACGTTCTTAATTAAAAAATTATTGTAAATTAAAAAATACGAGTCATATTTAATGATAAACCGAGTTACCACAAAATAAATTGTATTTATTTAAATTTTTTAAATAAGACGAATAATCAAACATCGTGTTAAAAGTTAATGATGTCTTCTATTTAAAAAACGGAGAGAGTAATACCTTTCTCTTCTAAGTAATTTTATACTTATTCGGTTTGTATTGTGCAGCTTTCAACACTGTTGCTTTATTAAAATATAATGTTAATATCTAACAAAATTATAATATTTTGAAAGCACTTATAAAGAAAAATTTACTCATATAATTTTTTATGTTTTAAAACTAAATATTGTAAGTGTGATTGATGATCAAAGTTTGTAAAATTTTACAGAATAAAGCCAAACAGCGTGGAGGAATCGGAGTAAATAACTTTCGTTTTATTGCATCATCAGTGGAAAGGTGAAAAGAGTTCGCTTGTCTTTTGGGCCCAACAAACATTTCTACACCGATGTAAGTTGACTCAGCTCACCCGCTTGGACTAAAATAAAGCTGGCAGCATGCAAGTCAACTAGATAGCAGAATTAAGGTACCAACAGATTCTTTCAAGATAATGATGATTTATTCTTCAGTTCGTTAACGAGCTAGCACCAGTACAGCTTCTTCACCTGTTTCTTGGCTGGATGGAAAATTTTACGGTGCTTCAGAAAATATTCTGAGTAGCAAAAATTTATATTAAATATTATGATATGTTAAGTATCTGGAGGTATCAAATTTTACATTAAAAAATATGATGCGTCTCTATACCATCTCAAGGATGGTATAATGCCCTGGCTAGATACAAGGCAACTTCCTCGCCTGATCGCATAATTGCACGGGCTGCACGCCAAAATACAGTTACGAAAAATTCCACAAACCCAACGGATAATATATATAGTTCAGGCACAATTCAGAAATTTCATGCGCTGGGATCAATTGTACACATCATGGTAGACCATTAGACGCACACGGATGATGGATTTGAATCACATTTCGTATCTGTATTAATTCTAAGCCATTCGTCAACGGAGAAGCTTAGCCTGCAGAAAATTGAGCTTTTGGACCACACAGCCTACAGCGAAAAAAGCGTAACTAGGGAGCACTACGACACTAGTAGTAGCTCCGGATGCACTCTTGCATGGAGAGAAAAAGGGTGCCCAAACGAGAGCAATGTGACTGTAGAAAGGTGGTGTATTGGGGGAAGGATGTACATCCCATCGGTCGACATGTTGTTTTCCTCCAAAGGAGAAATTTAATTTAGCGAGCGAGATCGAAAGTGCAAGCGAGCAAACGAGCTAACCACTGGAGAAGATGAAAAAAGGCGGCACACGTCACGTCACGATTGGGTCAAGTCATGTCTTGTCAAATACCGGAAAAACATGCTCCACCACCGTCACCTGAAGCTTGGCTTCACCCACCAGCAGCATGAGAGGGGGGCTCTACCTTGATACGCATGCTAAGCTTAGCTGCATGCGCCATGGCCAACGTTGCTCCTGCCTACCAAGCACCGAGAGGGGGTAGAGGGCAGTAAGGTCACCTAAGCTACTAGTAGCCGTAGCGATCGAGAGACGAATTATTGGCCACAAGATCCACTAATAATCCAGATCATGAACAAAATTTCCCCGAATGCGACAGCGATTTCCTGTAGCACTATGAAATTCTCTTCTCATCTCTGCTGATCCCAAGCTAAGCATGCTGCATGTACTGTAAGTTGACACAAGAAGCTAGCTAGAGGACCTAGATTAGGTCAACGTCGCGCATGCGCTTTAATCGCTCGTCGATCCATCGATCAGGATGATCACCATGTCGACATTGCTCATTAACATCTTTTGCACAATGTGGTTTGATATGCAATTCGAATCTTAGATAGTATTTGACTATTTGGGAGGCCTGAAATTACTATGGTTTTAAGGCCACATAGCCACTAATTGCGTGTTCAAGAGCTCAACTTTGGACATACATACATGTCATCGAGCTAGCTTAGCTAGCTGCAGCTACAGTGCCAAGAACAAATTCGATGGCTGAGACAGCACGACCAGATGCACCTGCATAAGAGCCTAGCTAGCTATCTACTGCCAGTTTACTACTACTACTATCTTGTTATTGTGCAGTTTGATGCAGACAAAAGTTAGCCATGCATGGTGATATATATTGGGTGTCAGGATCAGTGCATCTGTAGATAACATTGATAAGCCTGCTGCTGGATACAACTGTCAGGTTTTTGGGTGGTAATTGATGCATGTCTCGTGTGCTTTCAAGATCGGTTGGATTGGATCTTTGAATTGAACCCCTGGTCTAGGTTTATTCTCTGACACCTGTAAAGAGGATTGGAAAGACCTGATGAGCAACAGAGCAAGGTGTAAAGATGAGAGGCTCCTAGAGATTTCCTTCCTGGTTTTAGTTCCTTTTGAGTTTAATTAATTTCGAGTTGGGTTAATTTGAACACCATCTCGTCTAATTCATCTTGAAAAGCAGGATCTGCATAGAATTCAGTTTAAAGAAATAATTTGACACAAAATGGTACTCTCTTCGTCCCAAAATATTATAACTTTTAGCTATATGAGAGTAGGTTATTACAAGAGGGAGGAAATTAAAGCCATATATTATACCCAATTCAGAAACCAAAATCCTAATCTGAACTGAAAATTTGTAGATTTTATACTAGTTCAGGTTTGTCTAACAATATTCAACCCACTTTCTATCACCTCAGATTAGAGCCACACAGGTCTGTTCAGTATTTTCCACGAGACCACTACAACTAACAATACCAATCTGAAATTCTCTACTGACCATGTCATGTCTTAATAATGCATTTCGTTTTGCTGGTGATACAGGAGACCATCCAATTAAGCACTGGATTGGTATTCACATATCTAATCATCATAACTTTTTTTTGGAAAAACATGGGGAGGGAAACTCACCATCATCATCATATATTGATGATCAGAAAATAAGACATAATTATCAATAGGATCATTATATTTGACCATTTATTCCCTTGAAAAATGCAGTGCTTTGAGTATATACAACAACGAATTTCATGATCCCCACTTGGACCTCATAAGGTCATGTATTTTTTTAAACGAACAGACAGTGCGAAGCCTTAGGCAGATATAATTAAAAAAAAAGAGAGAAAAGATATTACACCATGTGCCGACAACGTCTCTACAAACCGCTCAGGAAGGAACCTAGCACCAAGCCGGCCACCCACAAAGGAACCTAGCACCAAGCTAGCCAGCGCTATACGTGACCGGTCACCAC
This sequence comes from Oryza meyeriana var. granulata, assembly GCA_003991445.1. Lineage (NCBI taxonomy): Eukaryota > Viridiplantae > Streptophyta > Magnoliopsida > Poales > Poaceae > Oryza > Oryza meyeriana. The sequence goes on from RYFJ01001274.1 coordinate 35,425, forward strand.
TAGGCTTACAATAAAGCCACAAGGGTGATGCCTACCACCAACCTCTCAAGACAGCTAATCACAACAAACATGAGCTACCGGCCATCACCACGGACAAGGGTTGGAAAGAGAGAAGAATGTTCGTCCCTCACATAGATCCACCACCATCGTGACAGTCAAGAGTACCACTATGTAACGCCCTGATATTTCAGGCCGTTAAAAAAGACCTATTTTAAATAAAACCCTAATTTCTAAAAACTCAAATTTTTGTGTGTAATTAAGGGCTAAGTACCGAGATCTCAATCTATTCCTCCTTGAAACCGCAACTTACCCAACCCAAACCCGATCCAAAATTTTAAATCTCGAGTTCGGATTTTGCAATTCGAATTCCCCATCCAAAAACCCTACAATAAATTCTCCTTATTTTAATTCTCCCAAGAAAAATCAACTCTTCAATCTCTTCACAAATCCAGGGCCAATTTTCAAATTTTGAAAATTTAAATCCCCTTTGAAATCCCTCTCTACCCTCTCCCTTGAATATTAGAAATTCAAAAACTCCTTATCATATATATATATATATTGGCTACTATGCTTTATAAAGCACAGCCCCATCCGTGTGGCATACTCCTGTCTGCTGGATGGATTGCTATCTGCGGTCAGATATGGATGGACGGAGCGCTCTCTTTAGACGTAACGGCACACTCATCTAACTCGCGACGCACTCACCTAACTCCTCACCTAACTCGCGACGCTCTCTTCCGCCTGCGCCTCCCCTCAGCCGCGCCGCTACCTCCTGCTCGCCTAGCGCCGTCGTCATCCTCATCGCCGTGCCCGTCGCTGAAGTCCCCAGCCGGCATTGGTCGCCTTCGCCTGCCGCCAGTGAGCACCCTACCGCGCCGCCCTCTCCTTTCTTCCTCCCCGGTGCCCCGATGTTTTTCTCCCATCTACCATGCGCCGTCGCCTGCTGTCGCCGCCGTGTTCTGCACGCCGCCGCTTCGCCTGTGTGCTACTGCCTCCCCTCTGCCTCGGTGAGCCCTAGCCGTTGCCGCCTCTGGAAGACGCCGCCGGTGAGCCTCCAAACCACGCCTCCTCCTTGGACCGTCGTCGTCGTCTCCCCTACACCCGAATCGGCGCCCCCTTTCCTCTCTACCGAGCGGCTGTCTCCGGAGAGGGAGAAGGATATGGAGGGCGAAGGGCACCGGGCGGCGCTGCTGCACCAGTACCTAGAGGACCAGATGAAGCTCGTCGGCGGCGGAGAAGGGGGACGCCATGGTAGCACAGGGCAAGAAAGCATCAGAGCTTAGCTAAGCTTGTAGATAAAGAGTAATTTAGGATTCTTTTTTTTTCTTTTTTATGTCTTGTTGACCTGCTCTGCTTTCTTGGAGGGGGAAAAAAATCTTTCCTTTTCTTTGCACTGGTAATTTTTAGTGTATGTACTGTCTATAGTGTTTCGACTGATTGTAGTGTTAGATCTTACCCAGGAGTACCTTTGGTTTGGTATATAGATCAAAAGGATTTTACATGTAGCCCTTACAAATTGGTGATAGCAGTTCATGTGTCTATATCTTTACAGGAAAAATTCTGAATGCAATTTATTTAATCATTTTATGCTATATTGAGGGAGGTAAATATAAATGGCATCACGGGTGTTGGCGAAACGGGACTGGGGGCCCCACATACCCCGGGGACGCGTGAATCTTCGGCCACGTCAGCTCCTCCGAGGCCCACTTTCTGCACCGGTGACAGCCGGCTACGGCCGTTTTCCCGCTAAGTACCTGGGCACGAGCACTGCCTTGGCCCGGGTGCGCACTCCCCGGGCGAGTCGCGACGACAGCTCGCAGCCACCTCCTCGGGCCCCGCGTCCCGGGGACCTTCCCGTGCCCAGGCCTCGCGCCCCGGTCCCGGGAGCCACCTCCTCGGTCCCGGGGCATGTCCTCGGGAACATTACTGGGACTTCCCGTGCCCGGGCCTCACCCCCCGGTCCCGGGACCCACAGCTCCAGCCCCGGGTCGCATCCCTGGGGCACATTACTGGGGCATTCCCAGGCCCAGCGTGCGCTCCCCGGGCCCGAGGCCCACAGCTTCGTCCCCAAGGAACTCGGCGCCTTGTGCGCGCAGAGGGCTCGACGAGCTCTCTGCCCCGGGCCCGAGCTTGACTCGAGCGGACCAACTGTTCCAACCACCTGCATTAATGACGAGGCGACGGGGCGTGTCGCGCCTGTCGCCTGCTCGGACGTGCATGGACTCTCGTGATAGCCCCCCGTGGGCCGGCTCCCTGTGTAGTCAGAGAACTTTTGACTAAGAGGGCTTCAGTTTTCCACACTGGCAGCGATGGCGTGCGCTGTCACACCTCCACGATCAAGCCGCCCGCAACAGCCGAGCGACGTGACGACAAGACGTCCCGAGCCGACTCCGGCGTGGCTCAGCAGGCAGCCGCGTGCGTGCGACAAGACATATCATACCTAGAAAAGCTTTCTCCTCACATGTGAGCTAGACGCTGTGGACTCCCCTTGGACTATGAAAGGAGGATCCATGCCAAGCAGAAAGAGGATCCCGGTTCCAGAGGCTGGCTCTCTCGCTCTCTCTCTCGCTCGCTCCGGCTCTCTCTTCCCGTAGGGAGGCTTCTGGAGGTGTTGAGCTTCTAGAGAGACTTAGTCCCCAAGCGAGGGCTAGCTCCAGAGCACCCCTCGAAGAACATCTTGTAAGAGCAAACCATATTCATCTCCCACATAGCAAACACACACAGGAGTAGGGTATTACGCCTTCGCGCGGCCCAAACCTGTCTACTTCTCCTGCCTCCCTTGTGTGCCATCTCAGCCCAGGCCCCCGGGGCCCGAGCATATTTCCGTCCCGACGCCGCAATCGTCCTGTGAAGAACTCCCCTGGCCGAACCTCAAAGGGGGGGTCCCCAGACTCCCCGCGGTTGGAGTTCCCTCCTCCGACAACGGGCATTAAACTTGTGTCTGAGTTCCATTACATCTATGAAATTTAGAACTCAATATTTATGTAGTTTTCTTATCTGTTGTAACTGTATTGCTCTGGTCATAGACTAATAGCTGAGTGAATTACTTTTGCAAGTTTAAGAATCTAAATGCCATGTTGATAATGACCGTGGCACTGTCTTCTACTGAGCAGGTGCTTCCTCCTGCCACATAGGGATGATGAGCTATAGTTGATAATGAGAACCAAATTGGTGCCTAGCCCATCACGCAACATGTTAGAATCAACATAATAAGCTTGGAAGATGGTTTATGCAAAAATGCTGCTTTGTAAAAGAAAAGGCTAAAAAGCAGGAAAATACCAAAAAAAAGAAGAAAAATAAGAAAAGGGGAAGGAGTTTGGACTTCGGAGCCAGAATTTGATAAACCGCCATGCTGATACTTGAGGTGGTTGTATTCGAGATCAATGAATTGTCGTCATATTGAGCAAGCAGTTTTCTTCAGTAGATGGATAGACTTGCTGAGAGTGGCGGCGTGGAGATCGTGCGCGCGATTCGTGGGAGTGAGGGGGCGTGGACGCCGGGGAACTTGTGGAGGTGGGTCGGACTCGGTCCGCGCCCGTTTGAACCGAGTGCGAGCGCGGGAGGAGGCGGGAGGCGGCGCCGGATCGGACGGCTCCGGGGATTTTCCCCTCCGCCCGATTTGGACGGAGGAGGAAGACGATGCTGACAGGCGGGCTCGGCCTGTCAGCGGGAGGCGCGCGGGCGCGGGCGCGCGGGGGGGGGGGGGGGAGGCCAGCACAGGAGCAGGCCGCCGGCCCAACAGAAGAAAAAGAGAAAGGAAAAGGGAAAAAGATTTTCCAGGACGATTTAAATTCCGATAAGCGTTTTTGATTTATTAAGAATAGTTTCTATGTTCTGAAAATTCCACTAAAAATCCAGTTAATGTATTTTGGCACAGAGAATACAAGAAAAATATTCCTGGCCACGATAATTTATTATCTTGCATTTTACACCTTTAATTATTTTCCTGTTGCCATTTATTCCCAGCCCTTCATTATCTTCTTTAATTTACCCAAAATAAGTAATTACATGAAAGTCACGGTAGCATTAAAAACTAAACTTCAAAAAAGCACTTAGGTATCATCCTCCATACTTTGCTGGTCATGGCGAGGCAGAGAGGAGACCCGACGTCACGACGACTTCGGTGGCAGGAGTAGCAACTCTGGGGCGGCGCGACGCGGCGAAGACGATGATGATGGTGCCACGGTGCGGCACAGGATGAGGAAGGAGTAGGCGGCTCTGGCGACGAGGATGCCCACCGGCGACAGCTTGCAGGAGCAGTGGCGATGGCGTACTCCGGATGCAGTAGAGGGGTGGCGCACGGTAGAGGAGGGGCGGCGGCGCCTGGATGGCTGGACGGCGATAGGGCACAGAGCGGGAGCGGCAGCAGGGGACGTCGCGGCCGCCCGATGCCCTTCGCCCTCCATATCCTTCTCCCTCTCCGGAGACAGCCGCTCGGTAGAGAGGAAAGGGGGCGCCGATTCGAGTGTAGGGGAGACGACGACGACGGTCTAAGGAGGAGGCGTGGTTTGGAGGCTCACCGGCGGCGTCTTCCAGTGGCAGCGACGGCTAGGGCTCACCGAGGCAGAGGGGAGGCAGCAGCACACAGGCGAAGCGGCGGCGTGCAGAACACGGCGGCGACGGCAGGCGATGGCGCACGGTAGATGGGAGAAAAACATCGGGGCACCGGGGAGGAAGAAAGGAGAGGGCGGCACGGTAGGGTGCTCACCGACGGCAAGCGAAGGCGACCAATGCCAGCTGGGGACTTCAGCGACGGGCACGGCGATGAGGACGACGACGGCGCTAGGTGAGCAGGAGGCGGCGGCGCGGCTGAGGGGAGGCGCAGGCGGAAGAGAGCGTCGCGAGTTAGGTGAGGAGTTAGGTGAGTGCGCCGTTACGTCTGAAGAAAGCGCTCCATCCATCCATATCTGACCGCAGATAGCAATCCATCCAACGAACAGGAGTATGCCGCACGGATGGGGCTGTGCTTTATAAAGCATAGTAGCCAATCTATATATATATATATATATATGTATGTATGTATGTATGTATGTATGTATGTATGTGAACTCAAGCCTCAAAGCCCTTGTCTTAAATCCCTAGAATCTTGCCAACTCAAATATCAAATTTTGGAGATTAAAAACCCTCCAAAATCCCCAAAAACCCTCTCTGAAAAATCCTGGGAAAAATAATAAACACCACTGTTCCTTCGTGCTGCCAGCCCCCTATTTTCCTTTTTCCTAGCCCATGGGCACGCTTGTCAGCGACCACACCCCCTCGACCTCCCTCGCGCCCGCATACTGATGAGCTGGGCCCGCTTGCCAGCCATTCGACCAAACCGTCCCCGCAACCCTACCCATGAGCCTCCTCAGCGAAACACCGTGTCCCCGACGCCCGGGCCCCGCGCGTCAGACGTCGTCTTTCTCTTTCCGTCTCTCACTGCATGAGCACCACGTGCTCGGACAAATGCTCGAGACGCCGTGAGCATGCACGGCTCCCCTCGCGCCGACGCCGCCTAACCGCCTCGACCTTCCTGCCGTCAGCCCACCACCCTAGGCATCGCTGCCGTGCTCCGTGCCCGACCGCCTTGACCTCCCTGCCGTCAGCCCACTGCCCTAGGCATCGCCGCCGTGCTCCACGCCCCATCGCAAGCCACGCCATGACTTGGACGGTGTAGCTGCCCCCTGCCCCGAGCTCCGCGCCACCGCCATGACCGAGCCACCGCCTCACTTCCTTGTCGCCAAGCGGCCGCACACGCTTATAAAGCTGCTGCCGTCCTCCCCTTCTCCTTCCCCATCGCGGCTATGCCGTCCTCCTCGCCGCCGTACCAGACCGAGCTCGGTCCGAGCTCGAGCTTGAGCTTTGTAAGCCACCGCCGCCGCGATCCCTTTTCTCCCCCTCTCGGTGAGCACCTCTTATCCCTTATCCCCTCTCTTCTCTTTGCCAACCCAGTACCAAAATCCCCACAGCTGCGCTCTGCCGCCGCTAGCCCATCCCGCCGCCGTCGCCCCCCATCTTCTCCCCCTTGCCGTCCTCGGCCTCACACCGCCGGCCGCCATCGAGCCTCGATTTCCCGGTCCAAACAGGCCACTTTGCTTCCCATGGTCCCCGCTCCCCGATGCCGCGCTCTGCCCACCGCCGCTCGCCGCCGTTCGGCCGATCACCGTCAAGCACCGTGCGTCATCAATCTCTTCTCCCGAGCCTCTCTCTCTCTCTCGCTCCTTCCCTATCTCTCTCTGACTAAGCGGCCCTGCCGCCGCCCAGCTGACATGTGGGCCCAATCCCACATCAGCTCTCGGTATCAATGACAAGTGGGCCCCACTGCTTAATTCCCTCACCCCATCCGAGTGACATGTGGGCCTACCCCTTCTCTCTCTGACATGTAGGCCCACCTCACTAAATAAACCTTTCTTTTATGCATCACTTACAGATGGGCCCCACTGACTTGTGGCCATTCCCTTTTTCTCTCTGTCCTATGGGCCCCATGTCATTCCCTCTCTCTTCTTCACTAACATGTGGGCCCACTGATCTGTGGCCCCCCTTTTCTCCCTTTCTCTCTCTCTGTAAGTGGGCCACACCCCTCAACCTCTCTCCAAGCCACTGACATAGGGCCCCACCTGTCAAATTCCAAATTCAAATAAATCCTTTTTAATCCCAGAAAATCCAATTAAACTTCAAAAATCTATATCTTTTCAACCGTCACTCCGATCGACCCCTTCAAGTCTCAAAATTTTTCTAAAATTGAGATCTATCTTATGGCACTATTAGTTATTAATAATAGTATTTTATTTCTAAGGTTTTGTGTGTTTTTTCATTACACGTAGTCGACGACGACGGAAATTCTTTCGGACGCGAATTCTCGAGGATTTTGAAGACGAAGTCTGAGGCAAGTCACCCCTTGACCATATTGCCCCTAAATTGAAAAATGTTTTGTTTGCAAAATTGTATCTTAGTGTGTACATGTTAATTTGATGTGCCCTTGGTTCACGTGATGAACCAACTGACCTACCTAGTAGTTGCAATATCCGGTAGGTTTGAAAAATCCTATCCCTTGTCACTCCACCTCAGTGTTACCTCAACATCCATGCTCTATGAGCATGGGTATCGATGGTTCCACTCAAATCACATATGCTGTTGAAATGGGAAAACCTGGGTTTATAAACTTTTTAACCCGACACGCGATGTCGGTATGTTTACGAAATAAAGAATGTTTGCGAAAACCTCGTGATGCAAAGTGATCACCTTGGTGAAGATGCTTTGTATTCACATATAAGAACCAATTCCTTGGGAATTGCACTGATCATAGTACAGTGCGACCACATAGGTGGAATGGGACACCCTTGGCCAAATAATTAGTAGACCCAAAGTTGGCTTGGTTGCCTTTGGACGTGGAGTCGCCGGGGTGGCAATATGAGATGTACCCGCGGGATCCTAAGTACGAGGAGTCTGGGACTCGCCCGGTACTTGGTCTGGGACCCGTCCAGTTGGCTTCAGGCAATCCTGGAAACACTTAGGAAAGGCTTTGTCACGAACCTCCCCTGGTTGGCCACTAAGGGAGTAAGCTCGCATTGTGTGGGGAAAGCGTACACCTCTGGAGAGATATGAACTGTTCGAACAGCCGTGCCCACGGTCAAGGGCGATGTGAAGTGATTCTTCTAACGTAGCTTTGTTTTTATAAAAGGTTTGTGAAGCATGTTTGTGGTTGGGAACCATTACCAGAATCGGCCAGATCGGCTGATGGATAACCAGTACATGATCTGAAACGGTCCTGTGTGGATCAGGATGTCAGATGGCATCATAGTTTAGGTTTTCCGAGTAGAAGCAATGTATGTTTGAGATGGAAATTATGGATGGCTCTGGGAGCTGAAGTTGAGATGATGAGATGAAAGTGAAAGGAAAATAATAGAGGAAAGATATGATAAGGTTTTGTCCTAAAGAGGATGAAAGTGAAAATAAGCTAATAGATAATGTACTCCGAACCGCTGTCATGGTCCGATAGGCGGTAGACTGGATTAGAAATTTCACTCAATTAAAATTTGTTCGTCCGTTTGAGTCGTTGCAAAGTAATTCAAGAACAAGATTGAGGCGAGAGCCTCTTTCCAATTACACCTGGATCAACCCATACCTAGAGTTTTGGAAAATGTTTTAAAATAAAATATTTGCGAAATAAAACCTAGCCCTCCTTGGTGGCCTGCATATTCACACTTTTCCTGTGACTTGCTGAGTACGTATATACTCAATCCATTATCTTTTCCCTCCTTCAGTAAGAGTGAAGTTGAAGTCAAGATTAGGGTTTCTTTCCTAATCTCAAGCTGTTGCTTGTGGATTGGGTTCTCGCTACGCTGTCGTTCCGCTGCTGCTGTTCTGTTTGCAGGTTGCTGCTCGGGGCTTGCTCGAAGTTGCAACTTATTAAGGTATTATATTTATTTATATATATATATATATATATATAATATTATATTATATTTAGTTGCTATGGTACATCTGAGTTGACCACAGGTACCAGCAAGATTTTCTGGGACTGGTACCGGCAACGCGGTTCCGTGAGAGTTAGTTCATGCTAATCTCCTGCGGCGCTTTCTCTCTAGTGTCACAGTAGGTGGTGCCAGGGCGGGGGTGCTACACACTGCAACAATCAAACTGCTTGAAAGCAAAATATGTAGAAACAAGGACTACCAAAGACGATGCCTTTAGGGAGGTTGTGACCTTGAAAGCACCGCCACAGCCCATCCAAGCAACCATGAAAATGGTTTTCACTCGAAGGGTCCCACCAGGGAGGAAGAGGGAAGCCCCTTAACAACGTCCCCAAGGGATATCGTGGTGCCTAAAAGCGTCGCTATTGCTGGCTTGGTATTTCGCCAGACTAGGCTTTTGGCTGGAGCCTACTTGCTCCCCTATCACCGCTGTAGCCCCATCACCCATCAAGCCATCCAACACCACCCAACCAACGGTAGCATGTGGCTACTGTGCACCGAGGCCCCTTGGCCGACCAACCCCCGCTTAGCCCAGACGGTCCTCATGGGTCGTTCCTGCTCCTGCCACCACCTCACTGTCGCCTCTCCACCGATCCGGCCCCTCGCCGAGGAGACTGTGGATCTGACCAAGAAGACGCAAGATCTGGACATAGGCGTCATATCCAACCATCCCCGATGCTGTCAATGACGTAGAGAGCTTCAAACCAACCCTCCATGGGAATAAGGGAAAGAAGGCCCCACCGCCACCGTCCCTGTGGTTGCACGGGCTTCCAGTAGCCTACATGGGCAGCGGCGAGGCAGGGAGGATTGGAGGTGGGGTCGCGGCGCGGTTGTTTAGTCCCTGCTCGTGTTGCCCCATGGGAGCGACACGGCCCCTGAGATGTGTGCTTTTGCTTGATGTTTTCTCCACAAGGTTATGTTAATTGAATGAAATTTGATGAGCTAGCTAGTACAACATGTCTAGCTGGAGGTGCTGGAAGCGGTCGCTGCCTCTCCTTCGGCGCTCCGCATATATCTATAGAGATGCCAATAGCCGGCATCATGGCCATACAATCTCATTAACTAACAACAACATCTATCTGAGAGAGCTATCAGCCGGGTTCATCACAAAGTTGTTACATATTTGTTACATAGGATATCAATTCTGTTTTATCTAACATAGCTGAATCTCTACCATAGTTGACCACGAGTAACATTCCAATAGGCCGGTCCAATACCAAGGAAAATAAATTATAGGTCGAAAATGGTCGTGTGACTCTGTTTATACTCACTGTAACCTTTGGACTGTGACAGTGTATAAGCATGTACTACAACAGAACTTGTTCAATCTTCACGGTTCAGTTGCTATTTTTAATTATACCTCCTAACCTTAATCCCTCTGACAGAGGTTTATGATATGCAATCTTTGAAATGGATGGGACCAAAAAGAGAGAGGGATCCTGAGTCCCTGTCAGGATTCCACTTCAAGTAATTAGTGGTAAACTGACTAACAGTGTCAAATCTCTGAACTTTGTTTGAGAATGTGACAAAATTCGGAAAACGAACATATATAACAACAAGAAACAAAATTAGCTAATCATCGGAATAATAAAGGTAGCTAGCTACTACCTATAACCACCAACATATGCGATGCGTCACTCGTAGTCATCAGTCCTTTTATGTCAATAATGGAAGAGAAGAAAAGAAAGATGTCACCTCTCGCTAATGCTTTCATGGTCTTAGGGGGAGGAACTGTCATTTCCCTTTCATTGGAAAAAAGGTCAAAAACAAACAAAATATGCTTGATTAAAACATGTGATTTTCCCAAAGAGACAGAGTGAGTGCGTTTCATGTGTTGCGCCGGACCTTCCACGCACGCTTTGCTTCCGGCCAAAGGGAAAAAAAAAACTTTCACTTGTCCCTCCAACTCCCACAAGCAAAATGAATATTTTTTTTCACAATTCTTAAGGTTTCTAGTTTTGCAACTAGTAATTACATGACCATACTTTAGCTGGATGAACACACAGCATGTCCTCATAAGCCACTTGTATTGAGCACCAACAAAAATTACCACAAAAAAAATTTGGAAGTGCATTTACACGCATAAATTTCATTCACTAAGCAATCTAGCGAGAGTTACCCGCCAGAGACCGCAAAGCTAGATCTACCAATTGTCACTCAAAAGCAACATCTCAACATGTTAATAAGGGATCCATTGATCTATAAGGCATTCAGACAAGAAAAGTCTAGGTAGCTAGCAATTGCAATTTATTACCGGAGTTATTCCTCCCTTGACCAAAGCCAGAGGGCTTCTTCTTCCCTCAACAAGAAGCCAGTGTCTGTCAGCTGGTAGGCCGGCCGACACCGGTATCAAGCAGGTTTAAGGACTATGATGATCATTTCCAAACAATCAATATGGATCTGATAATCCCAGGCACTAGTGTAGCAGCACAGCACAGTAGCAGCAGATCTCTCAATGGAGGACACCACAATTAAGCCAAGAGGCAGCTTAGGTGCTTACTGCTTAGTACCAGTTGCTTACTGCCCTCATCTAGCTGCTTGCATTGCCCACCGGCCAGCTACTACTACCAAGTGGATTTGGCATTGTACATTGCAGCACACTGCACTAGGATGCATATGCATGAACCTTAGCCTGAACATTGCAGGCTCCGTTGGCAAAACACTGCACAACTGCATGCCTCCGCCTCCTAGCTGTCACTGCAATGGCCAATCTCATGCATGCTTCAGTGTACTGGACTGGAGTGCTACTGCTGATGATGCAGGAGTAGATCCAAATTCTTGAGCTGACTGAACAGATCAGCAGTCCATATGGCAGGGCACGCCATTGAAGATGGCATTCAAGTAGTATTAGTATTCAACTCTTGACTTTCACACGGATCGATCAGCGCGTTTCAGTTGCTGAAGTTGACAGACGAGGACTACTTGAATCTTTGATCTTTTACTCAAACTCTGAAGACACGCTGTATTTATTGTCGTCTGAATCTCTGAACCTCTATCATCTTCTTTTTCTTTTCTCTCTCTCACTGCGTGCCATAAAACTCGTTTGTACCTGCAACTGTTACGGATCGATAGGAGAGAAAAATGGCGAAGCACAATGTCGAAGCCTCTCATTGTGACCACCCAAAGCTTGGAAGCCGATGAAGTTAACTGAAGGAGAGGCTTTCACACACGCAGCATTTGTCAATGCTGACACCACGGTGTTTAACTACGCCTGAATGCGACAATCTTGGTGCAAAATTTTGGCCTGCGGATCAACTCGACGTGGAGTGGATAGGGCATGCCGTACGTACTACTTACTCCCGTAATCTCGCAGATCATGACATGTCCGATTAATCTAGCAACCACACAGGCTTTGGGTGGTGTTTGAAGCAGCTAATAGACGTGGCTTATAAACCACACGCAAAACCAAAAATATCGTTAGCATATGATTAATTAAGTATTAACTATTAAAAATTTAAAAAATAGATCCATTTGATTTTTTAAGACACTTTCATATATAAAAGTTTTTATAAAAAAATACATCCTTTTATGTTTCGGAAAACGTGCCGACGGATACTGAGAAAAGAAAATATAACCTACAGGCTAAAAAGAACACCGCCCTCCCTTTCTGAACCTGAAAATGGATGCGGCAGAACAAGAAACGCTGCACCATTGCAAGCCACATCTGACAAGCAGCTTGATTGCTTCGATTTAATTTACTGCAATGCTACATCTCAACAGATTGATTGCTCTGCTCGGTTGATCGAGATCGTTGTCAGGCAAGCAAGCAGGCCTATAGTTGAAGTTGAACATTATTCAGAGTCCTTGCCGTTGATTTTTTCTGCTGCTGTCGATGGCGTCCGATAAGGGGCATGTAGTAATGTACACGGTAAGGTAATTTTAGAATGTTCTTATCGGCAGTAAAATTAATATAGATTATTTATAATTTTTAATCTAATAAATAAGATTTATTTTTACTAGTATCTTAACTTACTAGTAGTAGAATATTTTTTAAATTTATAGTAGAATTCGTATATCAATTATTAAGATCACTTTTATTAATATAATACTAGTAGTAGAGAGCATAAAATTATGTAATTCAATATGACGTGCACATCGACATATCGCCGCTGGCCGGAGTTCACCGGTCGCCGCCGTAGGTACGGCCATCCTGGCTGCTAGCCTACACAACTTGTTCAGATGCGGCAGCGTCGTCTTGTACCTGCAAAAATGCTCGGAAAAAATCTCTTCTTGGAGGTTGCCATCCAAACAGATTGACAAAATAAATTTCCCAGCCTAGATGGCTAGCTAGAATGCAACTTGCTCCTCATCGGTTCTCGTCGTCGTCGTCGTTGTCGTCGCCGTTCTGTCGGCGTGTCACCGGACACCGACGTCCGCCGCGCTTTCTCGTGTAGGAACAATCGAGCTAGCCATGGACTTCGTTTCCTTTGTCTCTGTCAATTAGGACAGAGCTATACACGTCCAAGATTGTTCCTTTCTCTTTTTTTTTTTTCAGTTTTGTACTTAAACAAATCTGACAAAGTGCACCCGCATAAATCCATGTCTAATTTCGCGTTGACCAATGCCCGTGCCAACACGGCACAAAGAACTTGTCCTAGTTTTTGTAGTACAGGTACAGATCAAGATTAATTAATTTATGTGTTTCTTTTATGCAGAAAGTTTGTATTCTTTTTATCATTGGAGCTTGGAAGTTCTTACTTGTGACGAGATGCTCATCTGGTCCGACTCCGACTTGCTACTGGTTACTAATACTCACATAGCACATGCCATGAAACTAGCAGATGATCAGATTAGAGTATAATTAAAACGAAGGTAGTAACTAGCCGATATGCAAACCCCCTGCGTCATGGATCCAATCGCCGTCCGACAACAGGTTCAGTTGGGACTAAAATAAGCTGGGTAATCATTAACGTGTACGGAACGAAGAATCTTTTGCGTCAGATGATACCCCTGCCGTTGGATCGACGAACAACGGCCATGAACGATCACAGGGTTAAGGGAAATGGTATAAATGCGTTATCCTTTTTTTTTTATTCCCGATGTAGTAGTAAGTACTTTGAGATCCGTACAAATGTACAATTCTAGAAGGAGTGCGTGGGAAAGCATTAATCCACTGTTGTGAAGTAGTACTAGTCACAGCTAAGCCAGTAATTCTTTTTTCTTCTAACCGAATATTAAATACTATCTTTGTTTTTTATTTTAAATATGTAATGTTGCTGATTTTTAAATATACAATTGACCATTCTCTTGTTAGAAAAAAGCTTTTGTAAGTATCTTTGTTTTGTCGTGACTTTTTATCATTAAAGATACTTTAAATATAATTTATATTTTTTTATATTTGTATCAATTTTTTAAATAAGACGAATGATCAAACATCACATATAAAAGTCTTAAAAATAGGAATATTTATTTTATGTATGTGCTAGGTTTGTTTTTTTCGGATGGTAGCTTCTAGATTATCATATGCACATTTCTCAAGCCGTTAAATGATGCGACTCTTGAAACCTTTCTATATATAATTTTCTTAAATAATTCAAATGAATTTATTTTTTAAGTTCATAATAGTCAAAAATTTATTAATCTTATGTTAATTATGAAGATTATCCAATAAGCTAGACATCTGCTCACTCGAAACTCTTATTCAAACAGGGCCTAGACTCCCAAGCTACTCAATTATACCATGAGTTGCGCCTGAGCTTATACATTATACCCAGACTTGCGAGGTTTGTCACCCTAAAGCTTGAATGGCTCTCAATCTTAACTATTACTCTCTCTAATCATAAATATTTGACGTTTAAAATAAGATTCGGTCAAACTCATATAATAATTATGACTATCAATAATTTTCTAAAATGTAAAATTAATGATTGAAATTTAAAAAAATTAATCTAATCTCATCGTGAACCGAAAGGAGCATGTATTTTTCTGATTGTGATCATGACAAAAGATAGTATATGTGTGAGTGATTAACCCCCCTTGTTTGTTAATATCATCAATTATAAATTTGTACACATGCTATCCTGATAACGAGCTTTATCGCTCCGAGCTTGCCTAAAAGCTGGAAGGCCGAAGCAAGCTCGGCTTGAGCTTAGACACACCTGTGCTCCATCGTCTGAACTAGCGTCGACAGGCCGGCCTACACGCACAACCAACGTTAAAATCAGCAAAGCAAGTTTAGTTACTAGCACACTTCTGATTAATATTCGATAAATTAAGTATGTCAACTCGATCTCCTATACACTTTTATGCCGACGATACGGCTTAGGTATAAAGTACATACGTATATCCAACCCTTGTACTACATCGTGCTACGATGATATAATTATCCCCACACGTACTATTTCTTCCATTCTAAGATATAAATATTTATAGGATTCAAATCTTATTTCATAATATTAATATTTCTAGCATTAGTTATAGTACTATTTATTCTATCAATTATTTTTCATTTAATTTTTTTTTCTATCTTACCTCCAATTACTCTTCCACCACCTACCATCCTTTATTTATTGAGGGACGTTAAAGTCTTTTCTCGTCAACCTTTATCTCTGCTAAATAACGTAAAAACACTTATATTTTAAAACAGAAGTATCTATCTATCTGTTATATACTTAAAGGTTCATTAAACATTCTCTACAGCATTTCTAAGCCGCCACGTGTCACATCTTAAAAATTAGAAAAATTCCATATATACAGACACTAGGCATAAGAACCAATTAGACAATAGGCTACAAATATTTTAGGCATAGCTCATTATTGACTCGATGTATGTTTGTACTTAATCTATCTTTTATCTAAAAGTTGATGAAAGATTTTCTATGTTTGTTAAGATAGAAGAGAACCACCTATAATTATTTAAATGGAAAATCATCTGATATTTAATTTGTCCTCAACTTATATGTCCCACTTTTAAACAAATTATAATATAAAATTCAAAAGGATGGCCATTCAAGTGCACTGCCACCTCCCTAGAATTTAGGCAAAATCCTCTTAAAGTCCATTAAACATACTCTAAACCCTTTAGGACATCTAGCACTTCTCTTGATGCTTAGCAAAATTAGAAATTCTAGAAATCCTAAGGGAAAAAAGCAAAACATCTAGCTATCATTTTTTTAAATAAATCGGTATGGACCCATTGTTATACGTGGTTATATATCTAATACCTTTTTTAGAGACTTAATTAAGTTTTCTCTCTTTTCCTATGGAACTTCACTAGCTATGTGAACTTCAAGAGTCAGATATCCTTTGCATCAATTGGTGGTGCCATTAGTTTTAGGAATCCAACCGCATTCCTTCATCGGTTCTTTTAATTCATTGTAATCTTTAGCCAACTAATGGATAAAAGAAACATGATTATCCGAGCATCACAATGGGGTCGTAGCAAACATGCCTAGCCGGGTAGCACTGGTCATGCTAGGGAATCATGGCAAACGAATAGCCTATGTGTAATACCGTAGGCTATTTATAGCTTGCAGTATGGTATATTGTTTAGATCCAAGTGTCCAAAAGGTGGTTGTGGTAGTGGTGATTTAGTACACGTGGATGTTTAGGTGAGCGAGTATCAGCTTATAGGCCTAATGCTTCAACCATAGTACCCCGTGTTACCCCTTCTATATGAAGCGAGGCAAAAATATAAGCGGGATGCTATGTGTACCCATAAGTTTGTAGCACGTGGAGCAGTGGTAGTGGGGATGAAAATGCAAGTGTATTACACTATGCATCAACTTCATTATATTAACAAGAACAAATACTTTAGTATTAATTAACAAACAATTACATTTGAAGTAACTCTATTGCTTCATGTTGCAATAATATTTTTTTTATAAAAATTAAGATTCCATGGTTTCAAGTACTTTAGTTTAGAATTTATGCATTCCGATTATCCTTGCAACGAAATCGCAACTATCGTTGAAGAGCAATCTAAAAAACTTTTGGAGAGAAAGATTTTAAGTTTAAAATATTTATAAAACATTAAATAAAATACCCGTACATATACGCGGGCTTGCTTCCTAGTTACAAATTAATAACAGCAGCTCCATTTATAGCTAGCTCAAGGTACTACTGTAGCCCGTGCCCGGTCGGCACGGTAAAAACTTGGCGGCCTGCACGAACACTTTGTACAGTGCTCACCTTACCCTCCATGGCCTCCGTCTCCGTACGTGCGGCTCCTCGTCTAGCTCGGTCACCGTCGCCTCCTCCTCTCCGCTCGCCCACCGCCACAAACACCGGCTTTGTCCTGCCCGCGGCCACAAACGCAAAGGAGGCGGGCAGGCAGGCAGCTGCGCGCGAAGTGGGGCGTGGGGCCGGGGCCCCGCGCGCGCGCGCGGTGGCGCCTACCACCTGTCATGTGTCGTCTCCCTCCGCGCGGAAGGCGACGGCGTCGATCGCCCGCTATAAATACGGTCTCCTCCCTGCTGCGGAGAGGAGACCAGCCAAGCAGCAGCAGCAGCAGCTTGATCGATCGATCGATCGGCTGAGCCTCACTAGCTCGCTCTCGCCTCACTGCACCGGCTGGCCCGTTGATTTCCTAGCTAAACTAGGTGTTTGTGGTAGTCGGCTGTGTGGGGGAGACACACGATCGATCCCCATGGCATCGACAGCGCCGTCGAGGACCAACTCTCGGGTGAACTACTCGAACGAGATCCATGACCTCTCCACCGTGCAGAGCGTCTCCGCCGTGCCCAGCGTCTACTACCCGGAGAAGTCCTTCGCCGACATCTTCCCTCCTCACCTCCTCAAGAAGGTATTATTCCATATGATCAGTTGCTAGCTAGCAGCATCATCAAGGAGGAGTTGATAGGCTAATCGAGTCTTGTGTGTGCGGGTGGCAGGTGATATCGGAGGTGGTGGCGACGTTCCTGCTGGTGTTCGTGACGTGCGGGGCGGCGTCCATCTACGGCGAGGACATGAAGCGCATCTCGCAGCTGGGGCAGTCGGTGGCCGGGGGGCTCATCGTCACCGTCATGATCTACGCCACCGGCCACATCTCCGGCGCCCACATGAACCCCGCCGTCACCCTCTCCTTCGCCTGCTTCCGGCATTTCCCCTGGATTCAGGTAACTAACTTGTATATCCTTGCCTACACATGAACACATCAGTCATGTACCCATGCATGCCTCGCTTTTCCAGTTTTTTCATATATATCCTCTCCCTTTCTTGCTTTCTTCCTTTATTTCCTGCTTGCTTTCTTTTCCAAGTGTTTGTTTCTGATAAAGAAAGAGCGCTATTTCCTTAAAGAAAAAAAAAAGGAAGGAGCTTCCATTAATTGGTTGAGCTCTAACTGTTAGAACTTATCTTCTTTGTACTCGTCGTGTTGGACATCGACACAGTCTCATATACCCGCCAACTTTCGATCTCCAATTATGTGCTACCAATTTTTTTTTTTTAAAAAAAAATCAAGGTACAATTTTTTTTTGATGATTGCCTTTTTTAAAAAAAAAATCCGTGAATATGCTAACACCATTTCCATGTTGCAACTCTTAAAATCTTTTAGTTTTGTGTATTCGAAAATGCTCCAAATAGACGAAGAGTATAGGAGCTTAACACACTTAGCTGTCGACATGTTGTCCTGGACGTGCACAGGAATTAGTCACGGCTTAATTAAGAAAAAATGTGGAGCCTACCAGGTATTTACTACTCCTTTGAAAATAAATCACATGCATGAACGATGCAGATTATTAATGAAGCCCAAGTTAAGTAAAGTATTATAAATATGTAACTACTCCAATATATGCACCGTACACATGGACGAAGCGTAACCTTCTGACAACTGAACATATTCGAAGCAGCCAGCCAAGGACACAAGTTGATGCAATACATATATAGGACTAGCTCAAAATAATGTCATAAAATATATTTCCTTTTTTTTTTGCGAAATATAAAATACGTTTTCTGCCGCAGCATATTTGGCCTTACCTAGTTTGGCGTCAGGTCGGTAGCATGCATGAGCCTTAGCAAGCTGACAAACAATAACTGGCATTACTGGCAACATGCCGGGCTAAGCACAACATGTGAACAAAGCACACCATGTGAACTCTAGGTAATACAAAAAAGAACACAATTAGAAAAAACAAGAACAAGACAATCAGTAGTACTTTTGAGATGAGAAGGATAAGGCAACTTGATGCATAATCCTCCCATGATTAATTAGTGCATAATTAAATTGGCTTACCATGAAAGCCTCAATTAGCTTCCACTAACCCCAACCACCACCACGTACCAACCTAAGGGGGTGTTTGACATTCGCATGGTTCCCTTGTTAACCATGTGGTTTTGATCATTGATATCCTTATATAACTCCCTTGTTAACCATACGAGATACGGCTTGCTCCCGAGCAACCATCCCAATAATTTGCAGGCCGTTCTTGCTTGTAGGTCACAAACATAATTGCACGTACTTGAACTAACCTAACCATCGACCGTGCCAACGATGACATTAAAGTGGAATTTTGGAATCAGACACGATAGATAGATAGATAGAACCTAGCTAGCTATCTTCTGACGAACTAGATTTCACATAATATATTTTTTAGATCTCACATAATATATAATATATAAGTATAACTTCCGGTCTCTGCAACCAGCGATCTAGACAACCAGACGGTTCGCATGCATATTAGCATATATGCTTAGAAAGCTGCCCTGCTTTTAGCGATGAAAAGCACGTGTGTGTGCTTCTGAATCACGTACCCTCGATCAGTCCGGCGAGGTCAATCTGCCGTGAAACCACGCCGGCCGCTAGCTTTGCTTGCTGGCCCTTTCGGCGAGAGATTCCGATGCGATAGATCGATGCTGTGCACCACACGCGAGCATGGCTAGCTCTAGCTACTTGTCGAACGATCTGACCCAACTTGCCCATGCAGCCAGCCAGCTGGCATGTTGCATGCCTGCTGATCTGAATGATGCCCAGAGATTGATACGATTCATTCAGCCAGCGATGAAGAAGAGTTCAACAAGACTCCAAATTAAGATTCGTACGCTCTCTTTTTTTTTTCCTATGTCTCGATCGACCGATCCATCGCGAGCGGCGTGCATTGCGTTCGCGGTCACATCGCGATCATGGAGCTAGCAATAGCGCACCACGTACGGTGACTACTTGGGTCGCGTTTCGGAGGCCCTAAGCATCAAAGCATATTGTTCCTGACACCTCTGACCCCCCCTCTCTCTCTAGCTTATCGGTTTCGGACGGTGACGCATTCGTGGGTGTGTGTTTGCAGGTGCCGTTCTACTGGGCGGCGCAGTTCACGGGGGCGATGTGCGCGGCGTTCGTGCTCCGGGCGGTGCTGTACCCCATCGATGTGTTGGGGACGACGACGCCGACGGGGCCGCACTGGCACGCCCTCGTCATCGAGATCGTCGTCACCTTCAACATGATGTTCGTCACCTGCGCCGTCGCCACAGACTCCAGAGCGGTAAATATACATCTATACACACACATTTAGAACCTTTGATTAGCCAAAGATTTATCTCTTAATCTCAAATTTAATAAGCTTCTTTTTCTGCACATTAGTTAGCTTCTGATTTTATTCAATTTGGTTATTGCAGGTGGGTGAGTTGGCGGGGTTAGCAGTCGGTTCCGCGGTTTGCATTACGTCGATCTTTGCAGGGTAATTAATAAATTACTAATGACCAGGACTAAACTTAGGAATAATTGACTATACCCGATTAATCTAACCAAAATGTTTAGTGATAGTAAGCTGCATGTTGTGGGTAGCTACGACATTGGCCAAACCTGGATTTTTTTGCTTAGCTGACGACATTCTTTATTGCTAGAATATTCACTGTTCTCAGCCGCCATGTTTTCCTTTTCTTCAGAGAGTTTAAAGCACCGTTTTTCTTACAAGGTGTCACACAGACTGACGTAGAGCAGGGCCGGACCAAAACAGCACAGTACTTATCCAGTTAGGTTCAACGCATGCACCAAGACTAGCTAGTCTGATCAAGCCATGACATGTATTTAGCCAGTAGCTTAACCATGATACTGTTCATGTACCTCACAAAACGACGTTGCTAACATGGACTGCTGATTAATCTGTACGAGCCATTCTTTGGACCTTCTAACACGTAGATACATTATTTCTGACCGTATCTCTGCTAGGACAACTTATTGACTCCCAATATTTTCAAGGGAAACTAAACAAATTAATTTTTTCATAAAACAAACTAGCACCTAAGCTAGACACGCATGACAAAGTGATCGAGTAATATAACCATTAGATGATGAGTACGTGAGATCGATGTTAATTAGCTAATTAAGACCGGGGAAACGAGTGGAATTTGCAGGCCAGTGTCAGGAGGATCGATGAACCCGGCGAGGACGCTGGCGCCGGCGGTGGCCAGCAACGTCTAACGGGCCTCTGGATCTACTTCCTCGGCCCCGTCATCGGCACCCTCTCCGGCGCCTGGGTCTACACCTACATCCGCTTCGAGGAGGCCCCCGCCGCCGGCAAGGACGGCCCCCAGAAGCTCTCCTCCTTCAAGCTCCGCCGCTTGCAGAGCCAGTCCATCGCCGCCGACGAGTTCGACAACGTCTAACTCTCCCTCGCCGCCGGCCGGCCAGTACACATACACACGTACGTATTGTGTGCATAGTGTACTTCTACTACGTACACGTATACGTATACTGCTCTACCTGTATGTATGTATGTACTGCACGCGTACGTATGTACGCACGTGCACGAGCGCGGGAAGCCATTGTTTGTACTGCTACCTGTCAAAAGTATGTACGGTCTATGTACGCGTGTAGTGGTGTGTGTACGTGTGCCTGCTCTGCTCAAGAAAGGAAGAGAGCTAGAGCTATACGTGTATGCATGCATGTACCGTGTACTATACGTACGTAGCTAGTGAGTGTTATATACGTACATGCTTGGTTATGTACGTATACGTATTTGTCTGTTTCTTTTTCTCTTCCCTGCGCCTACGTGCGTATGTACGTACGCTTCTCGCTGCTATAATCAGCTAGCGAAGCGGCACAACAATATGTGTTCGTGTCTGTACCTCTTTGGCTTTGTATTAATCAATCTGAATGAAGGAGCTGAGAGCTTGCTTGTCAATGATTTAGTTGAAATTTATGTGCGGTATATATTAATTGAGAATTTGTGGGCTCCGTTGCAGATTTACCTTTTGGTTTTCTAATATTTACCAATACAACATTGTGTGTTCTTCTCAGAATGTCACAATATCTTTTTAGGGATCCATATGAACAGCTTTTGTAAATAAAGATGCTAGCTACTAGCTTTACTTGCTTACTGTTACCTGCATATCATAGTGGTGTGCTCTGTGATCATGTGGTGATGATAGCACCATCATATAAAGCATGGGTTAATTAAACTGATATATGTTACTGACAGTTAATTAATTATTAAGTCTTGTTGACTGCAAACTAAAGAAATGAAATAATTAGAAAAGACTCCTTAGAGATGGGAATTGATCAACTACTGCACGTAACCTGCTTGATGCTGCTTGTTACATCGATGTTGCAAACACACATCTCACACATCAAACATGTCGCCGTTTAATTGAGGAAGCTGATGAGAGATTTGGTCTTAGAAAAAAGGTAAATGATGAAGAAGACCAGCAGCAAAGTTGCTTTGCCTAAGCAACGTGGAAACACCTGCGGTGGTCAAAATTCTTTCCACTTATCACAGTAACATTCCAAAAAGAAGGAAAAAAAAAGGTTAAGAAGCTTCCTCCCACTATAAGAAAAAAACAGTGTCCACTGAAGTAAATTACAATGGTCAAATACTATACCTACAATAATACATGTGGGACAGAAGCACTACCAAAAAGACTAATGCAAGTGATTGTATTTTCATGTTCGGTGATTTATGTTCCTCCACTATACTCTTGTCATCCATGACTCGTGCTCCTTGATATACAGGAGAAAGTTATATCCTGTCCCTTGACTTTTTTGACTTGGTTAAAATTTTGTCTCTCTACTCCAAAATCACATCCGTCGATAACTCTGCACTGCATAGGACTTGTCTCTTCGCTTGCTGACCTTTTTTTACTTTAATGCATCCAAGTTGCTTGTCCTTAATACACACATGAGAAAAGTTACTTGTTCGCTACAGATGAGAGGTTTTGTAGTAGTATATGGTCCCTCAACTCATTGACTTGGTTAAAAAGCGCTTCTCTCTACCCCAAAATCATACTATTTACCTCTTTTTTTAAAAGAAATCATAGTCGTTAGAAACTTAAACACACTCCCTCTCCCTCCGCCCCCTGAGTCTCAAAACTGGATAAGACTCCTCTCTCGGCCTATTTCACCACCGTTAGGGTATTTTGACTTTCATGACAGTTAATGGATCTCATGCCATGGAGAGAGTCGCAAGTTTCTTTCCCTTTTTTTAACAAGCAAGCTTCACTACCAAAATCTAACACTTCGTGGGTCAAAACCAAGGTTTAATAGGTTGGGGGAACAAAATCTAAATAATTTGAGAGTTCGGGGATGAGTTGTAACACATTTTGGAATTAAGGAACAGAAATTTAACCCAAACAAGTCATGGGGATTTTTTTTTTCTACTACATATCCTTCCCAAAATACGTACCGTGATCGGTAGATTGCTTACAAAATTGTAAATGTTTTGGGATAATCTAAGCATCGTATATCTTTTTTATTGTTAATATATAAGCACCGGTGGTATCAAGGGAAAAAAAAATCCAAAAAAGCCTTGTCCAACCATACAACTATATGACAAGAAATCTCCAAATACATTACATTGGTTATATATGTACACATCCTTAATTGGTGTATAGTCCAAAGGCTATATTTCCTTTTATCATAGAACACCATTACACACATATTATAAGTGACAACCAGAGTTACAAACAAGCTAGCTAGGTAGCAATCCTAGACGATCGACACAAATCGATCACACATATTCACACAAATTGAAACTCGATCTGGGCGAACGAAGAGGAATATTTCTGAAGACGTACAGTGATAGTCATTAAGTAGGAGAGGAAAACGAAAGCGCATGACAATCCCACCACCACGTGTACGGCATTTGTGAAATGTGATCAATTCCACTTATTTTGAAGAGCCCGGTTTGTTGCTAACACTGAGTGACAACAAAAAGTCTTAAGGTTTAGGGGGTAGACCCAAAGAAGTTTATTTTTTTTCAACCGAATGTAGATCCAAAGCTGGTGAAAAAAATATTGGATATGTGACCTCGAAAGCATAGTGCCCAATCTTTTACTTGCTCCGGTCTCTTTTACTCGACGTCTGATACTATTTATATACAAATTAATTTGATTGCTCATCTTTTTAAAAAAAAATTATAAAAAGATGGTGTATTATGAAAGTGCTTTGCATGTTGAATACGACTATGCTACCTGCGTTCATGACAACATCGTAATTTAAAATTTTTATTAGTCAAAGATAGAAACACACTGATCAACTGTGTCAAGTAAATTAAAGGGAACATAGGGAGTAACTCAAAATAGTATTATATTGTCTGCTGTATTGTTTTAATTTTTGCGAAACACATACAAATATAAGTGTTTATATATACGCACGTACACTCACCACTATAAACACAGTAAACCTTACCCTAGAAACATTTCCGGAATACTGAGTTAGCATATCTTGAGATAGACAAAGTTATCGTGGATGTTTCGCTATCGACGAATACGTCATCTACCACTAAAAAAATAATTAACCGTAAATACAGGTACCCGTGGATAAACTAATTCCACCACAAGAAAACTAACTAGTTAAGTTACGCTCACTTAGCTGTACTGTTGTAGCTAGGAAGCCAAAATTGCTGTCTAGCTTAGGGGCAATGTGCTTAATAAGATGTGCACAGAAAATATTAAAAATATGATTTATTATCATTGTGAAAAAGATTACGATTATTTAGACACAGCTGACACCAGTTTAATTATGTTATACGTCAAACTTCTGTCAGATAGAAGGCAATCTTCAATTCGACACGTGCATATACCATATATATCATTTTTCAATAAGCCACCAGATTCGTTCCTGATCTAGGAAACACCACATTAATAAGTGGAAAAAATAGAAAAATCTGAACCATCCATCATAGCTCGCTACCACAGAAAACTTATTTATACCGGTTATAGAACCATCACTAAATTTTTAGGGTCATTAGTGCTGGTTAACTGACACCAATGACCCCCTTAGGGAAACTGTAGGGGATTATTGAGGTCTCATCAATACCGGATGTAGAAACAGGTATTATTGGTAGTTCAGCGTTAGATCAAATTATAGCCGTATAGCATTAAATAGCAAATATAATCCTATTTCGATTGTACAAGGGCAATTTGACCCTATGTCATTACCAGAAAGAGGGCATAAAGATCGAAGTATTTCTGTTCCAGAGTTGATTGGCTAGTGCAGTCCAACAGTAAACACACATGCATCTGCAGGTTCACATGAGGAGCAGGGACAATAGGGAAATAGGGTGTTTGAATTAATTTATTGTACTGGTTTATAAACCATACATAAAACAATAAATATCGTTAACATATAATTAATTAAATATTAATTATTAAAAACTTAAAAAATAGATATATTTGATTTTTTAAAGATATTTTTATATAGAAAATTTTTAAAAAAACAGACTATTTTATGTTTTAGAAAATATGCTAACGAAAAATAAGATATAAAACAAAAACTAGAAGCTGAAAAGAACAGGACCACCACAAAGCCATAGCTCACACCTGCACCCTGCACCTGCATGGCCCATGCGTAGCCATTCGTCGTCCCGGCCAAAGGAGGTGAGCCGAGTGCGCCGAGACGTCACCGCCATGCCGATCGATCAACCAAAGTGCGCCCCAAACCCTCGCTGTCGTCGACCACGCCGGCCGTCCCCACGCCGCCGCGGGGGGTCAATCAATCAAGGACGCACGCACGCACGCACGAACGGGAGAAGCGAGCTAGCAAAGCCAGCGATCGAACGACCTGCGAGCTAGCGCACATCATTGCTTTAGGTTGCCAACATCACCGGTTACGTCGCAGGGGGATACAGGGATTCCGGTCGGCGTTACAGTGACGGGGATGTCGAAATGTCCGGTCAATAATGTCCACATTTCAGAGGATTCTAATTAGTTAGTTGAAGCTAGTCAACACGTGCTGTTTTTTTAGATAATTGATATTTTATTAGGCAATGGAATTACATCAGGCTTTTGCAATACCAGGGATACGCACAGCCAAAACGAGGAAAAAAGTAGTAGTAAGACAACATGAACAAGCATTATGTTGACTTTAGAAAGTTTTTTTTATATCGAGATAAAATCGTATCTAGGTGTATGCTTGTGACCCTAGATAGTTATGTAAAAATCTTATAAAATTTGATAAGAAAGATTATGATGATATAAGTCACTACATAAGCATGCAAGTCTAAATTCGATCTACCCATCAAGAAACAAAAATAACAAATTTTTGTTTGCGTTGCAGAGGTAATGTTCGTTGTCTGGTTTTATTATTTTTGTTTCTTTAGATGTAGATTGTATTTAACCTTAAATGTTGGTGTATGGACTTAAGTCATCATAACTAATATTACTAATCTTTTTAAATTTTATTCATAACTATTTAGGTCACATGCAAATAACGGGGGTGCGATTATACCTAGTGTAAAATAATCTTGTCCAAGCTAACTTGCAGTAGCTTGTGCTCATACATTCTAGACGGCAACACAATGTCTATGGCAAACACTCCAAATCTACATCTTCAAGAATGAATCAACACTTGTCCATCGCTATTTTAGAATCATCTAGCCTTAATGGTCAGCACTAGATTTTCATCCACATACGTCACTGCGACAACACCTTCAACAAGAAAATGACAAACGAGCATCAACGCTGGCGATCCAAATAACGAAATTGGTTTTCACCCTAGAGACAAACGCCAGTAGAACACCATGCAACCGACCATGACCAAGAAGACAAGTGGTAGCAATGCCACCAATGGCTGCCGCCCACTGAGAAATATCCAAAACATAATCCACACAAGATTCGTCAAGACCATTAAGCCACCTTGAGCTGTCTTTGATCAATCTTCCTGATCATAACAAAGGTCACTAGCCGTAGCATCCTCTGTTTGATCACTATTTGTTTGAAACCCTAGTACGACCCATCAACCCATCATTCGACGAACT
Source organism: Oryza meyeriana var. granulata (assembly GCA_003991445.1). Taxonomy (NCBI): domain Eukaryota; kingdom Viridiplantae; phylum Streptophyta; class Magnoliopsida; order Poales; family Poaceae; genus Oryza; species Oryza meyeriana. The sequence continues at coordinate 62,000 of RYFJ01001274.1, forward strand.
GCTGACCTTTTCGATCTGGCGATCTGCCTCCACCAAGTGGATGGATGGAGAAAGCCTTGTCATCAAAGACCTCATTCATCTATCATGGACGTATGGAGCATACCATCACCATCCTAGAGAAGGCCCTCTCATCGAAGTACCAGATCTTTTGGTGTTGGGGAGTCTAGGATCCAACCCCGCAATCTTCTCCTGAAAAAGTGGAAGCTGGATGACTATAGATCACCTGGAGTCCAATCCTGCAGCCTTGCAGGACCTGCTAGTCACAAGCAAAGAGTTCATCTGCATCCTGGAGTACTACATTTGCTGGTTGGAATGGAGGTGGATCAGAGGAGTCCTGCCACCGCCAACGAGAAGGTGGGAATGAGGTGAGAGACGCTGGCTGGGGTTCCATCAGCACTTGCTGTTTGTTTTACATACTTTGGATCTAAATTTTACCAGAGTAAAAATATATTCTATTCAGAGTTCTGAGTCCAAAATAGTTATTACAAATTTATACGTAGAGTCCACTATGATACCTCTTGTGTTATTTTCTATTTGCTTGATAATCCCAAAACAATAAAAACACAAAGTTATACTCGTCGTGGGGTCTTAGTTTTAGATTTTTATTAGTTAACTAAACAATATAGAATAAATACAAAGTTATACTTGCTTATTTTGGAGTCGATTTAGTATTTCTCTTAACTTACTTATTTTGAAATTCAAAATTAACAAGTACCCAAGGTTTATTTAATTTGGACTCTTATTTTAATATGAACCATTATAAAATTAATCACTCAAAGATGGATCGATAAATTTATTTCACTATTTCTTCGATTAACGTAAGAATATTTTTCACATTAACTGATTAGTATTGGTATAGAACAGAACAGATAGACAGTTTAGGATCTTTTAACTCAGTAAGCAGATAGCAACACTATTGTTTTTGAAAAAGCACAGAGCAACACTAAATTTCAAATCACTAGGTTTGCAATTTCGGTTCATTTCGGACCCCATGGCACGAAATTATTTTGCCCAAGAATTTCATTTTTTTTTCAAATTTGGTAAAAAAAATTGTTCAATTTTTTTAAAAAAATTCGTTCCAAAATTTCTGAAATATAAAAAATTTCAGACTTTTCAATACCCCAGCAGAAAAGTGAAAAAAATTTTGCAAACCCTGATTGCCACCTCATAAAGTCTTACCGTCAAAATCCAACCATATTTAACCCATATGTTTACTTGGTTCATGCGTTGCAACGGCTCTTTATTTAGTTTAATAGAAGCATTTGGACCAAGTGGACTATTCGATTTTTTATATAATAATCGGTTTTTTTAGAAATCAGTTTTTTAGGCGGAGCAGATTTTATGGGAGGGAAAAGTTTTTACGTGAAAGTGGAGGATAGAGAGACAGAAGGAAGATGACTCCCTAAATAATATATAATGCATGTATTGATACATTGAGACACTTCTGTTCTAGATTCGCCACTAGCATTAGCCCAAGTTGATGGACCCGCTTGCCCTGCGCAACTGCTCACTCCCCTGCCCATCAACGAACCTGTACCATACACACATAAACACAAACACAAAGGAGGAGATGATGCAGATGAGGAATATGCTAGATATCCATGCAAAATAATTAAGTACTCAGTTCGGTCATCAATATTTGACGCTTTAGACGCAAGATATGGTTCCACTTTTTAAATTAGGACCATCAATAATCTCTTAAATATTTAATTAAAAATGATACCCTAGCTAGATTCATCTTGAAAAGTACTATCATAATTGTTTTATAAACTTATTGGATTTTATAAACTTATTCTGATATAAAATTAAAGATCAAAGTTTCACAAGTTCAACCAAAATATTGTTATAAATGTTAAATATTTTTGACTGAAGATTAGAGTACGTTATATCAATGGGAATTGTGTATCTCAAATAATTTTGTGCACGTTTCGAGTCTAACGCCGGGTGCCATCCCTTGTAGTGGCTCTCCGATCCTACGCCTGCTGCCGGCCATAACGTACGCATGCAGGGTGCCAATTAATCCGCCGTGGTCATCGCCCTCAAATTTCAAGCCATGTGCGTCGTCGTCGAGTGGTCGACCGGCGGCGAGTGGCCGGACCGGCGGACCAAATACCAACAGTCGCCGTGACAAGGAGACGATGCATATATATCTCGTGATGCATGCGACGCAGTGCAGTGCAGTGGCTATTGTGCAGTCACTGCTATAGAAACCCTTATCCGTAAGGTTTTATCAGTGCTGGCTAGGCAAAAATCAATATTGATGGTGTTTTTTAACTCCCAAACCCATCCCGTGGACTGAAAGGGCAATAACCGGTACTGATTACGACTCATCGGTACCGGTTGAAGATAAAAACCAGCACTAAGATGAATAGTCCCAGTTTATTTAAAAAACCGGTGCTAATGTTTCATACATAAGTGCCGAGTACCAAGAAAAACTGGCACCAAACGATTAACGCCGAGTCGAGTAGCCGACTAAGCCCACCGACAGAGGGAAAAAAGATCATAAGTGCCGAGCCGAGACCGAGCCCACCGACATTCCCGTAGCTTCCTTGCTCTTCCTATCTCTTCGTCTCACTCTCCCCCTAGGCGCTGGCGCCAACGCCAATGCCGTGCCTCCTTCTCATAGCGGTTACCGTATATCCTCCTTTTTGCAGCCGTCGCCAACACTGCCTCACTCTTCCCAGCCTACCGCCACGTCCCTTTTCCTCTCCGTCCAGATCTGACAACGGCGATCCGGCGACGGTGCATTGGATCCACCACAGCGAAGGCGGCCAGGCTGCTCCATGGCGGCGGATCCACCACGGTGAGGGTTGCCAGGCTGCTCCATGCTGCCTGGAGCTCGGGGGCTCCACGCCGGTTGCCGGATCCAGCTCGGGGGCTCGGCGGCTCTCCTGAAGTTGTGATGGTGTGAAATTTTATTCTATTTTATGATGGTGTGTGCGGCTGGGGGCCTGCGCATGAACAATTAATTGAAAATTTGTTCTATTTTGTGATTGTGTGATGATTAATTTGTGGATGAAATTGTTTATGATGTCTGTAATTTGTGAAATTGATTTCGTCTGATCTGCTTGAAGTTTGGCTTGATTCGAACCGGTTTGGTTTTTTTTACTTGTTAAACAACACCAGTGTCGGGTACCACATCCAGCACTGATTAGCACCTCTCATCAGTGACTCTAAAGATATGCTGGTTTCAAATCTGGCACTATTGTCCCTTTGGAATCGACATTGAAGCCCATTTCTATATTAGTGAGTACTGTTTTTTGTTTTTTTTATTGGGACGGCGCGTGCAGTGCCGTCCATTCGCTAGCTGGTTGTGGGTGTATGTTACGTACTCTACGAGATAGCGATCTTAGCTTTGGAATAATTAACAGTAGTGTGCCACTAATTAATCCTGTGTTCTGACGATCGATGCATATCTGGTGCATGCATGTAGTAGATGCGACTGGCCATTCGTCCCAGCAACAATCATTATTCGCCGGGAGAAAATAATGGTCTAGACTTTGGAGTTTATCCACGTGCTTTCATTTTTCTTTATCTTTTCCTTTTGAAAAAAAGTGGTCAGGTTGACTTTGACAATATTCATGTGAGAAGCGCTTGCTAGATGATAGGAGTGCATAAATTCAACCCGGCCTATCCACTGTTTTTCTATATATTTATGTGGCATGTGTACGAGTATATGTGTGTCCATATTAATGTACTCGTTCTTGTAAAACAAAAGTACTCTCTCCCAAAGAAAAAAGTTCCATGTCTCCTTTAAAATTGAAGAATTTAAAGTATTTTAGAGGAATTGAATTAAGTCCTAAAAATATCCTAAAAATGCCCACGTTTCAAAGTAGCCCTTAGATTTTTTTTTTCTTAAGTAGAAATTGGGTCATCCATGAAAAAGAAAATGTACTCTCTCGCAAAGGGAAAAAAAGGTCCACGCCTCCTCTGAAATAGAAGAATTTTAAAATATTTTTAGAGGAATCGAATTAAATCCTAAAATATCCTTAAAATACCTTCGTTTCAAATGAGCCCTTAGATTTTTTTAAAGTAAAAATTGGGATGTCCTTGAAAAACAAAATGTTCTCTCGCAAAGTAAAAGAAGTCCATTCCTCCTTTGAAATGGAAGAACTTTAAAATACTTTTTAGAGGAATTAAGTTAAATCCTAAAATATCCTTAAAATACCCACATTTCGAAGGAGCGCCCTTATAGTTTTTTTATGGTAAATATTGGGTGGCAGTACTAGGATACGCTTGGCTGCTTTGACATGCAGCACAAAATAGTAAACGAGCAGAAACAGAGGAAAGGACTCAGCTAGATTAATTGACCGTACGTCAGAGTTGAAGTACAGTCAATAATTAGTTTATAATATATATTATATTTTAATCAACTTTGTCAAGTGATTTGCATTGGATTTGGATGTGCTTATTGGTAGTTCTTGCTCAAATTTCAGAATGAGTTGGTTCTTTGTTGAAACCATTGTGAATCTGGTAATGGTGAATCTTGCTTGTATGAATAATCTTTACGCACAACTATTATCCATCGGTAGGTTTTGTCGAGGCTACAGTCTCTGCCACTGGTGAGCGATACAACTTATATGTTGAATCTTTTATATACTCTCGCTCTATTCTATATTATAAGTCGTTTTCCTTTTGTTTTAAATCAAACTTCTCTAATTTTAACTAAGTTTAATAGAAAGATATATTAACTCTATAATACCAAATAAATACAGTACCAAGACATATTTTATAATAGATCTAGTGAAATTAATTTGATATTGTAGATGTTGGTGTATTATCCTATAAACTTAGTATCAAAATAAAAAAAATGACTTACGACAAAACTAAAACACCTTAATAATATGGCACAGAGAGAGTATATACTTTTGCTGTCGCACCTCTCCCACTCAAAAAAAGTATAGCTAATACTACCTCCATTTTTAATATATGACAATTGACTTCCGTAATTCGTTTGTGTAACGCCACCCGCCCTGGCACCACCTACAGTGATACCAGAGAGGAAGCGCCGCAGGAGATTGGCGTGAACCAACTCCCACGGAACCGCGATGCCGGTACCAATCCCAGAAAAACTTGCTGGTACCCGTGGTCAACGAAGATGTATCACAGCAACTAGATAAAATAAATATATATATGCTATATCTTTATAAATTGCGACTTCGGGCAAGCCCTGAGCAACAATCCTGCAAACAGAACAGCAGCAGCGAAACAACAGCGCAGCGAGAACCCATCCACAAGCAACGGCTTGGGATAGGAAAGAAATCCTAATCTTCACTTCAACTTCACTCTTCCTGAATGAAGGGAGAAAAGAAATAGATTGAGTACTTACGGACTCAGCAAGTCACAGAAAATATGAGTTATGCAGGCTATCAAAGATTGGCCGGGGTTTATTTCGTAAACCTTTTTATTTGAAAACATTTTCGAAAACCTAAGTGCGGGTTGTCTCAATGTGACTGGAAGGAGGCTCTCACCTCGATTCTATCTGCGAATTGCTTTTCAACAACTCGAGCGGACAAAACAGATTTTAATTGATCTCAGGTATTCTTATACCGTCTGTCAAATCACGACAGCGGTTCAGTGGATCTGACCACAAGCAGCTTTCCACTGTATACTCACTTATTACTTTATTTTCAATTTCGTCTTCGTCCACTTCATGACTTAATCTTATTTTTCCTCATTATTTTCCTTCCACTTTTGTCCTATTCAGGACATCATCTCATCTCGTAACTCAGTGGCTCCTTGAGCCATCCATAATCTCAACTTAAAACATATACTGCTCCTACTTAGGAAGCCTAAACTATGATGCCATTCGACATCCCGGGTCACACAGCCCCGTTTCAGACCACTCAGGTCATCCATCAGCCACTTAGGCCAATTCTGGTAACGATTTCCATACCACAAATCATTTTCACAACCACTAGAAAACAAATCTACGCTAGAGGAATCACCTCACATTGCCCGTAACCGTGGGCGCGGTTGTTCGAACAGATTGGTATACCTTTGTAAAGGGTGCACGCTTTATCCACACGACGCGAGCTTACTTCCCGCACTTGTCAGTAGGGAAGGTTCGTGATAGGGCCTTTCCAAAGCCTTTCCAGGATAGCACGTTGCCCTATAAATGGGTGCTCACTCTCAACCAAGTACTAGAAACTCATTTCCTGTACTCAAGGACGGAGGTATATCGCCCGCTTGGCACCCAACCAGTCCCACATTTATTAGCAACCGAAAACCATCCTGGGAACACTAGTTACTCAGCCAAGGTTGTCCCATTCCACCCGTATGGTCGCACTTGTGAGATGCTCGGATGAAATTCCCCAAGGAAACGGTTCTTATATGCGAATACGAAGTGCCACCACACAAGCGATCACTTTGCACCGTGGATTTTTCACAAATAAATTTTATTTCGTAAATCCGCCGACATCGCATGTCGGGTTTTTAAAACCATTTGGAAATCCTATTTTCCCAAATCGACAAACAATAGTGATGTGGGTGGAACCATCGGAATCCATGCTCAGAGAGCACGGTTACCGAGATACCATGAGGTGGAGCGACAAGGAATAGGGTATCAAATACCTACATGGTTTATGCAACTATCGGGTAGGTCTGTCGGTTCGACACGCAAACCGAGGCCGATTAATTTAATGTGCACACTAGCCATGCAATTTTGCAAACAAAATATTTTAAATTTAGGAGCAATATGGTCAAGGAGTGACTTGCCTCAATCTTCATCTTCAAACTTCACAAAAATCCGACGTCCGACGAATTTCCGACGTGTCAACTACGCGTGAAACGAGATTTTGAGAGTTGAATGGGCTCAAACGGAGCTACGGTTTAAAAATTATGAATTTTCAAAGTTTGGGTTATTTTCTGAAAATAAAAAGGATTAAAATAATTTTTAGAAAAGAAAAGGAATAAAAGAAATTAAAAGAATCAGAGGCTGACAAGTGGGGTCACTGGGTCGGAGAGAGAAAGAGAGAGTTGAGACTGACAGGGGGTCCTGGTGCTACAGTGAGGGAGGGAGAGAGCAGAGGGATAGACAGGTGGGGTCGGCTTGTCGGTGCAGAGAGAGAATGAGAGGGGCTAGTAGGTGGGACCGGGATCTGCGAGGCAGGCCACCCGGCTGACGCGGCAAGGCCACGTCGGCCGGCTCGACGGAGCTGACATGGCGGGGAATCGACGGCCGATGATCGCCGGCGGCGACGAATTCCGGCGAGCGGTCAACGGTTACAGAGAGCGGGGACGATGGTGAATCATTTGAATGGATCGGATTGGGCTGGAAGGCAACGGAAGATGGTCGGCGACGGCAGTCCAGAGATGGCGGAGGCGGCGGAGGGAGGAAGATGTCACCGGCAGCCATTCCAGTGGCAAAATGGCTCGGAAGGGGTTGGGTTAGGTGCGGCACTACGCGAGGAAGGAATAGAAGGGGGTTATTTGGACTCTACCTGTGTCTGTGGCGAGTTATAGAGCGGCGGCGACGGCGGACGGCGGCGAGCGAAATTGGGCGTTTTTGATTTAGTGGTTAATTGGCGACGAGGAAAGACGGAGGAGGTTCGTGGTGGCGTTAGGAACTCGGCAGTGGTGGTGGTTTGGTCGGAAGGGCTCTGGAACGGCGGCGGGAGCTCGGTCAGTAGGCGGCAGAGGAGGTCTCTCGGCGGCGAGCTTACTCGGGAGCTTGTTTGGGTGACCGGGATAGGAGAAATTGTTTCCCTTTTTATAGAGGAGCTTGGGCGCAAGCAGACAGTGGATAAAGGCGGTGGAGTTCGGGGATAAGCTCGAGCTCGGCCGACGAGGTGTAGCAACGGCGCCGGACACTGTGGCTCGCGTCACCGGCTGCAGAGAGAGAAAATAGGACGCGGAGATGATGGCAAAGCGACGGGACAAGGTGCTTGTGTGTGCGCATCAACTTCTGAGGCTTGGCGCTGAGGAGAAACGCGACGGCGGCCAGCTTCTTGACTCTGGGCTCGAGGTGATGATGGCAGGGTGTGTCTCGCACCGTGCGCCGGGAGGTTGATGATGACGCCCGTGAGCCCTTAAGGCGGTGACAGGCTGGTTCGGCGCGGGACAGAGAGAGAACAGAGAGAGAGGTCGGGAAAAATCCAGAGAGAAGAGAGAGAGAGGCGAGCGGCGAGAGGAAGACGATGCTACTGTGCGTCGGCTGACAAGCGGGGTCGTGCGGCAGACGCGATCCAGGCCGACCACGCGTACGCATTGGGCGGTCGAGGAGCGAGGTAGAGGCGAGCAGCTGACGCGCGGGGCCCGCGGGAATTAAATCCCGTGCGTGCGCTCGTGCTTGGGCCGAGTAGGCCACGCAGAGGGAGAACAGGGATGGGCTGAGAAGGGAGGACGGCGGCCCGGCAAGCACAGGGGCTTTTATTATTTTCCCAGGAATTAATTTGAATAGTTTTTGGAGGATTTTGAATTTGAAAATTGATTCAAAAGGGATTTTTAATTTCTGCAAAAATTTAGGGATTTTGAAGAGGCTATAGGACTGGTTTTTGGAGGAATTTGAAAGGATAATTTTGTTTGGAATTATTCTCTGGAATTTAAATCAAGGAAAAAATATTCAAGAGGGACTCAAGTACACACACACACACATTCTCGGCCTCCCTTCACATTGCTGCCGTGGCCGCTCGACGCGCGTCTACGAAGGACGTGAGGATATATATATATATATATATATATATATATATATATATATATATATATATATATATATATATATATATATATATATACATATATATACTTGAGAGAGGGATCCGGTGAGGGTTTTGAAGGGGATATTTAACTTGAATTTAATTTCTTGGGATTTGAGGCAAATTTTGGGAAGAGAGTTTTCGATGGAATTTCAGAGTTTTCAAGAGGAACAAAAATAAGAGAATTTTAAATAGAGAGCTTCAAGGATGATTTCCGAACGGTTTTATTGGAGGGCTTCGATTTGCAAAATTTGATCCTGAGGGCAGAGAAATTTTTAGGAGATCAACGACTTTAGAAAAGGTTTGAAAGGGATTTTGAATTTGAATTTTTTTGAGGATATTTTGAGAGGGACACTCGAATTGCAAAATTCAAGTCTTGGAATTCAGGAGAGAATTTGGAACTGAGGATTTAGGATTTTAAGGGAGGCTTTGATCTGAGATTTATGGCACTTAATCCTTAAGCACACATAAAAAGCCAAAATTTTTGAAATTAGGATTGTTACTAAAATAGTTTTTAACGGCCCAAAAACCAGAGCGTTATAGCTTGACTATTCGTCTTTTTCTAAAAGTATTTGTACAAATAGACAAACATACAAGAATTGCCTAAATTGTAGTTTTTATGGTCGGTCTAGTTATATTTTTTTCACTTTTACTTAACTAAGTAATTCAAAAAATATTGTTGGTCGGAGTTTTGAGAAAAAAAGTCAACTTTGTTATATATTGAAAAACAGAGTTAGTACCAATTATATGGTGTATATATCATCAAGCCAAATTACCTTAATTTTACTTTGGACGATAGATGCATTTTCTCTATTGTTATGAAGTCAAATCATGTCAATTGTTTTAACCTTTGGACGACGGATCACAGATGCAAAATATACAAAGCGCATAAAGTAAAAACTGTCTGGCTATAAAAATTAATCCACTTTGCACGTCATATTTAACATTCTTGTCGTGCATTCTTGTTGAGCCATAGTATATGTGTGCGGGGTTTCATCTGATATGACCCGTGATTGTCTACCGTTGAAGAAATCAAACCCCACTCCTAAGTTGAAACGCTTCACTGCGATTTAATTTGTTATGTCACTTTTTTCAGATAATAAAATTTATTTTGGCTTTTATTTTAAAGAAGCTATATCTAACTATTATAAAGGTTATAGGATGAATGCCAGCGAATTATAAAATTACAGCTTAATTAAAATCAAGAAAATTACTTAAAATACTACCTTAAAGATAGAGAAACGGTTGTTTTTTCTCAGCGACTTACAAGTTAGTTGTATGTAGTGCTTATCTTCCTCAAACCAGAACACAAAGTCTCCGAAATCAATGGCCAATCACTTTATCGATAGAATTTCGCTCATCTCACCGTCAGCGATTGACATTGACGCTAAGCAAAAGATAACAAAGAAACTGAGCTGTAAATGAATCATTCGTCTAGATCTTGTCATCGCCGTAGCTATCGAAACTGATCCAACGGGCCACTGCCACCAAGATTTGTTATGTTGCTATGCCCAAGCAATCCAAAATAGCCCTGTCCTGCGCCGTGAATAAATGGAGACACTTTTTCTAGGTGGCAATTCGTTGCTTGTAGGCAACGCAATTCATCAGGATCAACTGGCATCATATCTCTCGCAAATTTTTCATCATTCAGATCACATGGTCAGATTTGAATATAATGAGCTCCAGTTCAGTGCAATTACCCCTTGAACTTTCTTACAGGTTACAACCAAAGTACTTAGAGCTCATCATGCGTGCATGCATGCACAAAATTAGCAAGTTGAGCTATGAAAGTACATGCATATCTATCTCACCGCAGGAATTAAGTACTGTCTAATATTCCCTCTGTCCCACTGCCTAAGACGCTAACGCAGTTTAAGATTTAACTCTTGAAATATTTGACCAATATAATTAGTCTAATATAAATTAAATTTTATTTGATAAAAATAATATTACTGGATTGATATTCAAATTTACTTTTTTATGAGAAACTAAAAGTCGAAGATTAATTTTGTGTCTTATACAGTGGAATAGGGGAGTACTCTCTCCATCTCCATGATGAAATAAATCAATTTCTAGAGTTTAAATATTATACCAAAATAAATTAATTCCTACCTTTTTATTTATCTTCGGTCCACAAATCGAGACATTTTATTCATTCAATACCTCTTCTTATCCAACCAAATATACTATTTACTTAGTATGGAGGAACTGTGGTCTTTTGTGCCTACCTCTCCCTTCCATGAGAGACACTGTGATCTTTTCTTCCCACCTCTAAATTTATCTTGTAATGTAAGTGTTTGGTTTATTTTAGCACGAACAAAGTATCTATCTTTGTGATACTGTGTGTGTGAGACTTTATATGCATGTCCGGTTGTCTTGTTAAATGTCATAGTTGCCCATGTCGATCGGTCAGAAATGTGCATGACTGAATGTACCCAATGCTGGACACATCATTGCGTCCTGTCTACAAATTAGTGCATGCATATATCTTTCTTTTGCGCGCCTTATATTGGAACGCCAAAAGGTGACGAGACTGGTTAGGCATGTCTCTGCTTGTATTACCTATCCATTCACTACCCATTTGGAAAAATATCTATTTATGTGTAAAATTAGCTAGCACTACTCTCTTTCTTTAATTCCTCTCTCTCTCTCTATCTCTCTCTCTTTTTTCTTTTTTATTTCTTTCTAAAAGAAAAGGCTCGAACCCTCTCTAGCATCCTAAGGCCACGTTTTTTTAGCTTGTGACTATTTATCATAGGCATGTTTTTCAAACTACGAAACGCTGTTTTTTTTAAACCTTTCTATATAGAAATTTTTTTGAAAATTCAAATAAATCTATTTTTAAGTTTCTACTAGTTAATATTTAATTAAGCATGTTCTAATGATATGTCTTATTTCACATACGGCTGTTAAGCCTCAGCCTATCAGCCGTTCCAAACGGTGCCTAAACCTACCCACGTGTACCAATCTTGAAGAGTCTATTTGTGACTCGCAAATACACTTTCATCCAGTTTTTTTAAGCCATACACATTTATTCTAAAAGGCAAGCTTACAATTACTTAATTTTCAGACAATCTGATATGGGATTCAATGGTCGAAACAAACCCAACCATTCATAACACTAACAACACATGCACACACCACACAGTCACCCTTGTCCTGCACCCTCCTCACATCCATCACAATCCAACGTGTACCATATTTCCAAACCGCTTCCGTGCTTTCCAAACCGCTTCCTTCCTACTCTTCATCTCTAACTCTTATCACACCATCTTCGACTTCCTTGTCATAGGGATTTGACCGGTAAATCTCTTTTGTGCTCTTGTCTTTCCTATCTCCTGTCACTCTTTCCTATCTCCTGTCGCCAATTAGTGTCGGCGTCGCAACCACAATACCAAATAATAAGATGCTGCTAGGATGTGAATCCAATGGATAGGAGGTCCTAGGTACTAATGAATAGTATTGGTGGAGATAACCCTACTATTGGAGAGGGGTTCTAAGCCTTCAACCCACGAGGACTATTTCAAACCATCAGAGACCCCTTCAAACCATCAAATGCTCTACAATCAGAGATTGCTTCGATCTATTTGACCATCCAATAGCCCCCTGGCCAATGAAGACCACCACCGAAGCTCCCAAGAAAGTGGTCAATCGGCAAGGGCTGGACCACGGGGACTCCACGAGTGTGGTCCCTAGAGGGTCTAAAGACCCATATAATTAACCACTCTCTTATAGAGGAGAACAACATTCTTGTAATCAAACCCAATAGGCCAGGAAACGATGCAATGAAGTAAAAAATTACAAGTTTACTTCAACACCTACGAGTTTTTCATGTCGTTTATTTTGTCTCCGATTATTGTCATGTCGTTTTTCATGTGTTTAACACCTACGATATCCAAATCACAATGGAATAGCACGATCACGATATTACATGTCACTATTCACACAAGGCACTTTTCTTCCTGTGTGTACAAATATCGAATGTCGGGTTGATATTTTGCTCGGTCTTACACATTTCATTGTGTTACATATTTTTCTGTGAAATTTTGTACACATCCCTTGAGTGCAATTTTGTACTACTATATCTTAGCAAGGTAGTACTGTAGTACAGGATGTCCTATTGAGAGGCACATCCATGATCTGATGATCACTTCCCCATGCCAAGCCACGCATGTACAGTCTTCACCGTAAGCTCGATCGCATAGTCTTCGCCGAAAGCTACATGCCACCATGGAGATCTATAGCTAGCTAGCCTAGCAGTAGGACTCGCGCGCCCACTGTCCAACTGAAAAGAAAACCACATGGAAAACACACATCAACATACATTCATACTTTCACGTTCGCACATATATACAGATCGATTCGACCGGCTAAGTTCGCCGGCCGGCGTGCATGTGCAGGCTATGATCCGTCGCCGTCGTCTACCGGCCGGCCTCGCGCCCGCCGGCCGCCGCATTAGTGCAACCCCGTCCCGGCCGGCGTGCTGTCACTCGAGTTGACACGTAGCACTGACAGGATCGATCTCATCGCGCTAAATATATAGTGGCCATGATCGATGCTTGTGGGGCGATCGATCAGCTACGCATGCGTCGTCGTGCGGTGCACTTGGCGATTGTGGACTCTCGTGTCCTGTTCAGGTGTTCATGTGTCGCATTTGTGTCTGCACTGTTGATATGTGATCGATCACCGGCCGGACCCATGCAACGCACTGCAGATTGAGACTCGGAGAGAGATTTGTATGTCTTTGTGCCCTTGCATGGATATATTTTAGTAGTGTTGTACTGTGGTGGGATGCCATATTGAAAGGTTTACATGATCCCTTATTGGCATTGATAACCCACAAGAGTGTGAGTGTACGTTAATGGATGGGATAAATCAGGTCTTGTTTGGTCTATAGATTTTTCCTAATTAAGCATTTTTATGTACGGGTCCTAAAGATATTTGTATTATTGTAGATGTTTAATTAGAGGGGCTAGCGATTATAAGGCCATATGAATTCACAGATGCCAAGAAAGGAGAGAATAAGTTTTATTGATTCCAACTACAAGACAAGACAGGACCAGCGGCGAGCCACCTCCAGAGCAAATTCGGTGGCTGCTCGGGCTCCACCGCTAGTTCCCCACTGTTCGATGCCTATGTCGACAGTTGTCGAAGTTAAAAAAATAACCGACCACTAAAAATTACTATTGGTTACCCAAACTTAACGACATCACTGGCTCCACCAGAAGACAGATGATAGGAACAAAGATTTGGAAATCAACTCACATCAGATCTAAGTTCATAAAAAAAATGAGTGGGCCCATATGTTAACAATGGCTAGGGAGGAAAAAGTGCATAGTAATATGTCATGCTGGGTTCTTTTTTGTTTTAATGTATCTCATGGACTCCATATTTAGGAGAAAGGTGGTGATGATAACCACTAGACTAAAAATAGATGATGTGTAATATGGTTGTTCTCGCTTCAACTACACTAGACATGCCCTAGACTTCTCCTATTCACGCCTTATAATATTTCTTATAATAAATCATAAATTAAATTGATTTTTAAATTTAAAATTTTATAAAAACTTGTCCAGTGATTTAAGTGGGGTTTGTAGTACTTTTTCCCGAATAAATCATTGATTTTCACATGATATGCTCTACATACGTAATTCAATTTTTACTCTTTTAATTTCACATAAACTTAGTTTGCATTTGGAATGTCATGGAATCGGATACGACAAGTACTACACGAGCCATATGGACACATGTGCTTTGGAGCCTACATGTCAGTGGCTCGTATGGCACCTTGCCGTATAGCAGACCATAGAATCACTGGTTACTCTGAGCTCATTGCATCATTGGTTAGTTGAACCCACATGTCAATGAGACACATCAGGAAAAAAAAAGGATGTATATATCCATATAGAATGCTTACTATGATAGATCGTATAAATCCATAGTTTTTTTGCATTGGCGGACCATAGGATGGAAAGTCCAAATTAATGATTGATGCATGGATCACAAGCGCACTACGACTACAAACTCAGGTCTCCATCGGGTCTTTTTCTATTAGGGATGTATCATGTATATATAGTGCTTGTTTACTCAGGAGATCACCTTTGTGATGTGTGTTCCAATGGATGTCTCTTGAGAAGTGGTGTCTGGAATCTTGGAAATTTTATCGAGGGTAGGTTTACTGCTGAGTAGTTGGTAGTGAAAAACAATGTGAAAAGCAGGGGGGGCACGGCACATACAGCTTCCTTCTGTCATTTTCCTGCACCACAAGGTGACTTTGGAAAGGCAGGGTTCAGACATGGCTTGACATAATATATGTTACTGATCAGCCAAGGTAATTAAGTAAAAGATTAGCTAAGCCAAATGTAAGACGAAAGAGGTGGCAAGTCCAGTGCAACTCTGCTGGATTTGATAGGGCGTTGGGTTAGTGCGTCTAGCTTTTAATTGGATGGAACAAAAAGAATGGAACATGCATTTTGGGCCTCATGTTGTTTCTGTAATACATAAGGATGCAAGCATATATACATTTAGGCAGCGTTCCAAGTTTGCTCTTTGGCTGAGCTACTTTGCGGGAAAAAAAACATGACAAATGATTAGCACATGATTAATTATTAACTATTATAAACTTAAAAAGTAGATTTTATTTTTTTAAGAAACTTCTATATAAAATTTTTTTAAAAATTTGTATCGTTTAGTAGTTTGAGAATTATACTCATAATTAAAAAAGAAGTAGCCAATTGAAGTAGCACATTCGAACACTGTCTTAGCCCGTTTATTATTAGCCTCTTGTTCATACTAACCATTTTGTTTCCAGACTAAGAATCTTATAAAGTATTTTTACCAGGATTTTTGTAGGTAAGCTTTTTAGAAGTACGAAATGGTGTGCACCTCACAAGCAAAAGATGCTCTGTTTTTCAGTTGGGGTGTCACATGTAACGGTTTAGGTATACTTTTTCCTTTTGCGATTAATGTTGTTTCCTTTTTTTTTCCTTTTTATGATCAATATGAAAATATTAATACAATGTTTTTTCCCAAAATTAAGAAAATGACTTGAAACATAAACTCTTGATGATTTTTTTTCTCATGTGTAAGATGTCTCTAAAGGTGCTACCGTAATATTTAATTAAACTGATTGTTAGTCTAGCTTTGTCCACTATTTGTAGGTAGGATATGTGGCCACAAATCCAAACGGTCCCTGTTCCAACAGCAAGGAACTAAAGTGCGCTTCCCTTTTTTAAAAAAAAAGTAAAAGTTAATATAAATCAACCATGGATGGGCTAAATTACCTGGTACTAATTAATTCTAAGCCATTCCTTTCAGCTTGTCATGCGTTTGTGATTTATAGTTGGTAAACTCCACTAAGCTCGAATCAAAAGCTGCCATCTCATTCGGCACGCAGCTAGATGTATCTCCATGATACTGACATGCATCTCCGCTGTCATATTTTCTGAAAGCAATCCCCATCGCCATTTCTTCTCCTGGTGTTGGTGTTAACAGGCTAACAGCAAACTAACCATGGAGTTTGTTCGTTTAAAGGAAGCACATATATTTTGTTCAAGCAAATTTCCTTGCTGGTGGTGAAGGTACTGTTTAGTTTCAAGGCACTTTGGTCGCAGATTCTACGGTTGGTTCGGTGTGTATATACCACTATTACGAAAACCATTTTTTCAGGCGGCTTAAAATGGTTTCTATAGACAAAAGAGCCAGCCATCTAGAATTAAAGTCATATAGAAATGGATCATTTTCGTGTACAGTGCGTAAGGCGGTTGTCTTTACAGACCACCTATGCAGTAAAGAGGGTGTATGTTAAAATCGTATTTTAAGTAGTGCACCTTTCATGCAATCGGAAAAAAAAAACATGTATGGTTGATGTACAAACACATACTCCCTTCGGATTTTAGTGTTTAACGATTTTTAGACATAAGTTTGACTATTCGTCTTATTCAAAAAATTATAATTATCATTAATTTTTTGTTGTGATTTTTTATCATTAAAGATATTTTAAGTATGACTTATATTTTTATATATTTATAAAAAAAATTTATTAAGACGAATGGTTAAATTTATATTAAAAATTAACAACGTCTAACGTTAAGAATCGAAGGGAGTATAATTCTAGCCATTGTGCTGGTGGTGAGGATACTATTCAGTTTCTACAAACTTTAGTTGCAAATTCTACGGTTGATGCGTGTACGTGTACGTATGCGTTTTGTATGTAATCGAAAAAAAAATCTACGGTTGACTCGGATGGATGCACAAACGCATCGAACCCTGTGGCGAGGATACTGTTTAGTTTCTACACACTTTGATTGCAAATTCTACGATTGAATATTTGTGTGTGTTCTTATTCATATAATCGGGAAAAGAATCTAAGATTTACTTAGATGCACCAAACCCTTCTTTTCTATCAAAAATGATACTCTCTTCTTTTTAAAATATAATTATTTTCAGAGTTCAAATTTATCCTAGAATATAGTTATTTCTTCACATAGCTAGCCACTCACATCAAGCAATTATAACCATCCTCTATTTAATTTCTTCACTAACGTTTTCTTCTTAATCAATTATAACCTTTTACCATTTAAATCAATAACTATTTTTAATTTCTGTAAAAACATTCAGCAATACTTATATTTTGAGACGGAGGGAATAGGCTGGAAAAACACAGAATGCGTGTGTTTGGGGCAGGGCCAACTACGTGAACAGTTTGTCAGACAGGCCCAACAAAAATGTTTTTAACTTTTGGTCTGAATAGCTGAATGACTAGTTGCTACCCACACTGGTCCAGGCCGCTAACTTCTCCGATGTTACTGGCCCAGATCACCACATGTATAGGCCGTAAAGGCCCAACGGCCAACACAAGCTCGCTACAGCTGGAACAAAGGCTATTTTTTGGGGCCGGCTGGATGAGAAATAAAAGCCATCTTCTCAGCCTGCCGCTTATTTCAGATTTTTTTTTGCTGATTAATTTTAATCTATCAAATTCTTTCAAAAAAAAAATTTAAACTTGCAGCCAGCTCAATTTTGATGTATCAACTTCTTTCTTTTTTTTTAAACTATGGAGCCAGCTCAGCCTCATTCAAACAACAAAGTTGTTATGGTGCGCTTTCCAAATATTTATGAAAAATTCTTAAAAGGTTTAACCAGATTCATATAGCATACATACACCACTCCATAAAAATGTTAAGTCTAAACTTAACTTACACATCGGAAAATAAAAAATATAAATCCAACGTATAAACAGTATTGGTACTATTTACATTGAATTTGTCTTTTTTTTCTTAATGCGTAGGTCAATTTTAAACTTAATTTTCGCTGGAATGGATAAATATCACTATACTCTGTATTGTGAATTTTTTGGAATCTTTCAGAAGATTTGTATTGATTAGGAAAAATATACAAGAAAACATTCCCTCAAGAAATTAGAATCTATTTTTATATTCAATTATTTGTCAAGGTAAACAACACAAGCTCAAAACAACTACTAGTATAAGCACACATACAACCATGCAAGCGTGCATCACAGCGGTACACGAACACATCCACGCCGACGCGGCGCGCTTCCTCTCTCCTCGCCAGCAGCCGCGCGAGGAGGACCTCGTGCGGGACGCTGGTCCCGAACCCGGCGACGAGCTCGTCGAACGCGGCCATGCTGGCGTGCACGCGCGGCAGCGCGCCGGAGTCCACGACCTCCTCGCCGGCCAAGGCGGAGATCGCCTCGTCCCGGCGGCGCAGGAGCCCAGTATCACGTCGAGCAACCCCGGCATCCGCCCGAGCAAGAACGGGCCGTCCTCGCCGGCAGCCGACGGGAAGTCCCTCTCGAGGCCGGCCTCCATCACGGCCATCCGCGCCCTCAATCTCCCTGACCGCCTCCGCCGCTCCTCCTCCTCCGCGCGCGCGAACCGCCGGGCGCGACAGCGGCGACACCTCGCCGTGGAAGAACTCGCCCAGAACTGGCCGCAGCGCGCGCGAGCGGGGGGATGACGACGGCGGTAGCAGCCGCGGCGCCTGGGGCCACACGGTCGTCGACGTACTCGAGACGATGACGAGTGACTCGCGAGCGGCCGGCCGTCGACGACAGCACGGGGATTCCCGCCGTGGACGGGGTTCAGGCGCACCAGCGTCTCGCTCTTGCGCTCCAGGTCCTCCTCGACGTACTCGTACTGTACGCCCTTGAGCTCTCCAGCGGTTGCGGGCCATGGAGCGTGGCGCGCGTGCCGGCGGGCACGCGCCGTACAGCTTCGCTCCTTGGGGCTGCGCGCCGCACATCGCATGCTTCTCGCCTCCGTCCTGTGCCGGTAAGTTGCTGCGCGAGATCGTACTTGTCTGGATGATGAATTCATCGATGAGTATAAATATACAGGTAATACTAAAGATGTAGCGGCAGTAGCTGGTGCTGATTTCTTTCTGGGCGGATTAAGAAGATGGATTTGGTTTTGTAATTGGAATTGGAATGCTTAAGAGAAGCACGTGTCCGCGGTTAGAGCGGAAATCTTTTAACGTGGCGGTGCTTCTTCGGCAAGAAGATGCTTTGTTGATTTACTTGCTAGTCGAATATTGAGTTGGTGTCCGTTGGATGCAATCAACTAGGCTTATCGTGCGTACGGCCCATACGCTTACTGACATGTGGACTAAAGCATATGGGCAAGGGTCCATCGTGTAAAGTGTATTAACATAACATGTGGTACTGTATGCGCATTTGAGCCACATGTTAGTGACTACTCCTCCATCTCCTTCTATAAAGGATCCAAGCAAAATATAGAAGGATTTAGGAATCTCCAAAAGTCTCAGTTTACCTCTCATTAAATCACACTTACACATTCTCTGATTAGCACAACTAATAGGACAAGTGGTATGTTGAAACAGGGGCGCGCGGCTCGTCTTCTCGGGTGGTAGGGGGCTCGACGCGGCGTGGGCGGCGGGGCCTGACGGCTCGGGGCGGCGGGATACGCCGGCGGCCGGTCTTTCCAAGATCTGAGGTGAGCCATTCTTCTCCTTTCCCTCCTCTCCTCTTTTTGAGGTTTTGTATTTGTTGGTGTCGATGACCGGCGGGCCGACGCCGCCGATGACCGGTAGGGTCGGGAGAGGGGCGGGGAGGGCGGCTGGAGGAGATGAGGGCCTCCTACATCTGGGGGGTTGCCTCCCCCCGGATGAGGGCCCCCTCCAGATGAGAGGTGGGTTAGGATTTCGGTTGGAGACGATTTTTAGCCTACAAACCCCTAAATTTGAGATGAGGACTGGTTTGAGAACTCCATTGGAGTTGCTTTTAATGCATATGCTGCCAACAAATGATATTTGCACCAAATTACAGCAAAAAAAAAATACCGCACATCACAATGCCATTAAAATACTGATACATTGCCGCCAGAAACAGATACACACATCACACATTCATAATTCGAAATTTGAGTCTGCCGCCAGCTAGAAGAGCGCCAAAATGCCTCCTGACCTTTGCACTTACTAAACTCCAATAAGCGAGGCCATCACATAATACTAGCAGCAACCAAAATGCACAAAGATCTCCATATCAGCAACTAAGCAATAGCAATTGACCTTAATTTGGCACCCATAGCAGAAGTAGAAGATGGGATTCCTTATCTCAACCAAGAGCTTGGTGTGCAAGGAGAAGATAAGATCCAAGAAGAAGTTGATCTTGTCATCAGGGACAACCAAGGCAATTTTGTGCAAGAAGATGGTGATATCGACTGCTCTGGCCAGAATGCAGAAGCTGTTTTTGATCTAAAAATGGAGCCTGGTATGTAAATTTAATAGTACAAAAGTTAAATACTAGTGAGTCTGGTGGCTTTCTCTAATCTTGTCTGGTGTTGCTTTCTGCAATGGGTCTCTAGTCTCTATCTCTAATGTCAATGCTTCTCATGACATGCAACTAGTATTAGTAAAGATCACATTATGTTTACATTAAAAAAATGCATCAGGAGTTCTACAACAACAACAAATGAAAGGCAATTTACCTTAATTTGGCACCCATTGCAGAAGAGGAAGATGAGATTCCTGATCTCAACCAAGAACCTGGTGTGCAAGGAGAAGATCTGATCCAAGAAGAAGTCAATCTTGTCACCGGGGACAACCAAGGCCATCCTGTGCAAGATGGTGATCTCGACTTCATTGGCCAAAATGAACAAGCCATTCCCGATCTAAACATGGAGCATGGTATGTTAATTTGATACTACAAAAGTTAAATATTAGTGAGTACTACTAGTAATAAGTTCAATCTATCAGACTTGACTTCTTTGGTTCCATATTTCTTTCAACATCTTATATCAGCACAACATGGTCTGAAATAACTGAATCAATTAGTTCAAGTTTTGTTAAATTTCTTTCAACATCTTTAAGTTGTCATCCTACATAATTGTAGTTGAATTTTCATCATAGTAACCTTTCAATTGCAAACCTCAAATCTGATCAGCATAGTATATTTGTCAATTCTAATACATGAAAATTGTAGGTAATCAATTTGGAAATATAAGGAGGAGACAATATTTAACAGACCAACAGCAGGAAGATATTTATTTAGTTTTACTTGATAAAAGTATAAACGAGAAACTTAAAAGGAACATAACAACAATTGTTGCATCTATGTTTCATGTGAGAAAGAGAGTTGTACAAGATATTTGGACAAAGGTGAAGAAATGTTGAGCAGCAGGTATAGAAGTTGACCTTAAATCAAAGAAAGCCAACTGTGGCCGCAAAAGGATTGACATTAATATGTCTTAAGTTGTAGTAGTTCCTTTAAACCAAAGGAATAACCTTAGATCTCTCGCCGCTGCTTTGAATGTTAGCAAAACCAGGATTCATAAGGTATTCAAAGATGGCTGCCTTCGCTGTCACTCAAACAGCCTTAAACCTTATTTGAACGAAGGTAATAAAAAATGACGGCTTGAGTTTTGTGAGTCTATGCTAGTTGCACGTACTGTGGATAATGAACCAAGGTTCATACACATGTGAAACATTGTGCATATCGACGAGAAGTGGTTCAATGCCACTAAGAAAAACAAGACCTTCTACTTGGGTCGTACTAAAGATGGTCCTTTAAGGACTGTGCAAAACAAATAAGCCATACCCAAAGTCATGTTTTTAACGGCACTTGCAAAGCCTAGGTGTGATGAGGAAGGAAACTGCTATTTTAATGACAAAATAGGAATGTGGCCATTTGTCAGGAAGGTGAAGTCCTAGTTTATTCACTATATTTTTGTTGGTTTCAAATCACTCTGCAGCTAACATGTGTTTTTTTCTATGTCATAGGAGCCGGCACAGAGGAGCAACCATAACAGGCCTAGGGGTACTTTGGTCATAAAAACTATGACGGTTTCGAGGGAAACAAGTAGAGCTTTTTTTATTTCAAAGGTTATCCCAGCTATTGCCTCATGTTAGCCTAGAGAAGATGCAGGGAAAACCTTATGGATTCATCAGGACAATGCACAGACACATTCTGGCAGAGGATGAAGCATTTGCCCTTGCAGTTCTCCAATCAGGCCTACATATACGCATCATGAATCAGCTCCCAAATTCACCTGACATGAATGTGCTTGATCTAGGTTTCTTTGCTTCTCTTCAATCTAAGACGTATCTCAAAAATTGTAGAAACATTGACGAGATAATCAGCAACATGGAGAAGAAGTACTACGAAGAATATAATTCAGACTTGGTGAATAGGGTTTTTCTAACCCTACAAGGGTGCTTATTAGAAGTCATGAAAGCTGTTGGAGGCAACGGCTACAAAATACCCCACATGAACAGGGATCGATTAGAGAGGCTTGGCATGCTACCTACTACCCTTAGTTGTGATCTTGCACTTTACCAAAGTGTTATACAGACTTTGTCGGAGTAGTCATCTTATTCATGTCAAGTAGTAATACTTTGTCAGGTACTCCATTCGTCTCAAAAAAATAAAATCTAGTACTGGATGTGACACATCCTAGTACTACGAATCTAGACAGAGGGCTGTCTAGATGGAGGGAGTAGTATTTTGGTTTTGTATGAAATATGGTGATGAAGAACTTTGCCATGATTTTAGACTAGTTAATGCTTTACTCTGATTTTAGAAGTAATTTCAATACTACTCCATCGTGCATTTCCTTAACCAATTTGAACCACTAATTTCAGAACACCCAATTTCACAATTAACCATAGATAGTACAACAAACTTAGCTGATTTAATTGGAAAGGCTTAAGTCTGACCATTTTTCACAAAATCACTTCTAATACAAAGACCACTAATTTTATATTTTTACACTTTACTAGGGCATATTTGTTCTAACAACAAAGGCACATTGACAACTACTACGGCTTCATCAAACAAGAGCATCATAGTCAGCGCATTAACCTGCAACAGTCTAGTAATCGTAAAATCTTCTACACTTGCAAACCTGGGTATACGCAGGAATCATGGTACTGAGCAAAAACTTCAGGTGGCCATCATCCTTCATCTGCGAATGCCTGCGCACATTGTGGCCCTCGTCATCCATCTCCACATCAGAGATTGACATCTTCTTGATGCTTTCTTTTTCCTCTCTGCTTGGCTTCTCATCGTCCATCTCAGCATCGGCGATTGACTTTTCCTCCTCAACGCATGCCTTCTTTTTCTTGATGTTTGCCTTCTCCTCGCTTGTTGGCTTCCCATACTCCAACACAAGCCGGTGCCAATCATGCAGCATTGTCCTAAAAAGGAGATAACACAAATCAAATTAAACCAAGATGTGAAAAAATTTCACCATACAAATCCACAACCTTGTTAAATCAACAATGCATTGCAATGATACTAGGGTAGGGGGCAAATGCAAATGTGAATACCCACCCTAAGGCTTCGTTTGGCAACTGTGGATGGATTCACACCGGGAGATCCATCCAAGACGGGATAGAGTTGATCCCTGCCCCTTCACCCAATCCCCATAATCCTCCATGTGACGGTACCACTAATCCCCCCATGTGACTATTTGTTTGGCTAAGCTGGTACTTTGCTTGGATTGTACTTACAACATCAAATTTCAAATTATTAAGGAAAAACTTTCTAAAATTTATTCTAAAGCATAAAAGTTCAGAAAAATTGAAATATTTTTTTAAAAGGACAAAGCAGAAAACCATGAAAATGACAATAAAAATTCAAGAAACACTATGAAGTATGGCCCAAAAATCCAAAAATATTCCAAAATATACACAAAAATTATAAAATTAAATTCTGAGCAGAATCTACAAGTCTCACACCGAAGGTATCTCCTTGTTCATAATAGCTATACTCGAGATTACAACAAAGTACTCACAGGAACAAAATCATCATAACACATCCCACACAAATTCCATTCTGGTGGTTAGGATGAACACAGCCACACAGATAAGGCAAGAGTGCCACACAGATAAGCTTGTTCAGATCAGAAATATCTCTTTGAGCTAACCGAAAGAATACAACTTCACTCAGTTCTAAGCAACTCCCTAGAAATTAACCTCTCTCTGTCTGATAAGAAACATAAGTGTCTCCAAAGTCTCAATTGCCATTGTGCAAAGCAAAACAAGTTTCTTTGGCAAACTAAATTTAGCCATCATGTACATCACAAATCCCTGATCAAACTCAAAAGTACTTAATTTTGTAGAAAAAATTGGTTCCTGGAACCATCATAGCTACATCAATTAAGTAGCAGTTAGAAAAAATTGTCATGTATGCATCTCATTTCACAATTCAAACAGTCTCTAACAATTCTCTCTTGCAAAAAATCCTTCCAATGGGCACAGCTAGCAAATGGGCCATGGATATCCTGTAACTACACAACCAAAAGAAACAAGTCTTGGACATTAGACCATGGTGCTTGCTAATATGTAAACTAAACAGCAGGTCAAATGAACTTGAATAAAAAGATAACTAATCTACTGAACTTAATAGTCTAGGTTTGCTTGTATTCACTGAACTTGACAATACTAAAATGCTAGTCTGTAACTTGACAACTTGAACTAGAGTACAAAATTTGTAACTTGCCAAATCTATCTGAATGATTCATGGACTAGTGTCAAAATATATGCTCAACAGTTTGCTAGCCTTTCTGCAACTAGCGGATAAACACACCAACATATATACGCGGATGGATTCTCACTGCTCTTTCAGAAATGTTAGCTAAAAGCTGAGACCTGAAGGTTTCAAATTTCAATAGGACTAATCGCATGGAAAGAGTTGTCCATCCTGAACTAGCAATGCACAGAATAAACCATGCTATGGTATTATATGTTAATGAGAACATCTCCATGAGAATCGAAAACATACTTGGCAGCTAATATGGTTCCCATGCATCCTATTTGTGTCACGATCACCTGTAGATTTTATGATAGGTGAGCATATTTCATATGTGAAAACTTGGCATGCAATCGAATATCAGTTGCAAGGTGTAACTGACCAGGAAGTTATCCTCATATCTGCTGATGACAATATCTATCTTAATGCCCTATAAAACCGAGAATGAAAATAAGTTAGCTGCATGCAAAGAACTCAAAGGACTACCACCAAACTATGCAAATGTGATTCTTGCAAGGACTAGACCATTACAACTTGCTGAAGAGACAACAATTGACAAAGCAATAATTTCCAATACAGATCATGTTCTGGTTCAATGACAGATGATATCTTTTTCTTATGGGCAATAACCATATGTGATAACTGATAACATGTTGAATCGAGTTCTAATCTAGGAACAGTTTTATCACACTGTTTTTCTAAAGGTGTTTTATCGCAGTGATATGCAATGCACTCATATATGCTTAACAGTTACTGGAGCAGGAGGAACCTTGATATCCAACGAGAGGGACTTGTGCAGCACAGGAAATTGAGCATTTGGCTGCACAAAATTCATCCCCATCTCCATCTGTGAAACCAGCACAACTGCCACATAATCAGAGAGACCACAAAGAAGCTCATCGACACAACAGCACATAAGAGAATCAAAATAAACTCTCTTCACTAAACAGAAGTTACAGAACATCCATGCAGCTTCTAAATTCCTAAATCAAAATAAACCTGATATCCATACTAGAGAGTAGATGAATACTGATAAGGAACATCTGAAATCTATGCTACTAACCTGAGAAACCCCTCTTGCCATTGCACTTGGTGTCAATCCTGAAATCAAACTCAGACCTGTGCATTTGAAAAAAGACAGTAACAATAAGAAAATAATAACATGTAATCAGAATAAGTTTTGAGAGTGCCATGTATAACAACAATAATTCCTACTTACCAGCATCGTCTTTAACCACATAAGACGGGTCACATGCCCTGCACTCATGAAAATCTCTCTATTCTGGGAATCCTTGAACACTCCAAAAGATTTGACCTTTTTTTCATTTTGAGAGTTCTTCCATCGCTTCCACAACAGAAATGCAACTTTTTATTGAGCAATCATTCTACTTTGCTTGCTCCTCTCTCATCTTTGCCTCCTCCCTTTCCCTGGATAGAGCTGTAGCTTCCTCCTCAGATTGTTTTTTTCTCATCTCCAAGTAACTTGCCATCATATCAACAACATCACTTCTCTTAGTCCTCTTCACAGCCTTTTCTATCCTTTCTCTTGGGGTAGATTTGGTCTTCTTGACAATCTTTTCGCCATTAGCTCTTAAGGTGGTACGGATGTAGCTTGGCTGAGTTTCATGCTCCATTGCATGTTCATCTTGAACTTCAGTACTCACATCATCATCATCATCAACAACAACATAGTTCACATCAGGGAAAGAGTCCCTTGTCTCAACATATTCATCGCCATTATCCAATTGTGTGAGAATGGCATGTTGAGATGGCTCAATAGAAGTGAAATTCATGTTGCCCTCAGCAGTTTGCCCTAAAAAGAAGGTAGCAGTTCACTAATATAGACAAAAACAGAGCATGATGTGTTGGGAAAAAATGCATTGGTAAATTTACCATCATAAAGTTCTCCCAAGGATTCAAAGAGAGGAAAGGATTTGTTTTTGCTGAACTTCTTAACTTTCTCATTTGACTGTAGAAGACACAAAATAGATAATTATGACATGAATACAAATAATATTGATTTGAAAGAGGACAAAACAACTCTGCCCAAATATCATACCTTGATTATGTTTTGCCAAACTGCATCATCAGCAATAATCATGCAACGCTGGTGATCCCAAGATGCCCCACTCTGTTTTCTTGCCTCCTTAAGCAACCTATAATCTCGTTTCAATTCTTTCTCCTTGTCTTGAATTTGCTGCTTATTCATGGTGACATAGGGATGTTTCTCACGAAATTCTTTGACTACCTTATTCCATGCCTCACTTGTCCATCCATTTTGGCACCGGTAATGCGGGTTATTGTGTTCATGAAGTAAATCAACTAGAGCCTTTTCTAGTCCTAGGTTCCATGAAGCTCTAGATTGTACAACATTTTGTGTGTTGTAGCTTTTTGGTGACGGCTTCTTTTGCGCATGCCTATGCTGTAATAGGCTTGACTTTGGAGATATTCTTCCAAACATCATCACTGTATTGCAATATTTTACTATAAACTTATTGAATGGAAAAAACAAACTCTGTACAAATCATCCAAAATGCTATTTTTGCTAACTATGAACAAAGTCTTCCCACATCTTCTTAGCAATTGTATCTCTAATATTATTCCCATTGATCATTTGATTGTTAAGGGATTCTACATCATTGTGGTATTCATTATCACCTTTCGGTAGATCAAAAAAATCAGCAGGCTCTATATTATTAGGTTGGTTGTCCAGCCATCCTTCATCACCATTAAGCATCCGGATCATATTGTGAAACATCGCAGTGGCTGCTGGAATCCTTACTTGGTTCTCTATCCGATGGAAAGTGCCAACTTTGAGGATGGGAAATCGCTTCTTTAGAACACCTAAAGCTCTTTCTATATGGTTTCTCAAGATGGCATGTCGATGATTGAATAACTCCTTGTAGTCTCTAGGTCGATGATGACCACGTCCAAACTCCTTTAGATGGTATCGAACACCACGATAAGGAGCAATGAACTGTGGTGTATTGGCATAACCACCATCAACCAAAAAAAATTTACCATCTGATATTTGAAAGCCACTGTTCAATGCTGATCTAAGTACCCTAGCATCGGTTGCAGACCCCTCCCAACCACATGAGATAAAAGTGAAATTTAGATCAAAATCGCATGCAACCATCACATTTTGGCTCAAAGTCCCCTTTCTATTCCTATAAGGAGCTGCCTTCTCTCCATTTAGAGTTATAGGAATGTGGGTGCCATCAATAGCCCCTATGCAATTCTACAGCAAAAAGGAAAGAAAAGGAAAAAATATGCATGAGTTATTTAGTTGGACAAGAACTAGATATTCATTTCTAGTTGAGTGTCAAGTTCACCTTGAAGTAAGGAAAGAAGCGAGGATTTGTTCTAATCTTCCAATGTGTTTGGTCAACATGAGGAAGCTTGAGAAATCTATAGGTGAGAGCCGGGATTATCTTAAAAACAGATTTGATATGGCGATGAACCGTGTCCCCGCTATGCTTGAATTCATACTGCAGATCTTGAAAGCTTCCATTGTGCGAGAGCATGAACATAAACATTCCAAGTTTCTCCTCGATCCTCACACCTCTACTATTTTTTAACAACTTCTGCTCTCTAAGATAATTTGCAATTGTCTTGAAAACATGAGGCTCCATACAGAATGCAACTTTGCAATCCATTTCATGTCCTTCAAGGATTTCCTCAAGCCTCTCTTTACCAGATAGTCTTGAGGTATGTCTAGGTCTTTTCTCACTTTTTGTTGTACTAGACAATATATGCAAAGCAGGCAAAACAAAAAGCATCATATCATCGTCCTCTTCTCTCCTCTTTTTAATTTGGTGCGCCATTCTCGAAATGATTTTATCACCAAAGAAAAAATATAGAACTGCTATTATTTAATACATGCACAGGAAATATATGTAGCACACAACAGTGAAAGAATAAATAAATTCTGACTTTATCATCGCCTTTTACAAGTTCTGACTTCTGACTTTCAACAATGGCAAAGTTAAATAAGTTAGGCCCCACATGAACAGAAAAGTCTTGAATTTGTAAATGTTTCGCTGCTTATATTTTAGGTAGAATGGTCCTGTTACATTATCATATCTTAAGCAATTTATCAACGAATTATTGAAATTTGGCATCCATGAATGATGTAGGGTAAATGCATAGCTTAGTAAAATTTTTCTAGTATTCTATATTCATGTCGCGAAAAATTAAATCCAACCATAAATTATAATTCTACCTCTCTGGAGATTGATCGGCAAGGAATTGGCTGATGACAAGAACTCTCTCCCTCTTCTTCTACCTCTCGACCGGATCTGAGAAAATATTAGGTCAAACCCTAGGAGGAGAGAAGGAGATGGTTAAGGAAAAGAGAAAAGGTGTGGGTAGAACTAGGGGGATGAGAAAAGAAGAGGATGTGCGTCGGCACGGATGCTTACCGAGGCGGAAGTAGCAGGACGACGGCACGCTGCTCTGCTCGTGGGATGGATTCAGCGCAAGCAGCGGACGAGCTCGCGAGGAAACGGGAATCAAGGCCGAGGGGACGGGGAGATCGCGAGGGGACGCCGACACCAGATGCTCAGGGCGATGGAGATTTGCGCGACGTCGCCGGCGACGGGCGATGGAGCTCGCTATCCTAGCGTGTCGGGGAGACGAGATGCAGCCGCTGCGGGGAGATAAAAATCGTCTCGGGGGAGATTCTTTTCTCCCCGGGGGATTGGGGTGGGATGGGGGGAGGAATTTTCCCACCCCGGCCCAGCCGAACGCCTATATGGGCCGCGAGGGAATTTCAGCCCACGCCAGGTTGTCCCACGGGGATTGGGCTGCAATACCGCCCGATCTCGGCCCAAACGAACAAGGCCTAAGGGACGACGCAATCTGAGGACTTTTTGCTGTTACTAATTTAATTTTTTTTTAATTTACAAAACTAATTTTAAAATTTTCCTTTTTACAGAAATAGACTCTTGCCGCCGTGGGCCAGGGCAGCATCTAAAAACCGCCGTGGCCCACGGCGGCAAATGGCTAGGGCCCACGACGGCGTCACCAGGCCGTGACGATGGCCCACGGCGTCAGCGGGCCGGGGGCCACGTGGCATTGCCGCCCTGGGCCACGGCGGCAAATGGCTCCAGGGGTTCAGGCCCCTTCAGCCATTTGCAAATTACCAAATTTGAAGAAATCGGACGGTTCAATCCGTATGCAGACGGTCCGATCATAATGCGGCCGGTCCGATCTTTGGTTGTCGGACGGTCCGATCTTTGTTGTCGGACGATCCGATATGGCGGCGGACGGTCCGATCCGGGTGGGGGCAACAGTCCGATCCATATGCAGATGGTCCGATCCCTAGGGTACTCTAACTCGCGAGCAGGAAGGCCGGCAGGCGCAGGCAGGCGGGATGGCGTTCGCATAAAGATAACTTCAGATAACACACATATTAGTGTCAATATAATTCAAAAAACACTGAAGAGATGAGATTACTTCTAACAACACAACATTAATATAATTAACAGCATAATTTGCATACACCAAGTCTTACACATATGGACAAGTTCATGCCATACAAGTTATGCGAGACCTATAAATAAATAACTACAACAATAGCCCTAGTCCGTACGCCTCCTCGTCCTCCTAGGCTGCGCTCGCACGTGCCCGCGCGAGTACGTCAGGCGGTCCGCCGCTACCCCACAGGTGGCTCGAACCGCCTGAGCAGTAGGGAAAGCACCGGCGTCGTGCGGCTGTGTGTCCGGTGCACCTCCGAGCTGTGACGACCCGATCATGTCCTGCTCCGGAACGAGGTCGTCCTCGGCAGAGATCCAATCAGAGGTGCTCCGGGCAGATCCCCGCCCAGTGTCCCCCAGGTGGTGGTGAGATCCGCCGCGTGGGGCTGGTAAAGAAAAGTTTGCGTCAGCCGAATAAAAAGTGCAGTTAGTTATGGAGAATATGTTCGAACCTGACGTACCTGACAAACCTTGCCTGATCGTGGAGGCTGCCGTCCTCGATCCTCAGGCGGTACCGGAAGGACCTGCTCCCCACGACGTACTGGCCCCTGCAGAACCCGCCGCTCCTGCCGATGTCCCTTCATCATGGGGACCTTGCATATGTATCTGCATCGGCGGGGCTGCATCGGAACGGCGACAAGTCAGAGCACGGACGACCGAGCGCATGGTGTTGCGCATCCGGCGGAACGAGGACGCCTGCTCCTGCTCCGTGAGAGGGATGCCAGCCTCG
The DNA here is from genome assembly GCA_003991445.1 of Oryza meyeriana var. granulata. NCBI lineage: Eukaryota > Viridiplantae > Streptophyta > Magnoliopsida > Poales > Poaceae > Oryza > Oryza meyeriana. The sequence continues at coordinate 92,918 of RYFJ01001274.1, forward strand.
ATGCGCTGGCACAGTAGGGCGAGCTCCGTGTCGACCTGCCTAGCATTGTCCGCTTGTTCAACAGGACATGCGTGGTTAGTTGCGCGTGGTAAGTACCGTTGAAAACAGTATGAAAACCATTGACTCATAGCGCGGAAGTAGTCCTGGTCGCGGTGTGTCGGGTATGCGTCTCGCACCCCCGCGACGTGCGCCTGTGGAGCCCCGGGAGTGAACGTCACCCGTAGTCTGGTACGGGGCTGGTACCAGGAAAGGTACTCCTCGTACCTGTCGGCTGTGTGGGGGTGGATCTCCGTGAAGACGTCCTCCGTGGCTATGAGCCAGTCGTTGATGTACTCGATGACGGTGGGTCTCCACAACTTACCGGCGGCCTGGCCACGGCGATTTAACCTGCAGAGCACAACCGGTGACACAATGCATAATAATACGGAATATTCATTTTCACACATACTTGTGAACGTGTTGCGGTACGGCCTAGGGTTGTGGTTGGCCGAAGATCTGGCGCATACCGAACTGCCGCATCACATGCTGCGGGCAGTGTGGCTCGACAGAAATGTCGAACAGCATCGGCGTCATCGTCAGCCAGTACGCCTGGTCCCTGGTGCAGAGAGACGACAGCCCAAGCGGCGCACGCGCCACCACCGCCTCGTCGCTGTACGGCTCCCAGACAACGTCGTCGTTCGTGATCCTGTCGAACTCCATGACGAAGTCTGGGTACGACTTCTGCACCTGCACGTGAGCGTACCGACGCTACAAACAGGTAAAGAGTTATCGTTAGTCCAAGTAACATAAAAAACCGAGACGGTTCTAACACCGAACATACCTCACGATGACACCACACCGTCCCCATCGTCGGATAGTCCTCCGGTGGGACACCCATGTACAGGCTCGCCTCGTATGGACTGTGGTCCACCACGGGGCGGCCGATCGCGAACTGCTCTGCCGCCCAGAGCTGTAAGAGGAGTGGACAACCCGTGAAGATCGCTTCTGCGTCGGTCTTCCTGCAGTCGTCGCACAGACCCCTGTACATGGCGGCAAGGACTACCGATCCCCAACTGTATTGCAGAACAGCACCGTCCTCGGCGTTGGCTATCTCCCTCACGAAGGGATCAAGCCCTTGTCGACTGCGTGGCTGTGCAAGTTGGTGAACATCATCCAGCCGAACACCCACAACAGGTACGCCTCCAGGCTCCTCTGCAGTGAGTACGCATCGACCTCCGGGTCTAGCTGATCAGACTGCAGTAACATATAAGAAAGTTGATACTGTAATTCTAGTATGGACTAAAGGATGAACATAAAACAACAAGAAAGCATTCTTACCGTGTAGCTCAGCACCCAAGCCTGCGGGGGGCCCGCATGCGTGTACGGGGAGATCTCGCCGACGAGGGGAAGCCCCGAAGCACGGTGAACCGGGGCGAACCGCTGCAGAATGTCGTCTCGCCACTTCTGGAGCCCGTCAACTGGGCCCACCGGATCGCCGGCTAGAGGCAGCCCAAGGAGAAGGCTGACGTCCTGCAGCGTGGGGGCCATCTCACCGCATGGGAGGTGGAAGATGTGCGTCTCCGGTCTCCACCGGTCCACAAGAGCTGTGATCAGCGACCGGTCGATACCCCACTTCTTCGCCGGGTCATTCGGGTCCACTGCGGCTGCTACCAGCCTACACAGCGGCAGAAGGCCTGCCTCCCGCAACCTGACAGTCAAAATAAAGCAAGTTAGCAAGTTCACATATACAGCTTTATAGTACAACGTTCGTACGTACCTAGTCGTGAACCGAGGGTCCACGGGAAGGAGTCGCCTAGAAGATCGAGGACGTAAGGTACTGAGCTGGAGGTTCTGCACCGCCGAGAGAAACGACCGATGGGTCTGATCGGTGGCGTGATCCAGCAGCTGAGGCATCTGGTAGTCCATACCTACAAGGAAAAAGAAGCGGAACAGATTAGCTCAAATAAACATAGTGCATTACAGTCAGAAAATTAACAGACAGCAAAGTACCTTTAAAAGGCCAGCGGCTATACTACACAACATAACCCGAACGTGCACGAGGACGCCTGCGATGATGCTACCTATCAGTGGTGCCTTCCCCAGTTGGCCGCCTTCCGTCGGCGCTTGATCCTTCCATAGGAACTTCCGCTGCACTTGGGGCCTCGGCGTCTTTCGTGCACTTCTTGTAGGTATGTCCATCCTCTCCACACCTACTGCAACGTTTAGCGCTAACGTCGGCCTCGGATTCGTCCATATCATTGCGAATCCTCCGTGTCCGACGGCGGCCTGCCTTGTTCCTTGCTTTCGTCGGGTCAGGGATGAAATAAACTAGGCTTGTGTCTTCAGTGAAAGTGCCGATGATGCCGAAACCAAAAATCTCGGTACTCCATGTATGCATGATTGCTTCCTTTTTAAAGTACGGAGACACATATTGGCGTTCATCAATGCCGTACTCCCCGCAAGCGGCAATGACATGAGAACAGGGCTTATGGTACAACCTTGGTTTCTAGCAGGAGCACTTGCATGTCCCATCTTCCTTTAGGACACACTCTTGCACAGGTTTCCTTGCGAATATGCCACGCCTGGACCTGTCGGCACACAATATCTCAAATCTATGCTCTCGTGTGCCCTGCACTCGGACTCGGTGCTCTCTTGCCTTCTTGGATTTCTCCTCAAGGTACTCTGTCATTTTTGTGCCGAACCAAAGATTTCCATCGGCCATAGATGAGCCATTCTGTCTGCACCTGTCGTGGAAGTACGTCTGTGTTCCATGTAGGATGAACTCCACGATGGCAACAAGGGGGAGTTGCCTCACACCCCGCATGACCCAGTTGTAGACCTCTACAAGGTTCGTCGTCATTATGCCGTACCTTGCTCCACCTTCATCGTACAGCAATGCCCATTTCTCCTTCGGCTTATGCTCGATCCACTGGGAAAATTTGCTAACCGAGAAACCGGGCCTCCTTCTGAATGTACCGTCATCGGTGGGAAGTGCACCTAGAGCTTCAGGGCCGTCAACACCTCTAGCTACGGGTCTTGCAGAACTCTCGCCTCTATGTTTAGCTGTTAGCTCATCAAGTCTCCTCCACAGCTCATTGAACTTCTTCTATTGATTCTGGGCGCACAAACGTTTCAACATGGCCATCAGCTCCTTGTTTCTGAACTGCTTATAAAAGTTTGCGCCCATATGACGCATGCACCATCTGCTCTTTACATCTTCCCACACCGGAGGGTATCCCTTGTCTGCGCAGCCGTTTCGCAGCTCCTCAATTGCACGCAGCATCCCTGCATGACGGTCATGTATGAGACATACATCTGGCCTTATCCCCACCACCTTTTTCTTAACCAGCTTCAGAAACCAGTACCAACTCTCTGTGTTCTCGCTCTCGACGAAGGCAAAGGCCACGGGCAACACTTGGTTGTTCCCGTCTACTCCGATTGCCGTCAACATTTGCCCTCTGTACTTTCCAGTTAGGAACGTGCCGTCGATACAGAGAATGGGCCTGCAATGAAGAAATGCAAACATGCACGCCTGCAGAGAGAGGAAGGCCCGCTGAAGGATGCTCTGCCTAGGATTTGCTAACGATGGGAAAGTTTTGATTTCGGAGTAGCTGCCAGGATTCCTCGCACAGATAGTTTCCAGTAGGCGAGGCAAATTATTGTACGAAGCTTCAAAACTGCCGAATCTCCTTTCAATTATCTTCTGTTTGGCCCTCCATGCCTTGGCATATGTAATGGTGTACTTGTACTTCGCCTCCATACGCCTGATAATTACCTTGGGCTCGAACCGGAGGTTCTCCACAACAGCATAATACAGCTCTGAAGCGATGAATGTAGATGATATGTTCCTGTGGTACTTCTGAACACCTGGAAGATGGCAGTTGTACTCCGTCACGATTGACACGGGCCAATAGTCGTCATATTTCTTCCTGGATGCGTACATCCTCCATGGACATCCATCGCTTGAACTTACACACTTCACTTCGTACACTGATCTGGTGGACTTTGATACCCAGAACTCCCTCCCAAGTGACACCGCCCACATCTTCACAGTCTCTGTCAACTGTACCTTTTCGGCGTATCTAGCGCCTTGCACGCACTTCATTCTGCCGATACTTCCATGGCACGGTGTGCCCCTCTGAGACAACGAGTCCGGAGAAGTCCTCGTTGTCCCATTCTGCCGGGTATACATCGTCCTCCGAAGAATCATCATCCTCCACATGCTCAGGTTCTGAGTTTTCAATTTCCATCTCATGTACTAGACCTGGGTGTCTCTCCCCTTCATCTGCAAACCCTTTCGGTCCCATGTCTTATTGGCCTCCTTCCTCTCCGGCACCCTCGTCTTCTGCCTCATTTTGCTCCCCTGTTTCATCGGACCCTTCTGCTATACTTCGACCAGCCTGGTCAATACTGACCCTGTCATGCACTATCACTAGGATGCTAGGTGCCCATCCTCGCTGCAGTGCACTCTTCACAAAAAATACTAAGCTGGCTATCGAATCTATTGGCATCAATTCCCACCAAAAACCTTCCACAGCCCAGCTAACCAGTGCGTACACCATAATTGCATTTACTTGAGGATCTACTCCGAATCCCCTCATTAACCAATTGTAAACTCCAGGAAAACTTCTCTCAGCTGGAGCTATAATTCCCTTTTGTGCTACGTTGAACTCCGATAAATCTACCCCATATTGTCTTTCTCTGACATTTCCTTCACCGTGATATATCGCGAATGCAACTCTATTTGCCATTTCTGTTGACAAAAAAGATTTTCACTACAGTTATTAATCTGTACTAACCAATATTCGTTCCACAAAAAGGCTATAGATAGGAGTCAAACCATTACTGTTTCTACATTTTACAAACTAACACAGCGGCGCTAATAAAATTATACGCTAGGTTTATCTACCGTGTCGAAATGACGTATACCAACGATGGCCATGGCGAAGCATATTTATTTCTAAAATATCTACAATTTACTACCTGTCCGCTATGTTATTCTAGTACGGTCAAATAAATTTAACACTAACGATGGTTATGCCAAACCGCTAATATTTTCATATTATGTCGGGTATTACACTACGCGTCTAGTACTAATTAACACTTGTCTAAAAAATTGACTACATGACGGAGGGAGGAAAAAAATACCTGCGTTCGGCTTAAAAATCCGCGAGGGCTTCGCCGCTGTACTGCTCCTCCTTTGCCTTAGCTCTATCGGACAAACGCTGGAGGCTGGAGGCGGAAGGGAAAAATGACCGCGGTTGCCGGCGCGAAAGGATTTTATAGGAGGGGGCTAAAACTGCCTGGACCGCCCTCCCCTAGGGCGGCGATTGGGCTAAACCGCCTGGACCGCCCTCCCCCAGGACGGCAATTGGGCTAAAACCGCCCTCCCCAGGGCGGTGAATGCAAATTTATATTCTGCCCCCTAAAGTTCTGCCGGCCTCACGGGGGGCCCGTGAGGCATTCGCCGCCCTGGGCCACGGCGGCAAGCCCACGTGGCCCCCCGGCCCAACGGCGGATCCCCTCATGGCCGGGCCATTTGCCGTCCCAGGCCACGGCGGTTTTTAAATGCCGTCCTGGCCCAGGGCGGCAAGAGTCTATTTCTGTAAAAAGAAAAATTTTAAAATTAGTTTTGTGAATTAAAAAAAATTAAATTAGTAACAGTAAAAAGTCGCAATCCGAGCTGGTGCTGCTTGCCTACTTCGTCTGGCACTCCATGCACACCAACGACACCGTCGCCAATCCCCTCCATGGTCCTAGGTGGCTGCGAGTTAGGCACGAAATCATCGTCATAGCCTTCCGAGTTCAACCCGTCATCGGCTCCTTCCTCGTCCGAGTCAGGGACGAACTCCAACTCGTCAGCACCCTCACACTGCGAATCTAGGACGAAATCAACTCCTTCCACAGCAGGCCTCGGATCTTCGCCGTGCAACCACCACGTCCTGCGAACCTTGCCACAGGGTCGCATCATGCCGCTGGCCCGCAAACCTCCGACCCCGACGCGTGCATGTGGCCTGCAACCCTCACCCTCGGCAGCCACATCCGAGCCGGCACATCCTTGCCAACGAGCTCCGCCGCCGACGCGTGCATCCAGCCCACAGCCCTCACCCTCCGCTGCCGCATCCGAGCCGATGCGTCCTTGCTGAGGATATCCGCCGCCGACATGTACTATCCTCCCGTAGCCCTCACTCTCCTCCGCCGCATCCCAGCCGGTGCATCCTTGTCGACGAGGAATGACGCGAGGGAGGGGGTGAGATGTCGAGCAGAGATCGAAGGGGTGGTGCATCCCGCCGCCGCCTGGATGTGCCGAGCTCGGATGTGTGAGCCACCGTCCTGGATGTGGGAGCGGCAATGCGTGGGGGAGGGGATTTCGGTGGCGAGGGGAAAGGGGAACGCGATGGGTCGGGTGGGCCGGTGGGGAACGAAAAGAGAGGTGAGACTGTCTGCGTTGGCATTTGGTACCAATGTACTGTGTACCTCAAAGCCCTTTATATTTAGGCACAAATTTTAAATGGCTCTATCTCTTTATCTCTTATAAAAAAGACGGAGTGAGTAGTATACAGTAAACGATATGTTTACTTGTAAACGATATGTTTACTTATTTGCATTGATGACTACTCTCTCTATTCTAAAATATAGGGTGTAACTGTTATTAACACAGAGACCAAGAAAAAAATTATAATCACTTTCTCGTTTGAATTGTTCGGTGCATGCATGCATGTAAACAATGGGACTAGGGAGCTTACCAGTGGAGGATTTAAAACAAACCGAATTTAGAGGAGTGGGTGCTAGTTAATGCATGCATGCTTTGTATTAGGATGTATTAGGAGACATAGAAAAAAATAGTTGCACCCTATATTTTTGGATGAGGGAGCACTAGTAACCCTGTTCTCAAATACTCTATCCCTTTTAAAATATAAACAATTCTAAGAGTTGTAGCAAATATTAGTGTTGAATAAAAAGACTTTAATGCTCTTTACTAAATGTTGGATGGTAGTGCGTAACATGGAAGGAAACTTAGTGATAAGCGATTAATGGACAAGTAGCACTCTAGAAGTACTTGTATTTTGATATAAAATTTAAAATAGAGGGGTTATTATTATTTCTGTGTAGCATAGCCAAAAATGCTTGTATTACGGAATGGAAGGGTACAAACTAATTTAAATTGCGACAGTTCAAGTTAACAAACAGAAAAAGCTGCAACGATCTAGGACGTTAAAACAAGAGAAATTCTAAGTTTCATCACTGACAAGTGATCGATTTTGTGGATTGCCATCTATAAATGTAAGTTCTATAAAATATCATGGCACATGCGTTTTTGCTTCCTTTTGCCATCGCCTTTAGTTGACCTCTGTTAACCCTCGTACAAAAAGTCCATTTCACCCCTAGAATATATAAAACTCTCCCTAAGCTGATATTGCACTTCTAACACTAGAATGGACTTTTGCATAGGTTAATGGAGGTCAACTAATGTTAGTGACAAAAAAGAAAAGACACTTGTGTGATAGTAGTCATGGAGCTTGCGTTCATCAGTGGCAATGCGTAAAACCGAGCATTTGTCAATAGCAAAACATAGATTTACTCTTAAAACAAGGATGGTCCTGAGTTGTCAATCATACATTAATACACCCTTTTTACACGTCGTTGATCTTCAGGCTAGTAAGTATGTTACGAGATTGAACCAAGAGAGAATACTTGTCTATTGGAGGAAATTACTTACTGTGCAATAGAGAAGATCAAATGATTCATAGATCCTACTCCATCCGTCTAAAAATATAATCACTCCTAGTTACTAATCTGGATAGGTACTTGTCCAAAGGGGCAAAGCCATGATTCCGGATTTGGGGGGTGTGTGTTGGGGGAGGGGTAGGATGTGGGCGGCAGCCACTCATTCAATGGGTACTCTTCCAATATAAATTGGTACGGGCCCTTAGATATATAAAATCTCCAAGCTTCATTCATCTTGTTGATAAGAAGGAACTGTGGAGATTTGAATGTGTTTACGTGGGTCCCTTGGAATTGCCGTAGTTACAATTTCTTCATGTTCAGCTTCTAAAGATGTAGCAGTGTTCTGATTAGGAGTGTTCTCAAAAGCTTCCATATTGGTTGGGCTAGGGTTTTCAACAGAGCCTACCCTTAGAACAACAGACTTATAAAAGCAGTCAATATTCTTCCTCCTCATCTTGGCTAAACACTTGAGCAATTTTAATATGTGGCAGAAATTGTAAACAAGAAGGGAAACCACAAAATTGATCACTCATCAACTGACTACATTTTCCAAAGTCAGTACCAAAACCGGCCAGGCCGATTTCCCAAATAGGTCAGGCCGGTTTGAGAGAGAAAGCTGACTCAAAGTCCAAAACCGGCCAGGCCGGTTTTTCAAACCGGTCAGACCGGTTTTCTACTGCAGAACCTACACAAGTAGAATACACGCTCTCGATGAGTTCTAGCACAAACCAAACTTGAAGATGTGCCTTTGCTGATGTAGCACAGCAGGTCCACTTAGTCCTTGCACAAAATACAAGCACACCAAAATAGATCGAGCGGAAGCAAAGTAAATGTGCTAGAGATCAAATGTGAGAGAAACTGCAGTGGAGACACAAGGAGTTTATTTCCCGAAGTTCGGATTCACCACCGTGAACCCTACGTCTCCGTTGAGGAAGCTTTTGGTGACCCCAAGGTCAAGCTATGTCCTCGATTCCACTATGGCAATCTTTTCCCTTCCGGAGGCAAGATCAAACCTGCACAAACGATCCGTGACTCACCACAAACTTGGGAGCTCACCAGCGACGCCTAGCCTTCTAGGAGGCTTCACCTCCAAGAGTAACAAATGCTTCACGAGCTGCGAGACTTCACATTCAAGTGCTCAAGACTATGGAGTGCTCTCTAAATCTCACACATAAACTCTTTCTCAACCCAACTCAAAAATTTCAACCAAATCAACCCTATCTCAGAAAGAGAGGTTGGGGAGAGTCTTGCTGGTGTTAGAAGGCCTTTGGAATGTGCAAGAACCAGAATCAACCCGCAGCCCTCAAGGGAGAGTGCCAAAGGGTATAAATACCCACTCACCAAAAACTAGCCGTTACTGTCAGGGGGAAACCGGTCAAGACGGTTTACAAAACCGGCCAGACCGGTTTTTCAACCCAACTAGTCGTTAGGGGCTGACTTAGAGGAAACCGGCCAAGCCGGTTTGCAAAACCAGCCAGACCGATTTTGTTCTGGTCAGCACACTCAAGTTAACTCTCAATGCTCTCTCACATAGGTTGACCTATGAGCACTTTTGGTGTTTCCATGCAGTCAATGTTGCATCCCTCTTGATAGTACGGCATTCCTATATTCAAGATTAACATTTACAATATTTCATCCACTTGAGTTTATATGTCTTCAACATACCAATACTTGATCATTCTCAACTTGAGATCTTTCAACATTGAACAACCACTGAGCATATCCATCTTGAGCTAGTGACTTAGGATCTTTCAATAAATATGATCAACATACCATCATCCATCCATAAGCCACTTCATCAAATGATCCAACAATGATTCGATGCTTTGCATTACTTCACTAGATAAGACTCGAGGTGAACTCCAAGCACAAGTTCACTTCACCCTAGCATGGGTTACTAATCCTAAGTTGTCACTTGGTTCCCCCTTACTTAGTCTCTCGTTACTTGTCCCTTTGCTTGACATCTTCACACACTCTTGTCGACTTTAAGCTAAGCTTTGCTTCACATCAACAATAAATACCCAATAAAATCCATGTACTACGACTTGTCCAATGCTTTCCAAATATGAGACCATCAACAACGCATGAAACCATATCTCTTGATTTGTGCACTAGCTAGGACCAAGTCAAAAAAATTACAACTTTCCTTTTAACCAAATATCACAATATAATCATAAGAATAAATCCCTGCTCACAACTTAGCAAACAAGCTAGTCTTTTAATCGTTTTGTCATTCAACTCACTTAGGGGCCTAGATGCACTTTCAGCTTGCACTTGCTATGCACAGGCCTCGGGCGGTTGGCGGCGAGATCGCCTGCGCCGGTCAAACTGTGACGCCCCAAACCTTGCCAGCCAGAGAAACACTAGCTGACGTAGACCGAGGGTCCTTGTTACCTATGGAATACATACCAGTCCCGAGATACATAAACTGGTATACACAGCAATAACAATGGATCATAGCAAACTTAATCCAAAATTATTACATCACTGGGAATTAGTCCTTACATAAGTTTCCATCGTGGACAGGCCCACAGATGGACAACGCCATATCATAGAGAACAACGACACAGCAGCAAGGCGAAAGCAATAGCGGCATTTATTACGTGGCTAACTGGCACACAGCACTAGGCGACTAAGCACCTAGACAACTAACCAAACCATATGAACATTTTGGGTACTAGGGACGAAACTACCAAAAGTCTTCAAACTCTGCTTGCTCCTGGAGGAACTCCTCTGCGATCGAGTGGACGTCATCTCCAGAATACTCTATAGAGTTATAAAGCAAGGGTGACTACAAACGTACTCAGCAAGCTAGGGAGAAGATGACATGATTGGCTTTAACAAGAGAGGCCAAGGGTTTATTTGCAAAATCAGCCTTTTTGAGCAAGAGCTAGTTCTTTTGCAAAACACTAGTGAGACAAATTTTAGTTATCGGGCCGAGGCTCACGCCACGGCTCATTCCACAAATTGCTTTGCAACAACTTGTCTACATGAGTTACATGTGATAACGTCATTTATTTTCTTTTTCTCTATTATTTTCCTTTCACTTTCTTAGCATTCACCACCATCATCCATAAATCACCACTTAATTGTTTCTCACAGTTAACATTTCTATCTTAGCACAGTCTATCGCCATCGTGACACAATCTATCGCCATCACAACATAGACTACCGCCATCACGACCCTAGCCATGGTGCCATAGGACACCCCAAGCTACACAGGCCCGTTCCTAACCACGGAGGTTAGCTATCTACCACATAGGTGGACTCTGGAAACAATTTCCCATCCTCCAAACATCCTTTTCAAATATTTTGCAACCAAATCTACGCTATGAGAAACACCTCGCATTCACCCTTGACCATGGGCACGACTGTTCGAATAGTTTAATTAATCTTTGCAGAGGTTATACACTTTACCCACACAACACGAAACTTACACCGAGTACTGGCTGGTACCGGAAGTTTGTGACAAGGCCTTTCAAGCTAACCCATGAAGATCCTTTGTCATATGGCTAGGTCGAATCCACGACCAAGTATCAGGCAAGTCCATGTCGTCATTCACTTTGGAACACCGGAGACACTACATCTATCATCAACATCTCGCCATTGTAGAGGTGGTAAATCTAGGTTTATAAACATGCTTATCCACTCATCTCCACATCCCTAGTGTTCCATAACCATTGACAAACAAGATTCCCATGAACTAACCAATTACTTAGCTAGGGGTATCCCATTATACCCGTATGGTCGTACTATAAAATGTGCGGATGGACTTCCCAAAGGAATCGATTCTTATCGACAATACGTAGCCAAGCCACAAAGGCACTGACTTCGCACCATCACAGTTTAACAACACAACCTTTATTTAATCGAAACATTCCAATACCCAAGGTATCGGTTTTTCCAAATATTTGAGTAAAAGGTCCATATTTCCCGCACGACAAACAATTGTAAGCATGGCTAAGCAGACTACCTCAGTAGCCGTATCGGGATGACATGACACCAGTGTTTAATTTGTGGGGCTATCAAGGATAAGGAATATAAATTGACATCCTAGATAAAGTAGTGCGACTATATGGGTAGGTCCGTTGGCGTTTTGCTGAGACCGAACAGTTTAAACGTGTAACCTAATTCATGCAGTGTTGGCAAACAAAATACTTGTAAAATATAGGGCAGTGTGATCAAAGAGGGCTTGCCTTGTTCTGAAAGCGGGTCTTCTCCTTTGAAGGCGGCGTCCGGACCTTCTTCGTACATGGGTTCTATTCGTGAAACGAGATAAATAAGCAAAAAGTCCAAGATAAAGACCTCAACACAGAAAACCAATGGTGCTAAAAGGTAGATCTCATTTTTAGAAAAATATTGCTCAGAGGGGATTAAATGGGAAATGCCCACATGTCTATGACAGAAAAATATTAAAAAGGACAGTGGGGCCCATATGTCATAGACTCACGGCAAACAGAGGGGATTAAGTAGATTTTTCTCTGAAAGGGATCCACCTATCAGTTGGTCAAGAGGGAGGAAAATGAGAGGCTGGACTGTGGGCCCAGCCTGTCAATGTTGCTCGGGGAAGAGGTCGTCTTCCTCCTCTGGACGCCGAGCCCGAGCGAGGAGGACAGTGGAGAGCAGCGGCCGCGGAGGCGGCGGTCGTCGGCGATGCTGTCATCGTCGATGGCGAGCACGGCGGCGCCAGGAGGGTGACGAGCAGCTGCTTGATCCTCTCGGGAAAGCACCGGGAGAGAGAGAGAGAGAGCGACGTGGTGAGGCGGCAGGGGAGGCGAGGCAGAGGCCTTTTATAGGCAGTGCAAAAGACGGTGAGGTGGCGATACGCCTAGGTTTTGGGGCGGCCAGCTGTCAACGTTAATGGCGGAGATCCGGGCGCGATGGCGGCGGGGATCCATGGACATGACAGCGAAGCGATGTAGGAGAGAGCGGGATTCATGGGGTGATAATGGAGAGAGCGGAGCAGCGGCGGCTCCTCGGAGAGGATCCCGGGACAGGACGGCGTGACAAGAGGGAATCCTGGAGGGGATCTTGGGATGGGATGCCTCGGCCAGATCCTCGGCAGGAAACAGGGGATAGGGGAGGGGAACAAGTGGGATTCACTATGGGTCTTAGGGATTTGGCGTGGAGCGGCAGTGTCGCGACTTGCGGCACACGGGCGAGGAGGATGGTGTGGCGCAGGCGAACACGGTGCGTTGGCATTTCACCGAACAACACACGGGCATGAGCAGCTGGCAGTGGGAGGGAGACGACCACGCGTAGCGAGTGGGGCACACGGGTGCGGGGTAGCGCGGCCGCTGACGTGCAGGGCCCATTAGGGGGAGGGGCGAGCAGCGCATGCACGCGCGGCCCTGGCCGAGACGGGCATGGCGGGGAAACGGGCTGTAGCCGAGCTGGGGCGAATGCAAGACTAGGCCACGCCCTGAGGAAAGAAAGGAAAGAGAAAAAGAGAGGAAGGGAGAGGTGGGCCGCGGTGAAAACAGCCCAAAGGAAAAGTAGTTGTTGGAATTTTTCAGAGATTCAATCTAGAGGGTTTTTGGATGGATTTTGAAGTGGACTTTTGAACTGGTATTTTGAATTTAATTTGAATAATGGCACTGGGGACTACACAAGGCTTGAGGAGATTTATTTTGGACAGGAAAAATTGAGATCCGAAGATTGGCACATAACTAATTAAAAATCCAATTAACCTCCAAATTAAAAACCAAGTTCTCTTCGAAAGAGTTTTAAATAAATAAAAATCACAGGTGCTACACAAACTTGGTGAAGCCAGGACCTACGGCCGCCGGCAAGATGTGATCACCGATTAGCTCGCTGGCGCACATCCTGCTGTCCTTGGTCGCTAGTCATGTGAGGCACTGAAGCAACGAGGCTTCACTACGAAGAATCCGAGATGTCGCCTTCCTAGGGTTGGCAATGGGCTGGGTCATACACGGGCAGAGCAAACCCACGCCCGACCCAGCACCCGACAACGCCTGCCTGACACCAAAATGGTTGGAGGGCAGAACACCATGCCCATGCCCCATGCCCGATGGGTACCCGCTAGGTATCACTTCAAAAAGACAACAATATCTCAAAAGATAGATAATTTAACCAAGAGCAACATTACCAGTAAGATACAGAGTTTTAACCAACAAAGTAGTTCAAAAGAGTTCAACAATAGTTTTAGCCAAGAGCAGCATTACCAAATCAAATTACAGTATCACAATTATTCAACATCCCAAGGTTGCATCAAGACAACAATACAAATTATTGCATCACAAACCACAATAGTTTGCATCAAGTCATCAAATGACAAATTCACAATAGTTTTCAAGCAAAAGGCAGGCAGCCATAAGCCCATAAGTTGCAGCCCAGTACTTCAAACTTCGGTCACAATTGATTCACAATCATCCTAAAAAGAGAAAGGCAAATGTTGTAAGAACCACATGTTTGCATGATTTAAAATCTGGATATTTTCCATTACAAGAATGAGAGTACAGAACTTCAGATTGGCAAGAATGAATAATTTTTCACACCAATTCGTCTTCGTCTTCAAGAACAATCATCAAAGCATTGAGAGTGGTTGTTGTAGGCCCTATAAGAACAAAAGATGCAAAAGTTAGTTCTATGAAGGAAGGAAACACAATTAAATTGTAAATTACGATCTATTTACTTAACAGATCAGCTCAAGACCAAGCTTGTATGCACATGAGTGCTTCTGTCATTTTTGGTGAAAGTCTACTATGACGTGGACTAATTATCCTCCCACTAGTACTAAAGGACAACTCAGATGTTACTGTTGTCACTGGAATTGCCATGATATCCCTTGCAATCTTTTGCAAGGTTGGACACTTGATCCCTCCAAACTTTCACCAATTTGCTATGTCCAACTCTTGTCTCATAGGTATGTTAGGCTCTTCCAATTACAAATCCAATTATATATGTACATGAGAGGAGGAAACAACTGGCTGTGAAGACATGTGTTGCTCAAATATGTCAAAGACTTCATCATGCCCTAGGTTTTGGCTAGTGCTAGTACTAGATGCATCTCTTGTGGCAACAACCTCCATTGAATCTTGGTACTCCAATACCAACTTATGCAAGAAATCTCTAACATTTGTAACTTCAGCCATGTATGTTTCATCTCCATAAATAGATTTATAAATAGCATACAAGAACTGAAGCTTATATCTTGGATCTAAAACTATTGGTACTGCCATGAGACCATGAATATTTAACCAGTACTTCTAAAACTTTTCTTTCATTTTCTCTAACATTTCTTGTACTAAGGGATCCTTACTAGCTTGGCATTTCTTAATGGCCAAATAAATGCCAATAATTTTTGGAAACAAAACATTAGGTGTCACATAATTAGTCCCTGATAGTAGCACAGTTATATCATAGAACATCTTTAATCTATCACAAAGCTCCTTAGTAAAGTTCGAATCATTCTTAGTAGGACATATCGGGGCAAACAGATTGTCGCATCTAGAAAGACATTCAAAAACACTTTCATAGCCTAATGCACTAGCAAGCATGAGGTAATTGGCATTCCATCTAGTTTTACAATCAGTAGCAATTTTTCTCTTAGACGCTATGTTCATGTTAAATGCCATTTTTTCAAATTTTTCATGTCATTTTGGTGTGGCCATCCAAAATAACACACTACCACGAATTCTTTCAATGCCCTTCTCCATAGCAGATATGCCATCTTTAACAATCATCAAAATATGTGCTTCACAACGCATTTGCAGCAAAGAACCTTTCAACATAAGATAGTTAAGAGGCAACATTGCTCGTATTTTCCCCATCAAATTGTCATTGGTGGTGCAATTGTCAAGTATCACAGTTGATAACTTCCTCTCAAAGTGATATTCCAATAGAACTTCATGAAGAAACTCACTTATAGCATCACCGGTATGTGGGGCTGGCACATAAATGAACCTACAAAATAGAGAATAGATCTCACTAGTGAATTACCAACATAATTGAGAAATAGACCTCACTTATAATTTCAGTACAGCATTAGTGAATTACCTCAAAAGGAAAATTTTCAGCTTCCAATCATCATCAATGTAATGTGCCGTTACAACCATATATCCCTTCTTTTGATGATTAGTTGTCCACATATCGGTTATGATGGTGATATGTGGATGGTAGCCTTGGAAAAACTTTATCAATTCAAGCCTTTGCGCTTCATACATGCCCAAAATATCCTTCTTAATTGTATTTCTTAACATTATCTTAAACAATGGTTGCAATACAACACAGAATTTGCGAAATCCTGCATGATCGATAATAGAAAGTGAATACTCATGGACACATATCATAAGTGCAACTTCATTCCTAGCAACATCTTGATCAAAGACATGTGTTTCCAACCTAACTGAAGCATCCCCTGAGTTCTTTGTTACTGTAAGAGTGGATTGCTTCATGCCTTTTCTAGCTTGTCGTGACTGACAACTACTGAGGTGGCTATTCAAGTGTTTTGTCCCAATTGTTGTCTCACCAGAAAGCAATTTAGAACACCAATTGCATTTAGCTTTTCATACATTTCCAACCTTTATTTTTGCAAATTCTTGCCAAACTACAGATTTTAGTTTTCTTTTATTCCCAACAGCAACAACATCATCTATCTCTATCACAACATCAGTATTTTGGAATGCTTGTTGAATTGAAGCAACGTTGGGATCCTGGCTATGGCTAGAGACAGATGATAGCTATGACGGTGCGGGGGTAGTAGCAGCAACAACACCCCCAACTTGTGACGAGCTAGTACTCGCAGTCAACATTTTAGATTTGGCACACATACAGAATAAGAACATGCATCACAGAATAAGGGGATCTGGCAAAGAAAATAACTAAATAAGAGCTAGTACCCACCGCCTGCGCCGAGCCGTCGCCCGCTGTCGCATATGTCTGTCTCAGCTGTCTGTGGATAGAGAATAAGGGGTCTAGGATTTTATAGTACAGTATATATACATCCCTGAATTAATAGGCCAAATGGACCAAAATCAACTAGCCAACTGGGTGCTATGTAGGGCATGGGTTACTCACGGATGAAATCTAGAACCCGGCTACTATCCACTAGGTTGTCAGGTCTCGGACGGATATGCGTATGGACAAAAAATTAAATCCACGCCCGTACACATCGAGCATGTTGCCTACGGATACATGTGCCTGTGGGCAAAATTGACATCCTTAGGCCTTGTCCAATCTTTTTTTCTCTCGTTACTCAGCTGGGCCGGCAGATGGATGGGCCTGGGAGGAGGGTCCCAACGGGCCACGGGACCCTCCTCTCAGGCCCATCCTGACATCATGTGGTTTCATCACTTTTTTTTTTTAATTTATAGTTATGAATGTTTATATAGTTAGAAGGAGGTACTTCAGTACGTTGCAATAAAAAGGAGATAAATTCAGTGAAGTTAAGTTGGACGACTGTCGAGTGTCGACCGTCCACTGACGAGTGTCGGCACGAACTTTTAAACTATTTTTATGATCGAATTTGATCTATTCTGAACTTGAGATTAGAATGTCTGTCTTGACTCTCGATATCTATCCAGCCTGGCCGGATCTGGCCCCGTCCCTCTTACTTAAACCAACAACTCCCAAGCTTAATACATCAATGACAAGTGGGCCCAACATTATAAGCCCCACATGTCATTGACACGACCCAACTGCTCCCAGCCTCCCCTAGTCCAACGGTGCTTGCTGTGCCCCACCTGTCAGTTCAAATCAAATGATTAATATAGCCCACTTTATTAAACCTCAACTTATCCACCGATGAAAGCACCATAAACAAATACTCCTACTAACCTCACCGACAAGCCTACCCACTGTTTACCCGATCCAGCGCCCACTGACACTTCGGGCCCACTGGATCCCGTGGGCCCCACCAGTCTCCCTCCGCCGCCTCGCCATCAGTCTCAGATCCGAGACGCGCTTCCCACTCGGTTCCCCTCCACTCGGGTCGGCGGCCACTCCCACCGCCCACCACCCCCGATGGCCGGTGGCCGCGCGTTCCGGCCGTCCACGCCGCGCCGCGCGGCGTTCGCGGCGCTCCTGACGCTGCTCCTGCTGGCGACGCTCTCGTTCCTCCTTTCCTCGGCGCCCCCCGCCTCGTCCCGCTCCTCCCTTCTCGCCTCGGCTTCCTCCCCGCCGTCCCGCCTCGCCGCCATCCGCCGACACGCGGCGGACCACGCGGCGGTGCTCGCCACGTACGCGGCCCACGCGCGCAGCTCAAGGAGGCGTCGGCGGCGCAGTCGCTGTCCTTCTCCACGATGTCTTCCGACCTCTCGGCGCTCTCGTCACGCCTCGCCTCCCACCTGTCCCTCCCGGAGGACGCGATAAAGCCCCTGGAGAAGGAGGCCCGCGACCGCATCAAGCTCGCCCGCCTCCTCGCCGCCGACGCCAAAGAGGGGTTCGACACGCAGTCCAAGATCCAGAAGCTCTCCGACACGGTGTTCGCCGTCGGCGAGCAGCTCGCCCGTGCCCGCCGCGCGGGCCGCATGTCCTCCCGTATCGCCGCGGGCTCCACCCCAAAGTCCCTCCACTGCCTCGCCATGCGCCTCCTCGAGGCCCGCCTCGCCAAGCCCTCCGCCTTCGCTGACGACCCCGACCCGTCGCCCGAGTTCGACGACCCCTCGCTGTACCACTATGCCGTGTTCTCCGACAATGTGCTCGCCGTCTCCGTCGTGGTGGCCTCAGCCGCGCGCGCCGCGGCCGACCCCTCGCGCCACGTCTTCCACGTGGTCACCGCGCCCATGTACCTGCCGGCATTCCGTGTCTGGTTCGCCCGCCGCCCGCCACCGCTCGGCGTGCACGTCCAGCTCCTCGCTTACTCTGACTTCCCCTTCCTTAATGAAACCTCCTCGCCGGTGCTCAGACAGATCGAGGCTGGCAAGAGGGACGTGGCATTGCTCGATTACTTGAGGTTCTACCTCCCAGATATGTTCCCAGCACTGCAGAGGGTGGTGCTCTTGGAGGACGATGTGGTAGTGCAGAAGGATTTGGCCGGGCTTTGGCATATCGACTTGGATGGGAAGGTGAATGGTGCTGTGGAGATGTGTTTCGGGGGATTCAGGAGATATAGCAAGTATCTCAACTTCACGCAGGCAATAGTGCAGGAGCGGTTCAATCCTGGCGCGTGTGCATGGGCGTATGGGGTCAATGTGTATGATCTTGAGGCATGGCGACGGGATGGTGGCACGGAGCTGTTCCATCAGTACATGGAAATGGTAAGTTGCTGTCTTATCTAGTTATAACATACAAGCAGTAGCATTGGAGTACATTGGGTTTGATAGGCAACTGCCACTTATAATTATGTTCAATGTCCAATCTCCTTGACTTGTGCCATTTGGTTGTGCATATGCATTCAGTTTTGCAGTTCCACTAGCTCGATGCAAATTCTGCTTAAGATTCTTTGTGACTGATCATTTGTAAATAACCTGAGTGGGCATTTGGTATAGGAAATTTTAGCGCAATACATTCCTTCTGTGAAATATGAAGAATTATGTGGTCTGTTGGATGACTATTCTAGTTAGTTCCTATCACTGGTAGTTGCGTATGGATAATCAGAAATCAACCACATTTATAAAAGTTTATCAACTACATGAATCGCCCATGCATTTGCACGATGTAGTTACAGATATTTCATGGGCTCCTAAGTATGGTGTCGGATAGTCCACTAATTGTTGAAGATTGAGAGATGTAGAGAGAGGAAGGGAGAGAAGTAAAAAATAGAGATGTAGACATGGACGAATACGCCGTTGGTTTTTCATGTCGAGATGTATGGCTAGAACGGTGAACCAAGTCATCAAACCTACTGGTTCTAGTTTATCCGATTCAACCACAGTCTGGCTCAGTCTTGTAAGGATCTAAATGATGATGTCAGTTAGTGTACAATAGTCACCTGATCGTGCACTTCATGGTCTTGACTTCTCAACTAGTGTTCCACAAAACATAAGATGAATTCGTTTCTATGTTTCTATTGTCATTCATATGGGATGTTTCTTGCTGAGCCCTAAGCTAGTAAGCTTTTTTGTGTTCATTGGCCAATCGTGTAGTAATTAAAACAATAAAAGCCCCAATATACAATTTATGTTTGCATGTCATCTTGACCTATGTTATCCTATCCTGTGTAATATACTACATTAAATTATGCAAACGATCTCATAGTTGCCTATTTTGCATCTTATTAGCATGCATTGCATTTGCACTCACCAAGGCACTTATATGTGTATGAATGTATGACCTTATATTTTCATTGCAGAATGAGGATGGTCTGCTTTGGGATCCCACATCTGTTCTACCTGCTGGGCTGATGACGTTCTATGGCAATACAAAGCCGCTTGACAAATCATGGCATGTAATGGGCCTTGGGTATAATCCAAGCATCAGTCCTGAGGTTATCGCTGGTGCTGCTGTGATACATTTTAATGGGAATATGAAACCGTGGCTTGATGTTGCTTTGAACCAGTACAAAGCTCGCTCTGGACCAAGTATGTTGACACTGAAATGGAATTCCTGACACTATGTAACTTTGGCCTCTGAAGGAATTCAATAAATGCTCCCGATAATAAGGAAACCATTGATATGCTGTTGTTTTACTGGGCAGGTGAATTTACGTGAGCATTCTTTGTTATCTGTAACCAAAAGTTATCCTTTGTAACATTTTCATACAACTGTGCTGGGAAGCACTGTTCTTGTAGATTTTTCTTGCTTGTTTATGATAGTATTGTTATGTTAGCTAACATGTACTGGACCATCATGGTGTAGAGTATTTGGCAGTCTGTTGGACGGAAATTATAGATGAATGTTCCTGTATTATCTATAGCAAACTTTTCTCCCAATTGTATCTATCCAAAAAGGAGAAAAAGTTACACATCCAGTGAATTTTATTTTGTCAATGTTTCCCCATATCTTACTCTGGTGCACTAATAGTTATTGGAATATTTTACTGAAGTATAATGTTCTACTGATGCATTTAATTATATGACCAGGGTTTTGTTTGTATTTTAGTGCTTGCAGTCTTCTCCTTAAACCTTCAATATTGACCTTCTTAGAAAAGAAATAGAAGTTATTTCGATCTCATTGTCATTTTGGCATGGCTCTATTGAATATTGATTTAATTAAATATCATAAGGAAAATTTGTGTTGGTTTGTGATATTAGCTGAGACACCTTATTTCATCTTTTTTTAAGTATAACATGTGAGGCAACTTCCATGTTCTGCTAGCTCTAGCCTTTGCCCTTATCAGCTGCCATGTTAATCTTTCGTGAACTCACCAGCTTGGATTTTGTACTGTCAATCTGCCATTATCAGGGCACAAATACTTGACATTTCTCAAGGGCTTACCCCTAATATCTAGAATTTCAGAATATCAGGAGCGCAGGGAGATTAGAGTCCATTTTTTATTGTATGGCTGATATTAGTATGCTATGCTGGTATGTGAACTTCTATCACAATTTTCTACAGTGGAACATGCCTCTTTTGGTGCTGTCACCTCAATCAGTTACAATTATTGCTTTCTTCAACAATAATTTCAATTATTTGTCCCCGGTTGTCTTTCCATATGAAATATGTATCTGATCATGCTGTTTTTCTCCGTGCCAAGAAGAGACTGGACAAGATTTTGTTGTGGCAGCAATCTGCGGTCCTGAATCTGGATAGCAAGAGACTAGGCAAGATTTCGCTGTGGCAGTAATCTACTGTCCTTGTCGGCGTCCGAGCACCGTTGTGTGATGGAAATTGCGGGCCAGAGTTCGTCGGAGGGGCTAGGGCGCGTGGCATGACTAGGTGTGCCCGGGAGCTGCAGTGACATGGTATATAGGTTTGGGTCTCTTGAAAGATAATAACCCTATTCCTACAGCTACTTCCTATCAAAGATGTTTTTAAAAGTTCTTGAGCACTCGTGGGCTAACCTAAAAAGTGTGGGGTTCTTGCAGGTCTGGAGAGTCTAACCCTACTACAGGGTTTAAGGTGGGCTTTTATACTCTATGGCTCTCACCGCTTGAGGAGAGATAAGAATACTGTACATCATCATAAATTTGAGCTAATTCTTTGAACTCAACGAAAAAACACTATAGAAGCAAACGTCTTGCTCCCAAGGGCAATATCATATCCAGTTGAAAACATATCCACCTGTCTTTATGTGTGAGGCCACCACCTGGTCACCCTAAGGCGGCCATGGTGCTTGCAATCAGATATCTGAAGTGCAGAATTCGACCTTCTCCTTGGCTATCGCTACTTGGTGGCTCCTGGGAAGGAGAAACATGCCTGTTCCACTTGACCAAGCAGCCCAAAGTGGTGGACCATAATCAGAAACATGTCACGACCTAGTTCTCGAACGTCCAGCTAGCGCAATCCCTTTTTCAGCTTAGAGGACGCGTGGCAGGCTTTGGGCAGCTCAGTGGGGATAGACTCTAAACCTGGGTCCATAGGCCCCTTCGAGTCCCGGATGTCCAAACCTCGAGCATCTCTCTAAACGGATGATGGACACGTGAACTTCCCTGTAACTCCTTAGATCCACTCAAAGCTAGGTAGGCGTCGGCCCATGATCCGCACAATATTAATAACTTCTCTTCTGTGCTAAGCAAGCAGACCGAATAAACACTCCCTTGGTCTAGGCACTGACAGCCCTAAATCATGATAGTAATACGAAGAAAATATGGAAATTGGTTGCATCACATATTTACATGTACACAGTTTTTTTTAAGGAATGGCTTAATGACTTAATCCACACATTTTTCAGGCTTCTAAACGATGCGATTTTTAAAAAAACTTTCTATATATGAATTTCTTAGAAAATTATTTTAAATATATGCTTCACTTTATAATAGTTAATTTATTTGGTTGTATCCTCGAATAGTTATCGCAAATCATTCAATCGTTCAACTATTTAGAAATGAGAATATGCCCCTAAGATCATGATAATGCATACTACTTTTTTTTAATTTTACTTTTCCCTTTTTCTGCAGTCCTGTATCAGGATGGGACTGTAAGCAGAAAAGGATTCTACCCAAAGTGATTTGTTATCTTGTCAACCTGATGAATTCCAAAGTGCAAGTTACGCTTATTAGATGTCCATGACTGCTCGTTAAGGCCCAATTTTAAAGTGCTGACGGATGATCGATGATGGATGAAACTGCGTTTATGATAATTTTTTAATGACAAAAAAATGTATTAAATATTAGAAAGTTGGAAAGTGAATGCTGGTAAAGAATTCCTTTTTAAAAATCGTAAGTCTAAGATTAGGAAGTGTCCCGCAATAATCCGTTGTCCATTGGCTCAAGAGAATAGCACATCGTAGGACGGCTATCTTACCTATGTTTATGTATATGGTAGTTCCATTGACCTTGTAGGATGGCTAGCATATCTATGTCTACACATACTTATGTATGTGGTCGTTTCCTTTTTACGTCTTGGTTCAGACCAAGACTATGACATTTCTTGGTTATGAGATTTTTTTTCCCTTTCATAATTTCCGTTTCTTTAGAAGGTGAGATTATTGTCAAGTATCGTCGCTTAAATCTTAGTTTGCCAAACTAAGCGACTTGTGGCAATACACTCATGTCATTGACATAACAATGGTTTTTGATAAATCATGAATTCACGTGACGGTATGTGAGTAAATCTCCTGAAGTTTTCTTCTCAATTTCGGAATGTCAATACATAACTACTTTATTTATGAGATAGTTTGGTGTATGTCGCACAATTTAAATTATAGAAAAAAAAATGTACAAAATTACGACCCTACCATTTTCTAAGTTTCCTCCCTTGCTGTTTTCTTTCTAGGATTTCTTATGACAACCATCGGCCCCCTCACCTTTCTCCAATTTACGACAAGCGATAACAAAGAGAAAATATCTACCTATATAGTCGAGCTTATTTATATTATTTTTTCCATGCTCTTAAGCAACATGATAATTATCGCTATCTCATTACACGCTAGGATTTTAGTTCATAGGATAGCATGAACATCATTTCTCTTTGGTGGTGTTAGGGATCCAAGATAGTCTCCTTCCTCCTCTAATCATCCTTGACATTGATCTTCAGGGAACCCTTCAAATCCTACAACACCAAGTATCTTCCCCTCTTTTAATAACATCATTATGGACAAGACATTATACATGATGTTAGGGTGTTGCAATTTAGATAGGTCAAGAACTATTGATTGGACTCACATGCATACACACGAGGTTTTAGCCAGTGGGGAGCTTGACTTCAGAGGGAATTTATTGATGAACCATTAAAATCCACTTATCACGAATTTACATGGGTTTGGAGTGAACTGTTCCAGTAGGGGTATGGATTTATTGGAATAAACTTCACAAACTACAACTATTTTTCCAAGATTATCATTTTGCTATAATTTCACTCTAACATTTTATTGCAACTTTATCCATTATGCCGATATCATTTATAGTATTAGATCTTAAATGTGTTGTTCCTACTTATGACATAGATCCGCTATTGACAACTTGGTTTGGTTCTTGTCTAGGTAAAGTTTAAGGAAATCAACAGTTTTAGGAAAAAAAATACTTTCATAAATCTGCTCATTTAGTCATTTTTACTATTTTTGTAACTACTACTATAAAAGCGTAGCGGTCCTCCTCTTCCCCAGCAATTGCAAAAACCACTCTCCCTAAAAAAACCACTCCCAAAAAACATGAACCACTCAAAGAATCACTTCACCCAAAAAAATCAGTGTTTCATAAATAAACTAGTTGGGTGCTTGTGCGTTGCAACAGGTTCAAAGTAAAACGTATATATGAAAAGACGTAATGATTTCTTGGGGTGTATGATACATGTTGCTATCATAAATGGTTATTGTTGAGAAAGATTTTATGTTGATATACATTTCAAAAAAAATTGGACAATGTAGGAGTCATTACACAATTTTAATCATAAACTAATTGATAGATTTGAAGTTTGTCGTTGAATAAAATTCCGACTACAATATCCATATATATACGGCATATTTGTGTATGTGGGGTACGCCATATTTGTGAAAACAACTGAAGCCATTCATTGTAACAAAAGAAAATGTTTTGATATGCTCCCAGGGACACATGCTGCGACCATCTAGAATCATTTCTCTGATTTTGGGCACCTTAACAAGGAAACAAGAAACAGAACAAAAACAAGGATGTTTGGCGAGAGAAGAGTCTGTAAGCAAAAATAGGGGAAGCCTTCCACAATAAAGATTTAGTCTAGGGTGCTAATTGTTAATTTTTGAAGAAAATAGTACCAAGTAAAGTGGCACTACTGCAATAAGGTCAAGCAAATCACCAAGGATACCACCCTTAATACTTCAACCCAAACCTATTCAAACTGCAGCTCTAGCAACACCTAGTGGTCCAGATTGAAAAAAACAATCCAATAATAATATTTCATTTCCGTACTGAGGAAGTGACAAATGCCTTTAAGTCCGATAGTAACGGAAATTGTAAATTGTAACATCTAAAAACAACAGCCTAGCATAAAACATTTGAAAATTTTGACTTTTGTGGTTGTAAATTGTAACATCTAAAAACAACTTGGTGTAAAACATACCTATTATCTTTGCAAGAACTCCTTGCTGCAATTTCTGTCCATTGTCATTCCCTCTTAAGCCAATAACAGTGTACGATTAACTGTGTCAACTTTACCCAATCAAGCAAATTCATATAATTACTGTCACAATAGCCTCTGCAGAAGAGGCAAAAAGGGGCCAAGAGAAAGCTACATGTCTTCTAGTTTAGCACAATTATATGAAATGACAAGATGTAGTTATTGTATACATCAAATTAGCATGAGTGATTGTATGCAGGTTTTACTAAATCCAAAAGTACATCAACAGAAAACAAAGCCATGACATACACTGTTTATAATAGAATAAACAAGATTCACTGCAAGCGATATACACAAGATAAAAACTCGTTAACTCGCCGGTGGAATCCTAGAGAAAAAAACCCCTGATCATCAACAACCAAAGACTGCATTTGTTCAGAGTTAGCTCATGCTCTAAACAAGATTACAAGAATCTAAAGAAATTCTCGTCATTCGCTATCTGTGGTACACAAGTTCTCATACTACAACTCTACAAGATGGCAGATATACACGGTTAGTTCGAGATCAAGTTTATATTTTACAAGTACATGCAAGTAAGAACAAGACAATAATGTTGAAATAAACATATCCGTCCAATAGCATGTTTTTAGCAGTACCCAGTGGTCGTAGCTCAATGTTGCTGACATGAACGAACCAACTTCAACCTGACCCTCAGCTCCAGGGGCCACGCTCTTCTCAGCTGTGCTCACAGCAAATTTCTAGCCGTGGTAAGTAAACAGCATAACGAAATGGCTTCAAGCAGTGCATAGGCATGATATATAAGCATATCCTTATAGTGTGATTATCAGGTAGCACATTACCAGAGCCGATAGCCAAAATTGCTAATTATGGACGATTTATGATGGCACGGAATTGCTTAATTCCAAAAGGACCTCCCAAATTTGACATAGTGAAAGTGCTGCCCTGCAAGACATTGCATCCAAATTGTCAAGGAAATACCATGAAATGCATCCCTAGATATATACCCAGCCTATACCTCATAATCCTATGGCTTAAGATTGTTATCCCTTGCTCTCTAAGCCGATTGCTTCACCTCATCAGCAATAGTGGTTAGGCCCTTCTTGTCTGCATCCTGTAAAAGCAATACAAGGTAAAGGAGCAGAATAAACTAAAAAAAGCATTGAAAATAAATAGCAGACCCTTATTACTGGAACAAACAAGCCGTGCTCAGTTTGTACAGCAACTTTAATTTCTTTGGCACCATCTCCATGGATAATTTTAGCAAGGTAGCCTTTCCTTTATGCATTCCATCTCCACTGTTGCTTTATCTTAATCACCATAAATGTGCTTGACGATTAAGATGTTGTTGCTTAATTAAATAAAGTAGGGAAATTAAATCAAGCCTTGGTGTGCATATTAAGAAAGAAACTTACGATATCTACTTCACAAAGAACTTCACCAAGTGAGAGTTTATGTCCTTTTCTCACCCACCTTCCAATGTTTATCTGCAGCCAATTTAATAAGTTTGACATGATAAAGGCAGCTCAAGAGATACAGGGCATTGCTCATCCTTTATTTTTCTCTTTAACATGTAACCACACTTGATTCATAATGCAAACCCAATATTGTGCTGCAACAAGAAAGGAAGTAGCATTGCAAGGCAACGACATGTTCTTTCAGTAAGTGTAAGGCATTGCAAGGTCGTGTACGCTAAGACATTGAATAATTTAAGGAAAGCTAATTTTTGTAAAGATGAGTATTATCCCGGGACCGATAAAGTTATATATACTGATCAGAACAGTAGAGATGCCATCAATGTGATTAGAGGAAATCACCTAGATTACAAGCATATTTAGAGACTCCAATGACCTGAAAACAACACATTACATCCAACCAAAGAAAATTTAATAGAACCAGCCAAAATTCCTTGCTTACGTAGAAAAAAGGAGCAGGTGCCATGGTATCCTCCTATCATAGACTTTACTTTGACAGTCTAAACTTTACCCCTGCAAATTAAGTTAATTGGAGACAAAAACTAAATAAGTCCACTTCAGACTAAAAAACAAGTACGATTGCTTAGCACTTGACACACACACCATATTATTTGAGAAAATTGTCTGTCAAAGTCTACAAGATTTGAAGGGAAAAAGAGATGGATATGTATCACCTGCGTATTATGGTATTAGTACAATGACTATCTATGGACATTTAATGAAAGATGCATCACCGGCAAAAAAATTCTAGCATGACACCTATAATTCTTGCACTGCAAACATAATACAGAGAAACATTCTTAAAATCTACAATAATTCATCCAATGTTAAGATCTGCAAAACAAGAAGTGTTAAAACTGAATACTCTATCATGGAACTCAAATAATTGTTTACTGGTAAACACCTTAGAAGGTTTGCACTAAATATATACAAACACTGGCTAAGTGGTTATGCCCATGCAATGCTTTAAGTGACCATGTTGACTACACCAATATTATGGAAGGTTAGGGTAAAAAATATACTGCGATTTCTGGTATATCTCTACTGTTTGCGATTTTAAATAATGCAACTATCACAAAGACCAATAATCGGACATGAGGCCCACCAAGTATAAGAAAAGCATGAAGCGCGTGACAATTATTTTCACTATACGAAGCAGAATATCATCTCCAAGTGGAACAAGGCATTTTAGTAACTTCATTTCTGCCTTCAAAGAGGTGGAGTAATCAAGCAATAAAACGCTGCATGAAAACAACTCCACCATACTATTACCTTTTTGTTCCTGTGAAGAAGGGATTAGAGAAAGTCAGGAAGAGATAGATCGGTGGCTAATTACAGCTGGTGCTGGTCATCTGCATTCCCCGACACCAATCACGGGAACATAGAGGGCAGACCGCGTCAATGGCAAACAAACATCGCCGAGGGGAACAAAACCACAATTGCAACCTGAAATGTTAAATCACATCAGATTACTTAGGTCAGCAAAACCATATTACCATGCCAAACATTTCAATAAGAAAATGCAACATCTAAAGTATGGAAGATCAAATTAAGTAAAATAACAACATAGTGCACATAATTTAGTGTAGGCACAATATGACTAAATCTAGATCAACAATTTGAACAAACAATATGGGATTCTCAAGTCTTTACAGCTGCATCTGCATTCACATGTATGCAATGAAGGTTATGGCTCAAGATCCAAGTTATCTTTTAAAAATACCATGAGTCTATGATCCAAAAGATATTCTAAACCATAGGATTAATGGTATATGAGATACCTAAAGGTTTAGCTCAATTTATTGATGTTTATTCTGGATGCTTATGAAGTGGTCAAAATGGTTTAAATGAAATTTTATTCTTCAAAGTAACATAAACAGTATAAGCATAATCACCGTGCACTCTTGCGCGATAAAGTAGGTGATGGACGAAGGAACACCGGGGGATTTGATTTACAAATGAGGAGAGCAACCTGAAATTTTATTTACAGTCATCACAAATTAATGCTCAAATACCAGGATTCACAGTCACTACAAAAAATCACTCCACCAAAAAAAATCAGTTTCATAAATAAACTCTTAAACCTATCGTCTTCCTATCGTGTTGTGAGCATCTCTAAGAGATGCCCCAAAGAGATTTTTAAAAGTTAAATTTTGAGATTTAAGTTAAAAACATGCCTCTAACAGATATCCAAACATATCTCCAAAAATTCTCCATGCCCAATCCTAGCCTAAAAGTAGGCCAGATTTAGGGAATCTATTGGCGTCCCCAATCACTCCTCGCACGGAATAATTTCACCGCTCAAGCGCTAAAATTCTCCGTCCGTGCCTTTTCTTCCTCCCAACGCCTTCCGCCCGTGTTGATTTTTTTGCGCTGTCTGTCGCAGTCGCTTGATTCGCACACCGCCGCAAGCCGTTGTCGATTTGCCTGTCCATCGACCACGATTGATAACACGTTCAGCTAAGGAATTGACAGGGCCTTCCGTTTCTCCATAGTTTGACGACAAAGTCTTCCACCGAGGGGTACTATGGTCGGTGAGGTGTTTCTCTAGCGCCAAGAAGTGGCAGTGTCAATGAGTATCCTCTCGATTGTTGTTCACAGAAGGGTATGGTATTGTCAAAAGAAAATGATCGCAAGCAAACGCTAGGCCCATCTATCCTGCGTGACAAACAAATTAATTTTTGGACCTTTTTTGGAGATGGTAAAGCTTTTTAAGCCTAAAATTTTTAGAATGGTCTTAATCTAAGATTTTTAGAAACTAATTTTTAGATCTTTCTTGGAGATACAACTCACGAACATAGTACTAGTAATTAGTTGGAAATAAAAGCTGATAAAACATTGCCCATTCCACCCCCTCTCTGCCTCTCTGTCTTTATCTTCAATTCTCTGTTGGGTTATTATAACCCTAATTTGCGAAAACGCTGTTTCCGGCGGAGGAACGGCCGGAAATCTCCACCGCCTCGCCTCCTCGTTCTCGTGCGGCCGGCGGAAAGGCCCGGAGGCAAGCGGTGGACGGCCTCCTCTCCTTCCCACCCCCGTCCTAGCCTTCTCCCCTGTCTGTGCGGCCTCCACGGGCGCACGGACGGCGAGCAGGTTTGGAGCCAGGGGCGACGCAGCCTCCGTCCGGATCGAATCGAAGGTATCCATCTCCCTCCCCTCATTGGAGATCTCAATCCGGACTTGGATTGATCCGCTCCTCCGATTATCGCGTCCAGATTCTTCCCGATTTCCTTTGTTCGATGCGCGCGTGGTGTAGTTCTGATAGTAGGTTTGTTTGCCCCCATGGTCAACGTCAGGTCAACCCTGATGAAGAAGCCTAACATCGCCGCTAAGGCCAAGGCGGCCGCCGCCGGTGGGGCGGCCGGATCGTCTAAGGGGGGCCCTTCCACCCCTGCATCGCTGAGGGCATCTAAGTTGAACAAGGGGAAGGCGAAGGCAGTCCGGGAGAAGGCTGCTGCAGCGGCTGCCGCCGCTGCTGAAGAAGCCGCGTCCGTGGGTGTTGCTGGTGGCAATGCTGATGCATCGCCTGCAGCCCCGGCTTTGCGATTAGCCACTGCCGCCGATGTGGCCGGGACATCCAAGGGGAGCCCATCCATCCCTGCATCGCTTAAGACATCTAAGTTGAACAAGGGGAAGGTGAAGGTGAAGGCTAGTCAGGAGAAGGCAGCTGCAGCAGCTGCTGCTGCAGAGGCTGCATCACTTGGTGCTGCTGGTGGCAATGCTGAAACATCGCCTGCAGCTCCGGCTCTGCGATCAGCCACTGTGGCCGATGGATTAGCAACTCGGCTGATATCAACACCAGCGGCAGCTATGGCTGAAGCATCAGCGCCAAAGCAAAAGCTGAAGCCAAAACCAAAGCTGGCTGAGGCTAACGCTAATGCTAATGCTGCAGTTGCCACCAAGAATGGTGTGGCTGCTGATAACAAGGGTGGCGATGTCATGACGAAGAGAAAAAGAGAGAATGCTGGGGAGAAGACTACGAATGTGAAGAAGAAGGGGAAGGAGGAGGGAAGGAAGATGGAAGAGGGGTTTGACAGTAAGGGAGGAGGGCTTATATTCATGTGCAATGCGCAGACTAAACCACAATGCTTTCAGAGCCGCTTGTTTGGGTATCCCAAAGGAAAAATTGGAACAGTGGAGAAGATCCGACCAGGGATGAGGTTGTTCCTCTATGATTTTGACTTGAAGCTACTGTATGGGGTGTACAAGGCAGTATCAAAGGGTGGGCTTGACCTTGTCCGGGATGCATTCAGTGGAAAATTCCCTGCACAGGTAATTATGGTATTCAATCATGGTTAAAAAACTCATATGCTGTGAATGTCTTTTTAAGGGGAAGTGAATATGTTTTTAGGGGGTTCTGTTTTTATGCTAATGGGTGTATGTGTTGTCCTGGAGAAACCTATGATTGACAATAGTAGAAATGGTATCCAGTTCGCACTTTTTCTGAGAACAGATTAGCCCTGTTGTCGATCCACATCGCATTTTCATTTTCAAAAGATTGATGGGTATGCGTTAGACGTTATCATCATCTGTAACTTAAATCATGTGTTTACATTGGTGATCTTTTAAAACAGATGTAGCTACTAACTAGCTATATTCATCCTTGTTTTAATTGAAAAAAGAGGTGACCCTGTGGAAGTAATGTGACTGAATGAGGTGATAGACTGCTAACAGAACATTCACTGCACCTATTTCTTAATAACAGGATATGCTTGTGTCCATTTATATCCAGAAAGCTTTTTGATTCTTATCTTATATTCAAGCTGTTATTTAAGATATAATTAGGTGAAGATTGATTCTGGTTGGTTATTATCAAATGAAAGTTCCATCTTCCAACCATGACTGACACATTGCTGTAGGCCTGAGCTTACTGTGTTGGAAAGCTCATCAGTTTGAAAGGACTGAAATGTCCTATTAGTATTATATGTTTGTGATTAATCATAATCTTAAGGGTTGATTTGTTTTACGCACTTACCATATCTGGGAGACCATGTGATGGAAAGTCATGAAATTTTGTTTGTGCAAGTGGTTCTTATCTAAGATTGTAGCATGTATATTTGGACCAACGTTGCCAATTCTGTGCACAATTTTTAATACTCCACAATGGCATAATTGGACTTTTATCTACTTGTACGATCAAGCATGATTTCATGGGCACAAGATTCTACACAACCATCTGATTGAAAATGGGCTTAATGCTAGAGTAGTTAGTGTTGAAGAGTTGATATTTTCATTGTATTCAAAACTACCTTTTGTGCTTGACACAGGTGAAATTTAAGATAGATAAAGATTGCCTTCCACTTCCTGAGAGCAGATTTAAGGACGCAATCAAAGAGAACTATAGTTCAAAGAGCAAGTTCAACCCAGAGCTCAACTCTAGACAAGTGAGTGTCATCAGAATTTTGTTTAAAACAGAAAGTTTTTAAAAGAACAAATCATAAATGTTAATACTTACCTTCTCATTATGGATTACATGATATTATGCAGGTCCATAGGCTAATAGCTCTATTTGAGTCTGTTAGTGTACCTCAGTCAGCTCTAGAGAAGCCTCTTGAAGAGAGGCGCCACTATGAAGGAAAAACACAGCCACATCAATATGAAGAAAGACGATCTTCTTTGCCTGTCGTGCATGTTCCTCCTCCTGCAGACTTATACAGGGCAACACGCTTTGATCCACATCCAGTGGATTATAGGATTGGTCATACTTTGCCTAATGCCCATGATGGTCCCCAGATACATTGTCGGCAAACACTTGTTGCACCTGAGTCTCGGCACATTCCTCTTTCCATAGAGCCTCGTCTCGTGCAGCATGCCCTAGAGCCTCATCATGGCCCTTCTATCCCGGAAATTCAGCATGCCCCACATGCATACTACCACCATTTGGCTCCTTTATCTGATGTTCCTTATTATCGCTCTCAAGTGGATCCGCTGCCTGATCAGTAAGTTAATGTACTAAGCTTCCAAAGTTGTGGTCCATATTTATTATTTTGTATTAAGCTTTCTCAAGTTGTGGGTTATATTTATTATCATAACATGTCCTATAGAAATTTTGTTGAGAGCTTCTCTCTCTTACATGTTGGACTGCCATTGTGCTTGAAAGAGTAAAACATTTGGAAATGCATAGTGTTTGGAGATTGGAAAATACTTAGGAATTCAGCAAATTTAAGTTGATCTTTCCATTGGTTAGCTAAATGTTTGAAAATTGACATAAAATTGATCAGCTAGTTATTTTTTTAGATTAATTCTTGAAACTGTGTTTTTTCCTTTGTAAAGATACCCTGTGAGAAATGTTTGGACTTGTTACTATTTATGCATGCATTACCAACCTAACGCATTTTAATTATCCTTTATGATAATGAAACATTGCCAATTTCGTGGTTTTAAATAGAGCATCTATCCCGTGAGCACTTTCTTAGATAATTGAACTGAGCCCAAATGCACTCACCCCTCTTATCACTCAGCTCTGAAAGTGCAATTTAATGTTATCAATTCAACTGAAGTGCTCATAACTTATCTAATTCACAAATATTTCTATGATAGTGATCTTGAGGTTTAAGACATATACTATTATGATTTTTTATTAGCATTACTTTAGTATTGTTCATCAGAATTATGATACTTGATAATAATGTCATCTCTAGTTCAAATATTAGGAAATGTAGAAAAGAATCCATGCAAAGAGCTTATGAGTTGTATTGTACTTTTGCGTAACTATGTACAATTTGCAAGCAGCATATCAAAAAACAATATAACACAAAACAGTTCTGAACACAAGAAAGGTTAATGTGTGTTCTATATGTACAAGATGGCCCACTTATAGGCTCATATTAACTGTTCCCTTATACATACAGCTCTCTAGCTGTGAAAAAGAGAAATGTTCCATTGGGCTTGATTGACATGAATTTGGCTAGGAATGGGCATGGATACCTGTTGACCCACTCTAGTTCAACAAAATTAACTAAATGCACTTTTTCTAATGTATATTGTGTATTTTAGTTCATTTGGTTGAACTAAAGTGGCTCAATGCATACCCGCAGAATGACCCACACTGATCCTTATATTTGATCTAATACCTTGTGAACATTTAGATGGTCTTGTTATTATATATTTAAGTTTATTCTTTATGGAAAAAATACATTCTGAAAACATGTTGTACACGATGGTTTTTCCAGCATACCACTGAAAAATGCTGCAGTAGAATTTTGACAATGAAGAGTGGATCTTATTGACACATTATGTTAGTTTGGCAAACTATGAATCCACCAGTGAAAGCAAATTAGACATGTTTTAGGCACTATAATATTAATAAATTTCTGGCATTGTCTTGTCTATATTAAGTATGCTTTGTGTGCTGTAGGTGTGAACTTGAATGCTAACCCAAGTTAACTGTTACATTGTATTTTGTTTATTATAGACTACAATTTTCTTAGTTAGAACAATACCATGCTTTTGGCTAACAAATTCCTTAAACTTCAGTGTTGCTGCCAGAACTGTAGCTGATCCATTACTTTCAAGAGATTATATGGCAGTTCCAGCTGCAAGATCTGATCGTGCTGACCGTGTGGAGGATCTCAGGCGGATAGGGGATATTGCTTCACGCGGTGGTCGTGTGGAGGAGCTCCACCGTCCAGGAGAGATTGCTGCTGCTCGTGGTACTCGCATGGAGGAGCTCTACCGCCCGGTAGGAACTGCTGCTCCCAGTGCTCGTGTGGAGGAGCTCTACCGTCCAGGAGAGATTGCAGCTCGTGGTTCTCGTGTGGAGGAGCTCTACCGCCCAGGAGAGATTGCTGCTCACAGTGCTCACGTGGGGGATCTGTACCATCCAGGAGGAATTGCTCTCCATGGTGTCCGTGTGGAGGATCTGTACCGACCTGGAGAAATTTCTGCTCATGCTGTTCGTGTAGAGGATCTTCACCGTTCTGACCAACTCATCACTCGTGCTGTGGACCTTCCTCTCCGCTCATCCTATCCAACAGCTCATTATGAGGTTCCCAACCCTGCATATTCTGATATCAGTCAAAGGTATGCCTCTACAAGGCCTAATGCACCTGGTGCATCCGTTTCGTCACTCTACACCTTTTCTGGTGCACCAGCATATCGATGATTAGTGTACTCTGAATTTACCATGTTTTGCCATGAGCTGGTTATACTGCCAGTTGCATCAGTGGCATTTGGTAGAAATGTCTAAACCTTAGGAAACCTGGATGGTTGTCACCGTTCCTGTCACTGTAGTTTGCTTACCTGTATTCTGTGTCCTCGTTGATCTGCTCCCTGCACAAATGATGTCCAGGTCCAATCTTGTTCACCCAACCTGTTGAATTGTGGTGCAAGTTATATCCATGAATCGTAAGCTCGTCTTTTTGTGGGTGTGTTGCCGCACTATTATGGCCTTGGCATTTCACCAAGGCAACAAAGCTCAATTATGGCTATGAGGCTACAAGGGCAGTTGCGTTTTGTATTCCTTTGAGCCTTGGATGATTATAACTCTTACCCAAGGATAGGGATGAAAGTGGATCAGATAGTGTATATGATACAAAGCCCACGATCTGGTACAAACATTGTCCGCCTGAGTCTGATCTGATTTCATCCCTATCCAAGAAGGCCATATATATATTCATCCCTATCCAAGAAGGCCACATATATATGTGTAATCTCATTGGGCGATCGCATCATGAAAGATGAAGGCAATATACATATGTGATCTCCTTGGGGGGAATGCATCATGAAAGATGAGAATTTTATTTCTGAGCTTTATAGATGGCCAAACGGGCAGCTGGGCTGGCACTGCCTAAGGCCTGCAATAGCATAGCCCGCTATGGCATGGTATGTTAAGGCATGACACCTGTAACGTGCCGTGTCATGTCGGCACATGGACTGAGGCCTTGGTTTAGGCACGACCTATGGAGTAGCCAGACCGGGTCGTGCTAGTATGGCCTAGGCAAGGCACGTGGGCCGACGCCGGCCCGGTAGGCATGGTGCCCTGGCAGGGCAAGGCGTGCACGGCCAGGCGGCCGGTAGCCTAGCAGCGTGCTGCGCTTTTAAATTTTGAACTGAGCGCGGCTGCATGGGTGCACGGCGGTCAGTCCTAGGCGTCGCTTGCGCCCGCGTGCCCTCACGCGACGCGTGGCGGTGCAGCACGCCATGCGTTCAAATTTTGAACCGAGTGCGGCTGCACAGGCGCACGGCGGTAAGCGTTAGGCGTTACCTGCGCTCGTGTGTTCTCGCACGACGCGTGGCGGTGCTGGCCGGCTGCCCTTTTTTTCCTAGGAAATTGAAAAAAAAGAAAAAATGAAAGAAAAAAGAAAAATGTAGAAAAATTAAAAATGTGCTAAAAACATGGGAAAAAGGAATAAAATTTTTGCAACAAAAGAAGAAAAATTTCATAAACTTTTTTAAAGATATGAGAGGAGAAAATTTTCATGTTTTGTAAACAAGAAAAATATCAACACACATATAAATTCTACATAAATATGAGAAAAAAAAAAGAGCAACGATCTTTATCAAAATTGATATTACATGACTGTCACATTAAAAACTATGTTATGTAAAAACTCATATTTGAGAAATCATGAGAAAAGAGTACAATTAAAGGTCAAAACTCAAAAATAAAAATACGTTACTCTAGTTCCTTATTATCTAGGGAAAGATTGTTGAAGTGAGCCACGAAATCCTGTTTCTTCATGGTGTGTTGGGCATGTTCTTTAGCTAGGTATCAGTCTTTTATGGCAAGTAGTATTTCTACCACTTCGCTGCGTAGATTTCTTCTCCTTTCCTCAATAATTCTTCTACAAAGACTGAAGGCCCATTCAGAGGATATTATAGATACAGACACCGTGAGCACATCCCGTGCTAGTTTTAAGAGCACGAGATATTAAGTCTTGTGATTGTTACACCATCCGAGCATGTTGAGATCTTCCTGGTCAATGGAGTCGCTGCCAAAGTAGGAGGACAACTCCTGGGCATCATGCGAAATGTGAGCAGTACATGCGGTGGCCGAACTTCGACCATTGGTACTAGAAGAGGAACCACTATCCCAAATTCGGCCCACTGTAATTTCTTCTTACCTAGTACATATACAGGTGGGGCTTTTTGCACACAAATTTCCTAAAATTTATTTTCATACTTTCGAAATACTTCATATAATTTAATTTAGTTTTAGCATCAGAATAATAGTTAGTATAATCAATATTTATTGCGTCTTCAATAAAATTCAAATATCGAAAAATCCCTGTATTTTAGTCCTAGGATCAAGAATAAATGCAGAAGCATACAAGTAAAGGATTTTCTTTCAGTATTTAAGATACTTATGTTTCATATGAAATACCGTAAGTCCTATTAGTTGGTCATCTTCATATTCTCGCAATAAAGTGGCAATCTCAAAAATTTTATGCAAAATTAAATTAACAATTGAATAATAAATACCAGAAAAAATAACAGGTGCATCATAAAATGTAACAAGAAAGTAATAGAAACCTTTCGATAACATGCCAAGTTTGATTTGTCGCTAGTGGTTGCCTATCACTGGTTATAACATTCTTTGATTGCAAAAAAACAGTTAGTAAATCTTAGTAAGGTAACACATGCTTTAACATTAAATAAGTTGAATTCTATCGATGGTCCGTATCCGTTTGGAACTTACGTAGACGCTTATCCGAAGCGATGCTGAGTCGTTTGAAAGTCACAAGTCAAGGATTAGAACCATTTAACCATGTTATGGCTTCACGGATAGAATCAACATATGCACTTACTCTTTTAAACCTAGATTTAACTATAAGATTAATAATATGGCATCCACAATGTTGATGTAAAAGAAATGATTGAGTATAAACAGAGAATAAAGTCTACAGAATTTCTATGGCTTTGGAATTTTCATCTACATTATCTAATATTACTGCAAAGATTTTATTTGTAAGGCCAAATTTCTCACAGACTCTAGATATTCTTTCAGCAATATTATCAGCAATATGTGCAACATCAATTAATCTTAAGGCTACTACTCTTTTTTGTATTTTCCAGTTATCATCAACAAAATGAGCAACTATATTTATACAGTCCTCTTTAGCCCTACCACTCCAGATATCAGAGCTGATACTAACAGAAAAGATGCATATAGCAAATAATTCCTTAAGTGTGTCCTGACCTTGGTTATAAATATTCACAAGTCATGGGTTGTGGTCTACCTACTAACAGATTGAAACTTAGGATTATGAGCAGTTTTAATGTAATTCTCAAATACAATAGACTCACCAAAATTTAAGGGTAAATTATGTCTAGTAATTAAATGTGTAAGGGATTCTCGTGCTACCTGAGGATCGTACTTCTATGTACGTACCGTACCATCAGGATTTAGTAGCAGTTGCTGCTGTCGTAGTTGGTATCTTTGCTCATTGCATAGGCCTTAGCATGTCGCTTTAAATGCTTTGTTCTATTAAAAGATTTTTTAGATAGTTTAGTTTTACAAATTTTATATTTCGCCTATGTTACCTCCCTTCCATCGGCGTCGGTCTTCTTGATCTCATCAAAATGTTGCCAAGTGGTGAAAGTTTTTGATCTCTTTGAGCCGGTTGCCGTCGATGCACTTCCGCTCATAGTTCCTGAGCCTTTTGAAGCCGCATGTACTTCTTCAGGCTGTTCTTGTGGTGTAGGAGCCAATCCTGAGTCATCTTGTTCGATGTATGGATATAACATCGGCATGTAGTTCGGGTCGAACTCGCTTAATTGGAACCATGAGTAGTTCGGATCCATCCTGAAATATCAATACAGAAAATTAATTCATATAACGAATAAATAGTACAGAGAAATAATGAAATGCAGAAAATTTATTGCCCTGCAGGAGTGGAGATGTGGAACAGTGGAGGGCTTCTCCAAAATATTTTTGATTTTTAGACAAAATTTCTTTAAATCAAAAATTGAAACTAGAACACAACCTCACAATACACAAACTAGCACAAGAGAGCACAAGATGAGAGGTTTGGATAAGCTAGGATGTTAGGGTTGGCTGCCCTATTTATAAAAAAATTTTCATATTTTTGAGAATTTTTTTCGGATTTTTTGGCACTCCAACGACTAAATTCCAAAAATAACCATTGAACTAACCGTTACACGACACGTGTCAGCACCCGATTCATAGCCTGCTATGCCGTGCCGCTCGTGGGCCATGCCGTAGGCCCAGGCACAGCCCAACTCCAACCGTGCCTGGGCCGGCCTATTTCGGCATGGCCTATTTGGCCGTCTATACTGCGCTTTCAATGTCATTGTTGTGGAAGGTGATGCATTTTGCCCCCTCGTCATTCTGTATTTCACTGCGATGAGAAGCAATGGCTCCATATAAATTAGAAAAAAAAAATCCTTACATGCCCTTGAGATTTTGCTCAATTCCTTGTATGCCCTCGAATTTTGCCTATCCGATTTTGATCCTCTCTATATCTATATCCATTCTGTTAGATGACTGTTAGATTTTTTTTAAAATGACTATATTACCATCTCTTATACTTATGTGCTATTACTTAAAAAACATAAATCCCAATGTGAAAATTTTTAATCTATAATAAAATCAAATGGGACAATCATTTGACGACAAATCTGAAAAACAATTTTTAGTTTTTCAAACAGTTTTTAAAAATTTTGATTAAATACATACAAGAGTTTCACCGAAAAATTGAAAACCAAAGTTTTTTTCCTTTTGGTTTAAATGTTGGTGAAAATGTTTTACAAATTTCATCAAATTTGATTTAAAATTTATTTCACAATTTTAAATTTTAGTTTTCAAATTAGTGTTTAAATAATTCTATCCCATTTGTTCTGTTTTACAAATGAGTTGTTTTTAATGTTGAGAACTCACTAAACTAGCACGTAAGTATAAAAGAGGGGCAATATAGTTATTTTAAAAAAATCTAACGGTTACCTAACTGAATGGGTACAGAGGGTATCAAAATAAAAACTGAGGGACATGTAGAGGATAATACAAAATTCGAGGTATAGAAGGGATTAGGCAAAATCTCATGGACACGTAAGAAATTTTGTCCATAAAGTATAATCCCCACTAATTTGACTGAATTCAATTATTCATCTATTTTTTATTACCATTCTTTTATGCCCTCCTTGTATTCTTCATCAGTTTTGCCCGACGCGACGTCGGTCCAGACGTATGGCCGTGCCGTGCAGTTAGCACTAAGCACTCCTTGCCTGACCTAGTTTATGGTGGTCAAGTAGAGTTGTCTCTGGAGCCTCTTGACCCCGTTAGATTTGTCTGAGTGAGTTGTTCTATGCTTCAACTTTGGCTTCTACCGTGCAGAGGCCCGGGGAGTAGACCCATGAGCCTTTGTAGAGCCAAGAAACTGGGTGCAAATATGTGTTGTATCTGCTGCAGTTAAAGTAATGACTGCAACTTAAGCAGTAGGCATGCTCATCGTCTGATCCAAAGTGTGGTCCAGATTAGCAGAAAGCACGTTCGTCGTACTGTAGCATAAAGACTGTAGCACAAAATATGTTCGCAGCCTACTGTAGCTGTGCATTTAGACCTTTCAATCACCGAAATGGATGACTGAGATTACATGCAGTCCTTAAGCTGCAGTCATAATATTATAGTAACCAATCTGAATTGGACGCTACAAGCACCAATTCAGATCAGCTGCAGTCATCTAATTAATAGATTAGCCTCGCTGGTGCCTCTTAAGCTAAGGGTGTGTTTGGCAGTGAATGTTTGGCGGAAGTTTTAGTGTACGCAAAACAAGAAAAGCTATTAGTGTATGATTAATTAAGTTTTAATTATAAAAGCATCTTCAAAAGCCTATCTATCTGGCTTGCCAAGCTAAAATCTAGTAATTTCGTACAAAAACAGAGCTGCAAAAGACTTGTCATCCGGCTTGCTAAGCCATCTGGCTAGTCATATGGGTTCCCTGGCTAGCCAAATCTGGCCAGCCAAAAGGGCTAGCCATTTGTGGGACCCACAGAAGAAACCTTCCCTACGCGCCCGCCGCCCGCCCGCCGCCTGGCCACCGCACCTCTCCTCGGCCACACCGCCGGCCCCCGGCCGGCCGCGCCTCCTCTCAGTCGGCCACGCGCCTGCCGTCGGCCCGACGCACCTCTGGCTGCCCCTCGGCCTACTGTCGGCCCCTAGCCGGCCGCGTGCCTCCCCCAGCCGGTCGTCCCTCCCCCCAGCCGGCCGCGCGCCTGCCGCCAACCCGCTGTGCCTCCGGCTATCCCCGGCCCACCGCGCACCTTCCCCCGACCAGCCGCGACGCCCCCCGCGCGCCTTCCCATGGCCGGCGACTCCTCTTCTCGGCCCACCGCTGCACCTGCCACCCCTCCCACCGGCCTGCTCCGCTGCACCCATGGGCATGGAGAGGTTTGGTGGGAGAGAGACAGAGAAAGAAGACAGATGGGTATAATAGGCACTAACATGTGGGGCTATCAAATTTTGAGAATAGGATATGGAGAGGCTTTTGGAGTGAATAGAAAATTTGGAGAGGAAATATTATTAGCTAGATAGCCATATAGTCATTTAGAGAGCCAGATTTGAGTAGACTTTTAAAGTTGCTCTTATAAACTTAAAAAATAAATTTATTTGATTTTTTAAAAGTAACTTATACGTATAAAATTTTTGTAAAAAAACATACCATTTAGCAGTTCGAAAAATATGCTCATGAAAAACGTAAGGGTTTTACCTCTAACATGTACTCCTGAACAATACCTAAGTAAGTGGGGGATCAGTCATCAAAAACTTCACCTGTAGTCAAGTGCTTCTCAAACCACTCAAATAATTCCTCTCTGGCAACTGCATGTATTGCACTAGTTCAATGCATCAACTGGCACAGTGTGAAGCAGTTAAGCCATGGTAGAAAAGCTAAAAGCCAACAGGTCTATTTTGGAATGGTGACATGCACTAGCAACAGAGCGAATTCGTCAAGGTGATGGCTTCTGTTGCCTGATTTTCTTTTTTAAAAAACCGCGCCATTGCTGACCGAGCCATCAGGACTCAGGAGTTCAGCACAGAGGTCAGAAATTCAAAATAGGTGAATGGCCGGCAGTGCATCATGGGGGCATACGTGCTACGGTCCTAGTGTTCTACTCCGTACAACGCCGTTGAGAGATTAGAGTCAACCGGGCGATTTTTCCGTTCCGTTCCGTACGATCTGTCTAAAATGGTTGGCCTTTGGACTTGCAAGCCGCGTTTCGTAGTAGCGTGGTGCGGTGGTACACTACGGTTCTCAAATACTTTTTTTTTGCGAAGAGTTCTTAAATATTTGTACGGTAGATATACACGTTTTTTTAATAACGAGTTTTTTTTATTATACGAAAGACATATGGACAAACCCTCGAGCGTGTCTTCTTAACACATGTTGAAAGAGATGATGGTTAGTGGTAAATCTATAATCTTACTAAATTTTAATTGAAAGTACACTTATACATATGTAATATTTGTAGGTATTGTGATTTGGATCTTAATGGGTGAACTCATTATATTCTATTAAATCATGATATTTATGAAGTGAAAATACTTTTCTCTTTCAACCATTTGATTGGTTTAGGGGATGTTTGGTTGCTGGTCTTAACTTGGCAAGCCAAATCTTAGATGCCCCGCAGTTTTTTTTAAGAAGTTGTTTGGCTGGTGCTACAGTCTTGGCTAGCTATATCTTTTTTAAACACATGGCTCAACTTGTCTAAGGCGTAGGTGTAAATAACAAAATCTTAGCAACACCTTTTATGGCATCCATGATTGGATAATCAGTGTAGTGGGGCCTATGTGTCTGTGAAGTGATGTTCTGTCCTCTAATCCCCCCTCTCCAAAACAAAGTTTACTCTGCTTGGAACCTACGGATTGTTTTTTCGTTGTCACAACTAATGTTAGGCGCAAAGTATGTCGTAGGAAAGAAATGTGGCCATAAAATTGTTGGTCACAGGTGCGGCATGGTTAGCTAAAAAGTTGAGTGAATGATATTATCAGTGTGTATATCGTATATAGGGATCCTATGGGACTTTCTTTGTGAGTTTTTTGTGGGGGAGAATACGTTCGACTTGTCGTAGATAGATGAACAAGTAAATGAGGTAAATGGCTTATACAG
This sequence comes from Oryza meyeriana var. granulata, assembly GCA_003991445.1. Lineage (NCBI taxonomy): Eukaryota > Viridiplantae > Streptophyta > Magnoliopsida > Poales > Poaceae > Oryza > Oryza meyeriana. The sequence goes on from RYFJ01001274.1 coordinate 135,717, forward strand.
ATTTAGGTCACACAGTGATGTAATACCCTTCTTATGCTGTCCTTTTGTTTTCTCTCTTGGTTGCTTGCGAGAAATATTTACAAGACTTAGGCTCCCAGAGTTTTCTAGATTCAACCTAATTGATCCTCCTTTCCTCTTTGGTCTTGACTCTCCTCTTATAGCTTTTGAGGGAATACCACAGTTGCCAAATTGGAAAATATCATTATAGAATTAAGCGTGTTAGGTCTTGCCATCCCTTGACCAGTGGGTCAGGTCGCCTGTGTTCCTAGGGGTCCTCCTTGGAGCCGGTCCGGAGTAAAGAGGCAATTGCCTGCCACGTGTCCTAGTGTGGTCGTCGAGTGCTTGCTAGGGAAGATTGGACTTGCCACGCTGGTTGTGAGCCCCTCCTGTTAGCCTTCCGTAGAAGTAGGTGAAATACAATAAGTCTGGGTAGCTGACACAGTAGTCAACCGTACCATCTGCCAGCCCACGCCTCTTGTTAGGAAAGTGTGATGATGGCGCGCGCGAGGACCAAAGCGAGGTAGCACGCTCCATTGCATTGTTATTAATACCCCTGTCTCCGCGCCTTCCCCAAGCTGCTGGGGGAAGCTGAGCTCGAAGGCGGGGCAAGGTTGTGCCTTGAGCATGGCTGCTACGGCCATCAGCTCAGGATCCGCCCCGAGCTTGACCCTTGTAGCCACAAGCTCAGAGTCTTACTTCCTGGACCTGAGGGACCCTAGGTGTCACCTCGTAGCGGTTGCGAGCTGCGTGCGTGACGCTTGAAGATGTGATGACGTGGTGCTTGTCCATCTTGCGGCCGCGCGTAAGGAACCCTAGTTCCTATATCACCAACCGATATATAGACCCAAAGTATAAGAATGTATGATAAGACTTAAGCTATTTTGGGGAACCAAACACCCCCTAGATGACTCCACTTTTTTTTACGAGAAGATGATGACTTAGCTATAGTTAACACAGAGTAAAAGGACAACTTATATTATTCCCTTTGTTCTAAAATATAGCTACTTTTATATTTAAATTTTGTCCTAATTATAGCTACTTAGAACATATAAAAGATGAGTTTTACCTCATTACTTATCATGCAACACCCTAGTAAGCCTCATTACCCCACCAACCCTCGAGACCCGCATCCCACACATATTATTTTTAATTTCTATCATCCTATCATATATTAATGAGAGCATTTTTAGACCTTGTATCCTAATTCTTAATTTCTCCAATGCACTTCTAAATAGCTATATTTTAGGACGGATGGAGTACCTCTCAAGCACGCTTGAAATATTGTCAACACACATACATATGTGTATGCTTAAAATTCGTGGGCACCAATACGGTGCGCAATGCAAGATTTAATCTATTGCACCAGGTATATAACCGTACTCCCTCATTTTAAATTACTTACCGTTCTAGTTTTGTTCTAAGTCAAATATTTTTATCTTTGACTGTTAATTTTTAAAAATTCGTATAGTTTAACAACATATGAATTATATATTATAAAAATATTTCACATATTAAATCTAAAAATATAAATCTTATGATATTAAACTATATAAATTTCTAAAAAATAATGGTCAAAGATAGAAGTATTTGATCTAGCATAAAGCTGGAACGATAAGTAATTTAAAACGGAGGGAGTACTACCTAGCCATCTGCCATAGGCCCAGCTTACTATAAGAACAGGTTATTGAAAATTAATTCTTTGTTAGGGACTATAGTAAACAAATCTATGTAGGATTTTTTTTTTAATAATGACGGATCCAAAAATAGAAGTTGGTTGTGATACAGAAGGCAGATTTCTATCTATTATCTTAAAAAACGAGAAGTGGATATTTTTTCCTTACCAGATGACATTGCATACTCTACGCATGAGGAAAGATAAACCATTTATTATGAGAGTAGGTCTTTCAGTTAGCAACGGCGCATAAGGGTAAAAATATCATGAAATAAAGTATGGATAGGCGGCTCGAAGTAACTCATTACCCAAAAAAATAATAAAATGATAATTTATTGAGATCATCTATTGGTCAAACGTTTAAAAAAATAAACCTATCAATCGATCGCAGTTGTATGTATTTATGACTGAGCTGCACAAATTTATAACTAAAATTACGAGTTAGATGCAGTTGCATATATTTATGATTGAGTTGTACAAATTTATAACTAAAATTACGTGTGATCGATAACGACAACTACAACAAGTTAAAAATGCAACTACAACAAATCAAAAGTACAACTTGGAACTTGCTTCCTCCGTTCTAAATTTCAAAGTTCCATCTAACAGCTAGCGTTGTTATTTGACAGAATCCAAAAAAATCAAATATTTGATCAATAGCAAATCTATAACTTATTTGCAGTTTCGTGTTCTCTCCTCTGTTTGTCCTCGTGTTAATATCCAGGGTTGCTCTTACCACCCTCCCACGGTAAGGCGGTTACCGCGTTAACCGCTAAAAACCGCACGAATTTCATCTCTAAAAATTTAAATTTAAAATTTTCAAATTTCATGGTAAGGTCACGGTTAGCTCATAGGTAGCTAGCCACGGTAACCGTAGTATGTTGAAGCTGAAAAGAAAAAATTACAAAAAATTATAAAACGTAGTAAAAATTCTAGAAAATAGTAGAAAATTCAGAAAAAATTATAGATATCTCTATAAAAACAATGTAATATTGCATAATTTTTTTTGCATTACCCTTGCTATAGTTTTTACACTTAAACAAAGTAGAAATTATATTCCAATCTATTTCTTATTTTTTTTAATTTTGATGGAGCTCCAAAATATGAAGTAAATTTCATCATTTTCATAAACTTTTTTCACCATAGTGATTCACAATTACAAGAATTTTTTTGGATTTTTTTAAAAATTTAAATTCGAATAAAATTCGGACAAACCATACCATCAGTTACCCCTAGCTTACTCGGCGGTATGTGTGGATACCGGTGGTATGGGAGACACTGGTAATATCGTATCACCTGCCTTAATGTAAAGGCATAGAGGAAGTCTGCTTTTTTTTTTTTTTTGTGGAAACAAGGGCAAAAGCTCTGCCTCATTTTTGTTAATAAAGAAGAGATACACATCGAATCTAAGAACAAGAAAGGGTTCACATCGAAACATAAGAGAAGGCCTGTCATTTGTCAATTCCAAGTTGTCCAATTCATCCTCAAATGATTGATTTGGATAACCGTAGAAGATTTGGGGGGAAATTAATGAGATGTGATATCCTGCGACGAGAGCTCGATCTCAAAATCTCACGTGGAATGATCTGTAGAATCATGATATATGATCCTGTGGTCTGTTATTCCGGTTTCTCCAAGTTTGACCAAAAATACAAGCACAAATGTGACATGTTCAGAGCACCATTCAAATGCCCCATCTCATCAATACTGATGATCATTTCGATGATTAGCCAATTACGGAAATCAGCTGAACTAGTTCAGAAATTGGCACCTTGCCTAGTTCAGAGTGCCGTTTCAACATCAAGTGTCCTCTAATATATTTCAGCTTACAAGCTTGCCAAGTGGTACACTGGTACTCTTATTAGCCTATTGAAAGGTGTTTTTTAAGCTCTGACTTATAAGCTGAAGGCATGTGATCAATATAATAATACATAATTTTATGATAAAACCTTTATGCTTATATTTTTAGCTATATAAAGCTGAAACTAAGTAACAAACGATTAAAAAGAAAACCTAAATTACTTATAAAATTAAGTTCTAAGATCTGAGGTTGTATAATTTTCTCTTGGACGGTACAGGCAGGGATAAATAAACTCGAGTACAAGCAGGTATTATTTTCTGTTGGAGTACTACTAGAACATAATGGCCGGGTCAAAACATCCCAGCACGTGGTATCTCCTTCAACAGTCAAATGCAGCAGAGAATCCGCTCCCATCTCCTGTGTAATCCTGTGTGCCAGCCGGCATAATTTTCTCTTTGACAGTACAGACAGTACAATTATAACAGTAAGAGCTGTGTCTAAGGCAGGTAATCAATATTGAGATACTAGGTTGTATCGTATTTTGTCTGATAGTATTATAGAATAGGGATACTATCAAATTTTAAAAGTACATATTTTTATATAGCATTTACAATATGTTGTACAAATTGAAGCTTATTGTAGGATTGAATATAAGAACCAAGCCTTCTAGAGTGGGTAAATGGTAGAAATACCAAAAACCAAAATCTTTTGCGAAATAAAACAAACCGTTAAACCTAAATAAAGTGCGCCGTCTTGCTATCGGTCTGACTGCCGCGTCCTTGTCGGTTGAACCGTCGGGATCCAGAAAAATACAAATCAAAGATTCTCTTCAAAGTAAATCAACTTTATTGTATCTAGATGTGTTTACAAAGTGCAACTATAGCACTCCTCTCTCAACTATAATACATAAGTCGTGGCTCTAGATAAAACCCTAATTTTTCTCTTCCCTAGACTTGATACACCTAGAGCCTCAACCCCTCATCCATTTATACCTAAAACCTACTACACAAAGTAGGAGTAGAATTTCTAATCCTAGTAGGACTCAACTCCTAATCCTACTAGGATCTAAACTTTCCAATCTTAGACTCCTATACAAAATAGACTCCTCTTTTCATACGTATACAATTTCTCTTATATGCCATATGGAATCTTCACCTCTACGTGTATTGATCTCTAGCTTTTAGTATCCTGTGTGATCTCCCGATTATCCGGACATCAACTTCTTCTAAATCAACTCTTGATCCATCACCGACAATACTCCCAAGGCTTTAAGACTCACTTACACATGTAAAAACAAAGAAACCATATAGGAGCAGAAGTTCTTCCTACTTGACTCATATTAGTCACACACACTCACACTAACATCCACATATATTTTCAAACCAAATTTCATTAAATAAATTATTTGTAAAGCCAATTATTCATCATAAAATATTAATCATAACAATAATTTTACACCTATAATATTGATTTTGATAAATTTAATTGATATTTTATAAATTTGAGCGAACTTATTCATATTATTTTTAATCCATCTTATTTTAAATAATAGTTTCATAGGATCCTAGGAATTATAGGATTAGGATACTGCGTTTCATCCGGTATGATCGTACGGAAGTAAATAGTAGAATTAGGATACTATGAAAATTAGGATACTATATGGGATCGGTATCATTTCGGCTTGTTAGGATTATAGTATTGTAAGATACTACGATATGTATCAAGATTCTAACAACCTTGGTTTAAAGTGCTTGTTCTTACCTATAGGGTGGTAAAAGCTAGCAAACAACAAAACCTAGCTATTGAATTTTCATTTGCTTTATCTATAACAAATATATTTTTAATTTTGAATTAATACTAATTCACAGCAGAAAATAAAATCATTAAGGCCATAATTACCCTAGTGCAATTAAAGGTGCAAAGAGAGGCCAAAAAGGTTCCCGAAAGTTAAATTTTGGGATTTAAGTTAAAAAACAAGCATTCAACAGGTACCCAAACATATGCTCAAAAATTCACCATTCCCAATTCTAGCATAAAAGTGAGCTAGATTTGGGAACCTATTGGCGTCTCCAATTACTACTCCCGTGGGAAAATTTCACCGCTCACGTGTCAGAAATTTTCTGCCCATACCTTTTCTTTCTCCTGACGTCTTCCGCCTGCGTCGATTTTTTTACGCTGCCTGTAGTAGTTGTTTGATCCGCACACTACCACAAGCCGTTATCGATCTAGTTGCGATTGATAACACGTTCGACTAGATAATCGACAGGGCCTTTCGTTTCTCCACATACTAATGGCAAAGTCTTCCATCAAATACACTATGGCCGGCGACGTGTTCTTTGACGCCAAGGAGCGGCGGCATCAACAAGAATCATCTCGATCGATATTCGCACAAGGGCACGGTGTCATCAAAAGAAAACAATTGCAAGTAAATGTTGAGCCCATCTATCTTACGTGGCTAACAAATTAATTTTTAGGATCTAATTTTTGAGTCTCTCTTGGAGATGATAAAGCTTTTTAAGCTGAAAATTTTTTAAGATGGGCTCCAATCTAAGGTTTTTGAGAGTTAATTTTTGGATCTCTCTTGGAGATGCTCTCCCTTCGTCCTAAAATATAGCTACCTTTATATTCAAATTTTTTGATAAATATAGCAACATATGGCATATAAAAGATGATTTTTATCTCTAAACTTTTCGTACGACCCTAGTATCCCACCACACCACTAACATATAGGTGTCACATTCTACCTACTTTAATGAGAAGTGTTTTAGATATTTCACCGCAATCTTTAATCTCCCTAAAAACTTTAAAAATTAATATATTTTAGACGAAGAGAGTACCTATTTGAATGGACCTTCAGGTTCATGAATTCCAATACCATTTTGTTTGGTTATCTAAATTGGCCTAACAATGAAAGTTCTAAGTAGGGGAATGAAATTGAAAAGCGTCAAAATGAATTTATATTTTAAAATCTTAATTCTCGATGCACGAATAAAATTAGATACTATTCAAATTTCAGAATATTTGAAATTTTCATAAGAATTTAAATGCTTTATAGTCTGAATGCTAACATCAAAATTTCTCTAGGTTTTGATCATAAAATTTAAAATTCTCATTTATATGCGAAGTTCAAATTTTAAAATTAAGTACTTATATATGTTATAATTCGAATTTAAAACAGTAGCAACTGAGGTAATTGAATTAATTGCTTGCTATTTTGGCAACACTTTTAATAGTACTGGCTTGAAGAATTTGCCCCTTTCGTTTCCTTTTTAATGATCTATTACCTCTAATGAGGTAAGAGAAATGATATTTGTTGGATTAACTTGTAATGGACGGTGTAAATAAATTTGTCTCACCATAAAAAATTCCTAACAGTAATCACATTAGCCATTAGCCAGAGTAGCTTTTAAGCCTCTGTTTTTAAAGATGATTGGATATATCAAGAACAATGGCTTATAGGGATGAATTAAGTATTGTAATAAGCTTAGAACAAATTTTTAAGCAGCGTTAACATAGAAATTTTTTTCTTATTCGAAGAAAAAACATAGAAATTTTTTTAGAGAGATTATAGTTTAATGACCGTGGTACGCAATCCAGAAGGTTATAAGCCGAAAAAAACGCGTGAAACACCGAGACAGCAATGCCGAGCCGCCGTGAAGCAGCAAACCCTTGTCCGGCTGCAGAAAAGCATCTTGTCAAGACAGCAACACGTAGGAGGAGTGGGCGGCTCGCCTCGACTTCTCTCCTCTCCTCTTCTCCCTGAGCCGGTCTTCCTCGAGTGCGTCTCGCCTCGCCTCGCCTCCGGCCAAAATAGAAAAAGGAGAAATCTTTGTGATAGTCGCCGGTCTCGCCGCCCTTCTCAGACCCCGCCCGCCCGCCCGCCCGCCGGGCATTGCCCCTCCCATTGCTATAAGTAGTTGCCGGAGAGGCCACCTGCAGCATATCCACTCACTTCGGAACAGGAAGCAGCAGAAGAAAGGAGTCTTCTTGGCTTGTTCTTTGCTTCGCCGTCCTGGTAAGATCCGAGCTGATTCGTTGGTTTCTCTTCAAGGAATTTGGTTTCTCGGGCGTTTTGTCCCGAGGAATCCCCTCCAGGACCGCGCATTTGCGGTTCTTGGGGATGATTGGGCTCATGCCAATGCCTGCATATTAGGATTCAGATTGTTTATTCAGCGGCAAGAGTCCCAAGATTTGAGATTTTTGCCGGTATTTACTCCCAGTTTGCTCTTTGGTGGCAGTCCAGCTGCTAGGAGCTGCAGAGGTGAAGATTTAGTGTGTCTGCGCGTAGCACCGAGATGGCATTCTCGGTCTCCGACGAGCTGCTCGGCACATTCGTGCCGATTGCGGTGTACTGGCTCTACTCCGGGTTGTACATCGTGCTGGATGCGATGGGGATGGACGACTATCGGCTCCACCCCAAGGGGGAGGAGTCCACCAAGAACATCGTCTCCAAGTGGACTGTCGTCAAGGGCGTCCTCGTCCAGCAGTCGTTCCAAATTGCCGTCTCGCTTCTCCTCTTCACGGTAACAATCAACAATCCTCCTAACATCATCTCACTGTTAATTCTTACTATGAAAAACTGAAGTTTTAATATGGATTTGACAATGTGTTATTGCCGCGCACGGCATCATGAACAATTCTGAAACGTTGGCCTTTGACAAATGACAACTGCTGAATGAATGTGAAATCAGGGTGTTTGTTTTTGAAGTGACTGGCTGGTGATTTGGTGGAGTGGTAGTATTTTTAGTATAGGAAAATTAGCCTTGTAGCAATCGCAGTTGGTGTTGCATGTTAGTTTTGGGAGCATGAGCTTTGAGTTCTGTCTCACTGTTGAACATGCCTTAACTCTGAAGCTAACCTGTTAAGCAAACATGGTTGTGTAGGTTGCATTCACATGGGGAAATTTCTTACGTTGAATTTAGAACATTCATTCTAGTGCGCGCTGATGTTTTAAGATCTAGAAACAACAAAGTTTGAATAGTATGTCAGGTGTTTCCAATACCACTTTTCTACTTGAACAAACTTGTGCTCTACCTGATAAAATTTCTTGTGTGATTACTGTACTTACAGTCCTGCAATTTTCCCAAAATGTAGATCATCGGTGATGAAAGCGGTACTGTAAGGAAGCAGCCTCCAGCCCTGGTGATAGCATTGCAATTCATCATCGCGATGTTTGTTATGGACACCTGGCAGTACTTCATGCACAGATATATGCATGTCAACAAGTTCTTGTACAAGCATGTCCACTCCAAGCACCACACTCTTGTAGTCCCATATGCCTTTGGAGCTCTTTACAACCATCCCCTCGAGGGCCTCATCCTGGACACCATCGGTGGCGCCCTCTCCTTCCTCATTGCTGACATGACTCCTAAGACAGCAATATTCTTCTTCTCGTTCGCAACCATCAAGACTGTCGATGATCACTGTGGCCTGTGGCTCCCTGGTAACATCCTCCATGTCTTCTTCAGCAACAACAGTGCTTACCATGACATTCACCACCAGCTCTATGGAAACAAGTACAACTTCTCGCAGCCCTTCTTTGTCATGTGGGACAAGATCCTCGGAACATACATGCCATACGCTCTTGAGAACCGCAAGGGAGGTGGATTCGAGGCACGCCCGATTAAGCTCAATCTAGCAGAGCAGAGCAAGACCGATTAAGCTCAATCTGGCAGAGCAGAGAAAGACCGATTAAGCAATGTGCTTTCTGTTGCTGTCTTCCTGCCAGTGCACAAAGCCCTTGTAGTATTGCCTGATTTTTCTAACTACATTTGTGTTTTAGTAATCTGTAGAAGTATTTCCATGTCCATATACACAAACCCTTTTGTGGGGATGCCATCTTGTACCAAGGTATAGCAAATAAAGCATTGTGTTAAAAGAATATCTACTCAGATTTTGTTTCCTCTGAATTGTGTTCTCTGCCTCCATGCTGATGAACAAAGTGAGCTGAAATAGCATTACATGCAGCAGTGAGTTGGCCATCACCTTCTCAAAGCTTTCTTTTGTCTGTCATGTAGTGTAACTAACGGTGATGCTTTGGCTGTCATGTATTCTAATTGGAGTAGTGAGCTGTGCTCATGGACCAGGCTGTCGGATGTTCAGTGCCAGCCTGAAAGAAACGTGGTTTAGCTTGACTGCAGGGTATTCAGCAAACCATAAAACGGAAGTGGATCAAAACAGCAAATGCCCACAGAAAGCAAGTGCTTCAAACTGAGTCAGAGCTAGCAGCACAGAATTGATAAGCTTTTTAGTGTAGTAAAGAGTTCACCTTGAGGAGTTCAGGACATTTGTATATTGAAATGAGCCTGTACCTCGTGTTACTTCTGACGTAGACTGCCATGCATCTGTGTGCTCTTGCTTATTTTTTCTATAGCTGGGTCAGGATGGCTGTTGGAGTCTGGAAACCTTGACCAATGACCAAATAAATTTATAAATCCGTTTTACTTAATTGCACCCTGCCGATCATCAGATCATGGTGTTTTCTTGGGAAGATTTTAAAATTCTTTATCTAAGTTCTTCTGCTGCTTGCAAGTTGCCACACATGATGGCCTGCCTCCCTCTGAATAATGGGTAGCCAGTGGACCCCTTGTGCATCAGCTATACATCGTAGAGAAGTGATAAGGCTGGCATAAGTCAAGACCATTAAGGCTACTTATCATGTGTTAACTGTTATCTCACGGTACAATTAGCACGGACTAATCGAATGATAAAGGCACAAATCACCTTGCTGTGGTCAGTGGCCACATGCTTCAGAGGCCTGTTCTAGCTAGCTAGCCGGATACTCTTGGCTCCCCCGATACTGTTGGCTGCCTGAAACAGACGGCTTCCGTTCCATGAAACAACAAACCAAGATTGCCATTTGCATGGCGCCACACACACAAGCTGGCGACATGTGCGTCTGTTTTATAAGATATCCTCTCGCATAAAATGAACTTTAGATAGCCGCTATATTTACACAATATTTTCATCTCATATTTATATAACATCAGACAAATCCTACAATACGTCGTTTGTTTAGCAATAAACTATATAATTAATATTTTGATTCTGTAGATAATGTATAGAATATATGTGTTTTAAGGAAAAGCCATTGTCTCTCTAGGGGCGCCCCCTCTTTTTGCGTGTCATCTACTCCCTCCGTTCTAAAATATAAGCATTTTTAGACAATTTACCAGAGAGTAAGATTAAGATAAAAAGACTTTGGTATCCCTCAATAAATATAGAATAAATAAAGGTTAGAGGATAGGTGAGGATAAGATTGAAAGAAATTTGAATGAAAAGTGATTGATGGGACAATTAGTACCGTGAATAGTGCTAGAAATCCTTATATTTTGAAACGGAGGGAGTAAATAGTTATTTTGGTTTCAACATGAGTGACCAAATGTAAACTTGTATGGAATGATATACTACAAATTGATCTACGTTGTTAAGTTTTTTTAAAAAATTCTCATAACTATTTAGATGACATATAAGATAAAAGGTTACTTTTATAATATTAAATTATTTATTAAACCATCCGTTAGTCAACAGAATCTTATCTCTCCCCTCCATATTATAAAAACTCTTGCCAGACATTTCGTCCTATCCTAACATTGACATCACACCAATATTCATGCCGTTATTCATGCGTATAGATATAGCTTAAGTGTGCGGCTTATAAGCCGTATATAAAACGAGAAATATTATTAGTATGTGATTAATTAGTTATTAACTATAAAAACATAAAAAGGGATCTATTTGATTTTTAGAGATACTTTTATATAGGAATTTTTTTTTAAAAAAATACTATTTTGTATTTTAAAAAACGTACTTAACGAAAACAAGGTAGAAGCTAGAAGCTAGCTAGCTGAATCGAACGGCACCTAATGGGCTCCTAAAATCAGGCCTCAGGAAAGCCAATGAGAAGATGCACAGAAGAGGTTTTGCCACAGTGGTCATCCTTGCAGCTTGGGCCATCTGGAAGGGGAGAAACAACCGAGTGTTCAACAGCTTTTTATCTTTCTTTTTTTCAGTTCCTGCAGCTCCCAAAGTTCATGTATAAACTGTCCTACCTTAATACAAAAGATACGCAACTATTTTGCGTATTCCGGAAAAAAAAGCCGGGCCTCCACATAAACCCTGCCGTCTCTATCTGGTTGCGTTTCGGCCCGCCAAGCGTTTGGCGGCCAATTTGCGTTCCCGATTCGCCGGGCCAAAAGGACAAAAACTCTCGTCAATTTTGCTCTGCTGCTTCGCATGCTCTCAGCGCTGTCGATGTGTTGGTGACGACGTACGGATGCCGGCCGCCGAGCCGATCCGACGGCGACGCCTCGACGTGATTAATCGACGGCGACACGGCCGCGCTCGTGTCGATCGAGACGGGGCTCCCGGCTGGCTGGTTACGGATTGCGTCGAGCCCACCATCGTTTACGTGGGCCGACAAGCATGGGCACGTTGCCGTCCGTGTCGCCGGACGCCGCTTTCCCGGCAGCCACCTCTTTGGTCGATCGCCTGTAGTAGAGCTTTATCCCTTTATTTGTTTCTGCTGCAAGGACGACACACACCAGCGGCTGATAGGTGCGCGGTAATACTAATACAGGTTGCTAGCCCCTGGATTTTTTCTGTCAACCACCGGGCACCAACTTTGATTAGTTTGCTAGGGATCTGGTGCATGCACGCCTGTAGTTATTACTTGAGCCTTGCTTCCTTTTTTCAGATGGAACCATATAGAATAACAAAATTGCATTTAAAATAAACTAAAATTGTATGCAACGTAAGTACTGTGGATGTAGTTTTAGGCATAGTAATATGTAATTTTAGATGACTAAAAACTATAATTTTTTAGGTGCCTGAAAGCTAGCGAAATCCCGAAAGAGAAACCGATGACTATAATTAATCCACTTTATATATTTTAATCTAAGCTATTATTGTTCAATCCTACATGGTCAGATTTTTGCTTTTAACGCGGGAATTTTCTGAAGTACCTAATTAGTAGAGTGTATAGAGGATTTTATCTCCCTCCGATATTATCATCTTGTCACCAAAAGAGTGGGTATCCCATTCTCTAAGCAATAAAATAGCCAACATAGCAAAAAAACCCAGCTTTAACATCTCCATCTAAATGGCTAAGCCATATGGCTAACCAAATACCCAGGTTAGCAGGCCAAAACATATATTGGCCAGCCGGATGAGGCCGGCTATCCATCGTTCCCTCCCCCATCTCATAGCTCCCTCCTCGACGTGCACATCTCCACCCCGAGCTCTACACCAGTGCCTCCTCTGCCTCGAGCTCCACTTGAGCTCCACACCGGTGCCGCCTCCTCACTAGAGACCACACTCTCTTCCGTCACTCTAGATCTGGAGCTCTGTTGCTCCCTTTTGCCGCTTCTTTTCGCCATAGGCCATAGGTCAAGCTAGGTGGAGCCGAGGTCAACGGGACTATCTCGCGGCCTCCAAATCCTGAGCTCAGCCTTCCCTTCTGTCTCTCCCTTGGCTGCCTCCTCCTTGCACTGAGGCTGCCTCATCTCGGCCGAGGTTCACCACTTTTTTTGAGCTCTGTCGGCCTCCTACACTACCACTGGCTCGCCTGGCAGCTCTGCTAGGTCGGTCTCCTCTCACCGGTGGTGGAGGCGATGGGTGGGGTGGGTGGGAAAGAAAGGCAGAGAGAGAACCGAGAGAGAAAGGGGGGCGGGAAGAAAAAGGCAGAAGATGCATTAACATGTGGGGCCTATACAATTTGAAGAGTGGGATATAACTAGGTTGTTGAAAAAGGACATCTTATGACTAGCTAGCCATATGTTTATTTAAAGAGTCAAGTTTAGGTTAGAATTTTGGAGATGCTCATAATTTCTTTCGTTTGCCAAATTACCATTCCATAATCAGTGCATGGTATAAACCAAGAGGTTCCTGTTTTCGGGTGAGACGGCCTACGCAAGCACAAATGGCGAACGTATATTTTTAATCTCGTAGGTCACTTTCTCAGGATAATTTAGGTCCCAATGACCATATCCTGAGCACTCAACATCAAAACGTCATGGACCATCCAAATCTAATTAAAAACGATTAGAGCCTTCTAATCCAATTATAGTGCCTAAGAATATTAATTAGCACCATACACTACCGGTTGTAGCAGCAGCAGCAGTAGTACTATTGACTAATAAATATCAATCAATACATATATTATGACTTTGATTCCTTTTAGACACGACCAAAAACGCGCTAAAATCCATGGCACTTTATTTTGTAATTTTGCAGGTAGGAGCCGAGCAAACGATTCTCTGAACCCGTGTACTCTCAAAGAGTACGCGCACGCACTGACGCACGAAAATGTGATAAAAATGCGCAGCTGAAACTGATAGACCAAGTACAACGTCTAAAACTTTTCCTACTGTTTTTAGTTGACACCACATAATCATTCGTTTCAAATATGCATGAAACTATTCTACATTGGCTTAAAAAACTGCATATATTGCTAGATTCTTTTACCAAAAACTGCTTCAGTAATACTACCGCTAAAATGTTGGAACAAAAGAGGAACAGGCACATGTACATCAGTACATGGTGGTGACCGGTGAACAGCAGCGAAGACATGCAAGATGGAGAAGAAGTGATCCATGGACGATCGACGCGATGGATGCCCGGTAGAACTCCGGGTTCGACGGGTCATCACCGGTGCATCAAACGCAAATCATGCGATGGCCCGGATCGAGGCAGAAAGTAAAGGGTCGCGCGCGGCAGCATCGATCAGAGTGGGCGACAGGACGAAAGCCTGATGAGCAACATAGCCATCTCTCTCACTCTCTCTGTGTGTCTCACGCACGCACTGCAAAAGGGAGGTAGAGTAGGAGTAATACTACTTCAAAATACACTCAGTAACTCATACTGACATGCACATGTGGCTGTATGCTGCGTTTCACCATGCACATAAAGCTGCTCTCTTCTTCCCGGGTAGCTAGCTCAGCTCAGCACCTCCATCACCTGGCCGGGCGGGACGAAAAAGGTCGAAAACGATATTATTTATACAAAGGTAGTTCTCAGTCGGTTACAAATTTTTTTATTTTTATTAATTCAGCTATTTAGTGTATTTAGTTAGTGACAACTGTAATGTGATGCTAAAAAAATCTAGAAAAAACAAATTTTATATATGGACTAGAATCAAAAACAATGATACTATTTTTACAGAAACGATATACGGGTTGATCAGGAATTTCATGTCGGCCGGTCACAAAGGCAACCGAGGAGGGAAAGCTGTGCCTTCCTCCTAGCTACTCCCATCCTGTTCCTCCAGCAAAGCAGTATACTGCAGCAGCCATGTCTGCATTTTGCAACCGTGGTCTCTGCAGATTCCTCCCTCTCTCTCTCACACACACATACACACAGAGAGAGGAAATGATGCAGAGGAGAGGAAAAGGACGCGACGCAACGGCATGAGCTGTGTTTAGAGTCATTGATCCCTATGAAAGGGAAAATTCCCTGTGATTTTGTTGTCACCTCGGTAGAGACGCACACATGCGCCTGCCTGCCGGCATCCCTGTGCCTATCTTTTCAAAAGAGCAATGCGCGCCACAATGCCTGACAAAAGCGACCTAGCAAACATGAGGTCAAATTCAGAGAGCGAAATATATATGCTCACGAAAGCTATCATTGGTATGTATGTAGCCAAGCCGGCCTTGAGATCAGATACTATCATTGGTATCTGTCAAAGTGGCTGATCACATTGTGTATTGAGATAAGGATAGACTAGTGTTCGGTTAGTTACTTAGTGATTCTTTCGTTTCTCGCCCGCACTCTCAGTCCACGATCCGTTTTATCAGGAGTTCGTTGGTGAAAGAGGGAGAGCGATCAACCATACTTGTATTGATCTCAGGTGTATGAATTTATACACGTACAAGAGAGCCATTGGCTCGATTGGCTATCCTACAATCTCGGCATAGCGAGCGAGCGCAGCGCGTGGGCGTGCGGGGCGTGGCGAGCGCTGCGGCATGGCATGCGAGATAAGTGCTGGCCGTTACAAGGCAGCATGCAGAGACTCAGTCGCTAACACCCCACCTCGGTCGCTGCCGTAGGTGTGCCGACGCAGAGACTGTCTCGGAAGTCGTTGAACAACGCTGACGGCAACGCCTTGGTGAATATGTTGGCGAACTGGCGGGCGCTGGGAATCTGCAGAACACGGAGCTCGCCGAGGGCCACCTTCTCGCGAACGAAGTGGACATCGAGTTCGATGTGTTTTGTCCGCCGATGATGCACTGGATTGCGCGCCATGTAGACCGAGGAGACATTGTCGCAGTACGCGATTGTGGCGCTGGTCACGTTGCAGTGTAGCTCGCCGAGGAGTTGCCTGAGCCAGGAGCATTCGGCGACGGCGTTCGCGACACCACGGTACTCGGCCTCCGCACTGGAGCGAGAGACCGTCGTCTGCCGTTTGGAGCTCCACGACACCAGCGACTCGCTGAGGAAGACCGCGAACCCAGACGTCGACCGCCGCGTGTCCGGGCAGCCGGCCCAGTCCGCGTCGGTGTACGCCGTGAGCTGGAGCGCCGTGGCGTGGTGCAGACGAAGGCCGAGAGCTGTCGTACCCTTGACGTAGCGTAGTATCCGCTTGAGCAGCGCCAGATGAGCGTCCCGTGGCGCGTGCATATGCAAGCACACCTGCTGCACTGCGTATGCTATGTCCGGTCGGGTGAGCGTCAGGTACTGGAGTGCCCCGGCCATACTTCTGTACCAGGGCGCGTCGCTGATGAGTGCGCCCTCGGTTGCCGATGTCTTCGGGCGAACGTCCGCCGGTGTCCCAGCCGGCTTGCAGTTGCCCATGCCAGCCCGTTCCAGAACCTCCTTGGCATACTTCTCTTGTGAAAGGAAGAAGCCGTCATCGTCACGTCGAACGTCGATGCCGAGGAAGAACCGCAGAGGCCCCATGTCCTTGATGGCGAACTCGAACCGCAGCTTGTTGACGATTTGTTGAAGAAGCCTTGAGGACGAGGCGGACAGGATCATGTCGTCAACGTAGAGGAGGAGATAGGCGGTCTCGTTGCCGTGGCGGAGCACAAACAGGCTGGTGTCGGCGTGCGATTGAACGAAGCCGAGACTGGTGACGTAGGCGACGAAGCGGAGGAACCACTGGCGCGGGGCTTGGCGGAGGCCGTAGAGGGATCGGGAGAGACGACACACGGCGTCAGGCCGATTGGGATCCTCGAAGCCAGTGGGCTGGCTGCAGTACACCGTTTCCTGCAGATTACCGTGCAAGAAAGCGTTGGAGACATCCAGCTGATGGGCCGGCCACCGTTTGGATGCCACCAGGGTGAGAACCGTCCGAATTGTTGCCGACTTGACGACCGACAAGAAAGTTTCGCCGAAGTCGATCCCGGGGCGTTGGTTGAAACCGCGGACGACCCACCTAGCCTTGTATCTGTCAAGGGAGCCGTCAGGTTTCAACTTGTGTTTGAAGACCCATTTGCCGGTGATGATCCGAGCGTCGCGCGGTCGATCGTGGAGAGTCCAGGTGTTGTTGGCGATCAGCGCATCGAACTCGAGCTGCATTGCGGCTCGCCAGTTCGGGTCGCGCAGCGCGGCTCGAACCGACGAGGGGATGGGCGACGGCGAGGTGGACTCCGTCTATAGAGCGTACCGTGGGTTGGGCTTGAAGATGCCAGCCTGCGCACGGGTCATCATGCGGTGGGCGGGCGCCGGAGGAGCCGGGCTTAGGGAAGGGCTTGGCGTGGCCGCAGGCAGGAGCGTTGGTGGTGCAGCGATGTCCGGCGAGGAGGGTTGTGTCGCTGCGGCTACAGCATCGGGCGGTGTGGCGCACGGCGAATCCGATGGCGAGGCGACGGGCGGATTTGTGGGCACCGGTGGAACAGGTGCCGAGCGCGCCGGCCGAGTCCGCCGCGGGTGTCGAGGTAGAGGATCGTCGCATACCGGTTCATGTCTGGTTGTAGCCGGGGTATCCTGGACCGTTCGGAACGGGAAAACCTGCTCATCAAAGACGACATGGCGCGATGTAATGACCCGGCGCGTCGCCACATAGTAGCAACGATAGCCACGGTGATCCGTGGGATAGCCGATGAAGACGCAGAGCGTTGAACGGGCGGCGAGCTTGTGCGGCGTGGTAGCTGTGAGGTTGGGGAAGCAGCGACACCCGAAGACACGAAGCTCGTCGTAGGTAGGATTGACACCGAAGAGGAGGGCGAACGGCGTGGTGGTGCCGGTGGCGCGACAGGGGCGCCGGTTGATGAGGTATGTCGCCGTGGACAATGCCTCAGCCCAGAATGTCGGCGGTGCTGCACTATGAAGAAGCATTGTGCGAACACAATCGTTAAGCGTACGAAGCACGCGCTCAGCCTTCCCATTTTGTTGCGAGGTATAGGGACAGGAGAGGCGGAATTGGATCCCATGTTCAGCGAGAAGAAGCCGAAGAGCAGTAGAATCAAACTCCTTGCCGTTATCTGTTTGCAGAGCCAGAACGGGGAGGCGGAATTGAGTTTGGACATAGGCGAGGAAGGCACGTATAGTGGGTAAGACCTCAGACTTTTGCCGTAGAGGGAAGGTCCAGAGGTGATGCGTGTAGTCATCGAGTATGGCAACATAATACTTGTAACCTGAATGACTTAAGATAGGAGAGGTCCAAACATCCGAATGTATTAACTGAAAGGGAAAATATGTCTGTGTTGTAGAATGACGGAAAGGAAGACGAACATGTTTGCCTAATCGACAAGAAGAACAGGAATGTGCCACTGATTTATTACAACGGAAAGCAAAGCTATCTAGAATTTGTGAAAGAACATGATGTCCTGGATGGCCAAGATGCCGGTGCCACAAGGAGACCTCTGAGGATGACGAAGCGGCGAGGGCTTGGTGAGGCGGTAACCGAAGTGGATAAAGATCCCCACGGCTATCACATCGGAGTATCTCCACCTGCGTTGGAAGAGCCTTGATGGAGAAACCAGATGGGTCAAATTCGATTGAAACATTGTTATCACGAGTAAGACGCCGGACAGAAATCAAGTTTTTAATCAAAGATGGAGAGACAAGAATATTGTGTAAATGCAGTGGAGAAGAAGCAGTGGGGATAGAACTGAAAGTCTGATGAGTAACAGGTAAATGGGCACCATTGCCAACCGTGATGATAGAAGAGGAGGGTTTTAGATGGGTGGGAGGAAAGTTACCAGGCGACGAGGCCATGTGAGTAGTCGCGCCTATGTCGAAGTACCAGTCGGCGGCGCTTGGAGGCTGTGTGGGCACGCCGGCGGTAGACAGCGCCTGGTAGAGAGGGGATGTATCCCACGGCCCGGCAGAGCCGCCAGTCGGAGGAGGAACCTGGGAGGCCGTCATGGCCTGTTGCGGCTGGAACTGTGGGCGAGGGCCCAGAATGCCGGCGCCGGGTGCACGGAAGGGTACGGGCCAGGCCTGCACATAGCCCATCCACGGGTTGTAGCCGGCGGTCCATTGCTCCGCTGGAGACTGAGGTCGGGTGCCGCCGCCACCGGTGTTGCCGGAGCGCTGCCCGCGCCCGCGCCCTTTGTTGGATTTCTAGGGGCGGTTGCGAGATCCTCCTGCCCCGGAGGTGTTGTCATTGGAGGAGGCGGCGCGGGACTGGTCGGTGGAGCCGCTGTTGCCGGAACCATGCCCGGCGACGAGGGCGTGATTGGCATCGGCCTTGGCGTCGTGCTGCTCGCTGAGTTCTTCCAGGATGAGGAACGAGCGGGCGCTCATGAAGGTATGGGGTGGGAATTTGGCGGTGATCACGGGCTTAAGATGGCGAAAGCGGGGGCTAAGGCCACGGAGCAGATTAAGAACCTGACTCGGTGAGGTGTGGCTTGTGGACGATGTCGAAGACGGACTTGGAGACGGTGGTGAGGATCCAGTTGACGATGCAGGGATCGGTCAGCTGCCACTCGCCGTCGCGCTCGGCCGCCGGGGTGGGCGAACGGACATGCGCCATGAGACCGAACTTGCCGAGGACGGAGTCGAAGAAGCACCGCCACTGGGAATAGTTGCCGTCGTCGAGATCGAGCGTCACAGGAACGTGGGAGTGGATGTTGACTGTCTGGAGAACAGCGGCGGCGGCGGGCACAGGTGCATTGAGGTCGAAATCGAGAGAGGAGTCGGAGTGGTTTGAGGAGGGCGCCATGGATGCGGCGGCTGCGGAAGCTGTGGCGAAAGGAGGCAGGAAAGTTTCGCCGGTAACTGATACCATGAAAGAGGGAGAGCGATCAACCACACTTGTATTGATCTCAGGTGTATGAATTTATACACGTACAAGAGAGCCATTGGCTCGATTGGCTATCCTACAATCTCGGCATAGCGAGCGAGCGCAGCGCGTGGGCGTGCGGGGCGTGGGGAGCGCTGCGGCATGGCATGCGAGATAAGTGCTGGCCGTTACAAGGCAGCATGCAGAGACTCAGTCGCTAACAGTTGGCACTCGTTGAGCTGCACCAGCATGTGTATATGTACACTGAATGTGCTCAATACAAGGATGTGTTGCATCCCAAACTCTTTCAGTATCATACTGGTACTGACACTAGTTTAGTCACGCTAATATTCTGCCACCATTAGAGATAACAAGCACAATAAGGTTCACAGTGCTAGTGCTATATTTAAATGATGAGTGGAGAAGACAATGGAGGAGAGAGGACGAGCCGGCACTCATGCAAGATATAGCATGAAGATGAGCTCTAAGGAAAAAAAATGGAATGCATAATGGATTAAAAGCAAACCAATAAAATAAAAATTGTTGGAGAAAGGTCGTCGACCCCTTCGATCAGTGAAGAACCTCTTTGACCAGGCGAAGAATGGCTCTAGCTGGAGAAGACCCAAAGGAGTGGGCGAAGACCAATGGAGACATGCAAAGGCCAAGGAGAGCGGGCGCAGACTCGCAGAGACAAGCGAAGACCGGTGGATAAGGGCGAACTCTAGAGGCGAAGAATGGCTCCGATGGTGAATGCCTGCGGAGGCGAGCAGAGACCAGAAAAGAATAAGGCAAGAATCAGCCTAGGGGTGCCATGAGTCATACGGAAGGGCAAAGACTAAGTGAAAAAGGCCAAGGCTAGGACAAGCAAGGCTCTAGATGAGATGAAAATAGATAGTAGGCACATCTGCTATGTAATTGGGCTCAAGAATATGGCCCAATAAAGACATGGTAAGAGTAAAATAAGAAAATGACACGTACACCCTTGTACCTACCCATCTAAGGGGCAAAGATGTAAAATTAGATGCATACATAACCATAAGTCTAAATAGGTCCGAGGGAGTGTAATAGACAAATTTTCAAAAATAAGAAAAATAGGAAATCGAGTTCACATTCCTTCTTCCTAGGGTATTGGAATTTCTTTAGCTCTTTGCCCCCAGGTGGCTATGTTTTCTTGGACAATAAATTTATTGTAGAGTATTGGATCAGTAATCTAGAGCTAATAGTGTATTATCTCCTACTACCTCCGTTCTAAAATATAAGGAAATGCAAGGGCTTTTGGCTACAAATCTGGACATACGCATGTCTAGATTCGTAGCTAGAAGTTTTTATATTTTGGAACGGAGGTAGTACTTAATTTATAATGAGATGATATACATAAAACTAGAGGCATCAACCAAAAATGCATTATTAAAATTTTCTCTGAACCTAACACACGCAAATTACCGGGCAGTACTAATTCTGCATGCTCCCTGTCACGACTGATGAATCTAACATGTACCTAGGCCTTGTCGAATTCACATGACAAGCTCACACACACACACTCGTACGAGTAAGAGTGTACGACTGCATGCGCATTTGCGTCAACATGGTACTCATCTTGTCTAGCTATAATCACATTTCCGGCGAGCAAGCTCAAAGCAAGCCTGGTCAAGTAGCAGTAGTAGTCTAGTAGAGAGACAAGGCGAGGCACGACACATGTGATTTACTGCTGGCCCTGGCCGTGTTAGGGCGCTGCAGCAGCAGCTGGCTGGCTGGGGGCTGCTGCTGCTACGTGCTGCGGCCACTAGCTTAGGCTAGGCCACTCAATGCGACCAATCAGCTGGACATGTGACGGCTCCAATTTGGCGCAGAGATCAACCGACAGACTCCAGCACGCACGTTATTGGCCTCATCCTGCACTGCAACACCCTCCCCTGCTGCACGCACGCACTGCCTGTGCATACACCACATTGTAGCTCATCATGTGGCCACCCCTCCACTGCGTCTCGTCTCCATATCCAAATATGACCGCCGCATACCAAGCTACCGCTCCCTTGTGGGTAGTAGTAGTACTAGCTAGTAGCACAAATAGAAAGATTTCACTGAAATTGTTTGTACATGTAGCTCGCTCGGTTGGTCGGGAGGTTGCTGTTGCCGGATCGAGCAGCATGCACGCATGCGACGATGCAGGGTAGAGCAGTGTACATGCTCCACCCTGCAGCGTACGTCCGTGCAGGCGGCGATTGATGAAGCCGCCCCCCTTCCCTTGCAAGTGCGCAGGGTTGCGGAGCCCCGCCCCGCACGTTGGAGAAGGTGTGGACCATGCGCTCCCGCGCCTGCGCTACTACTAGCTATAGCTATCGGCGGCAGCAACAGCAGCTGCGAGTAGTTGCACGATACGGTCTCGATCGATCTCTTCCCCTCTCCCGCGCAGGGCCATCCGCATCTACGTACCCATCGATCCCGCGGCCGCATCATGGTAGGGGGTTTCACTCGATGGGTGAAATGGCCGCGCAGGTGGCCCGAGGCGTGGGTTGGGCGCGTGCCAGGGGTTTGTGCACTTGCGCACCGCACGGATGGTACGTGTAGGTGGGGCTTGGGAATCATCGGCTCATCGCGGGTGCTGGGTGTTTGGGATGGGAGTGATCAACCATCAGTGTGTAAGAGGGAGTGTATATAAGCTGAAAGAAAATCCTATGGTACCAGGTCTCATTGTAGGCCCTTCTCAAATCGTGATACGTAGATGTAACTACCAAGTAAAAGCACTTGATTTTAGAGTGAGTTATTTTCCTGTTACAAAATGAGGTTGTGTTACTATATATTGCTGACTGGTGAGGGAGACTCTTGATTCCTCGAAGAGAAAACCCAGCATAGCTCCAAATACATATCGTGCAGATAGTTACAGAAAGATCTGAAAATGTTCGATAACATTTATACAACATATATATATGCTAGCGCACATATATCCACTTGTGGATACTGAGGTCGGATTTCTATCTATGATCTAAAAAACATATATATGCTAGCTAGTGCACAAAACAATTGTAAACTAGATGAACTCACAAACCGATAAATTTTAGTGGTAGGCGGCGTACCTGTCGACACCGAAGCATGTGTGGTGACTCTGTCATCTAAAGATATGCCAGTCTGAGCTATGTTCATATAGCGGTAGGGTGTGAGTCACTACTAGAAAAATCATTTTAGTCAACACCCCTTTTATTTTTACATACGGTTTAAAAGAAACCCACCTGTAAAAATGCAACAGGGCTACCTGGTCATGGACGGTCTATGAAAATTGATTTTAACAGTCGATCGTATTAGGAGAGCCGCCAGTAAAAATAACCATATTTCTATAGGCGACCCTTCTAATAGGGCTGCCTGGGAAAAAGCCAAACGTTATAAAATAAGCAACACTGCTTTAGATCCGATCTCCCCTCACCTCTCCTCCTTCTCTCTTCTCACCTCAGCGATACCACCAGATCCATGGATCTCCGATCCTCCCTCTCTCTCTCTCTCTCACCTCTGTCCTCTCCCTCTCCTCTTCCAAGCTCGCAGGCAAATAAGGGCGGCGGCTGTGGAGGAGGCGGATCTGGCGGCGGCGGTGCTCGGGAACGCTAGATCCATCAGCGATTGTGATGTGGGCTGCAGTGACCGCCTCCAGGAGCTCCTCATCCACCTTAAGGACGAGCTCCCCAGCACCAAGGTTTGAGCTCCCTCTTCCCCAGCCGGCTATAGGACAGATCTGGCGGCACGGGGGCCAGATCCAGCGGCCCTCTACCTGCGGCTGCAGCTGATCGTCACCATCGTGAAGACGAAGGCGGCGCGGGCCGTTCGGCGGCACCACGGGGCGGAGCTCCTCGACCTTACAGCCGCGGCACCTGAAAGCAGGGAGGTCGGCTATTGTGGAGAGGTGAAGAAGCAAGGGTTTTGAGGAGCGCAAAGGACTTAGGGTTTTTTTCAGGCGAGAGCGGGGGGAAAAGACGAAAGGTGAAGGAGGAAACACTTATAGATGGTGGCCTGATACCTCAAATCTCTCGGATAGGTGATAATGATGATGTGTGTGGCACATTGTGCGATGTTTTGCTTTCTGTGTGCTAGTAGGGCCTACACCACAACTACGTGGAGAAGATGGGGCGTGCGGTTAGATAACAGGCGATGAGTTCCCAGAAACTTGACCATTCGTGTGCGCTCGCGGAATAGCCCCTCGTCCTGCTGTAGGCCCGAGGGCTACTGTTAGCGCCCAGGCCAAGGGGGTACCCGATCGGCCTGCTTGCTTAGTACAGAAGGCAAGTTTTTAATGCTGCACAGATCCTGAATTGGCGCCTCTCCACCTTGATTTGGATCCAAGGGGTGCGGAGAGTTCCACGTGTCCATCATTCATCCAGAGAGGCGCTCGAGGCATGGACATCCAAGACTCATAGGGGCCTATGGACTCGGGTTTAAAGTCCTTCCCCACTTAGCTGTTCGGAGCCTGCCATGTGTCCCCTAGGCTGAAAAAGGGGTGCATTAGCTGGACATTTAGGGACTAGATCTGGTGGCACGGGGGCCAAATCCAGTAGCCCTCTGCTCGGGGTTGCCGAATTTGGCTCCCGACAGCGCCGCCTCCGCCGAAGACCACCTTCCTCCTCGTCACGCCATCCCTCTTCGATGACAACGACGATACCGTCGCTGCCGCACCCTTTCCAGTCCCCATCTCCTACAAGCTCGCCGCCGGGCCAAGAACCATCACCAACCGCCTCCTCGACCTAGATTAGGAGGCATGATAGTGGGCAGCACTTCCTTGTCACTAACACCGACGTCTTTGACCTCACCAAGGACACCATGCTCCTATGTTATGAGCTGATTTTTTTTTTGCTTTTTTATTCCGTAAGCATTTGTGTGCTCCAGATCTATGAATATTTTTTGTGAATTTTTGATCGTGGAATTATATTGTGATTTGAATTGGAGCCCACGATTGGATCTATTTTTTTTGCCCAAAAAATGTTTGCACAGCCGGGTGTCCTAAGGCACCGTATGCAAAAAATTGATTTTCACTGGCTGCCTTCTTAATACAACTGCCTGTAAAAATCTATTTTCACACGCGATGGTAGAGCCGCCTATGAAAATCGATATCCTTTGGTTGTAGGCAGCTACTCTAGCCGCCTGCGAAAATCGATTCCAGCCTCTTGTACAACCGGTTTTTGTAGTAGTGAGTGTTTGTGTTTATATGGGTGAGCGTCCATGTATATGAGCGTTTGTTTTTTATACCGTGTTTTTCCCAAAAAAAAAAAAGAAAGGGGGACAAATACAGCATATGAACAATGCCCAGGTAAATTTATCATTTTTTGTCAATAAATATGTTAAGTGTAAAATTGAAATTTGGTGGAGTGAAGATTCGTCATACTCTATAGTATTATTATTTTCATTTTTTATAACCATTCGTATTATGTTTGAGAGGTAATTAAAACAAGTTGACATCCTCCCAATGGATCATGACCCATCCTCTGTCTAGCAGGTGCTACAAGGCCATATATATTTGAGTAATTGACTTACTGTATACTGCTCGTACGTAGAGGTTGGAATCCATACATGAAGGCCTGTTGACGTACTATTCTTAAGGCTAGCTATCTTTTTCTTCACAAAAGCACTAACTAGCACCCATGATACTAATAATGTTCTGCCCACCAGAATTTTAACCCGTGACTATACAATATAAACATGTCCTCTCCAAATTAGTAAGCGTCCCCACAACTGGAAATGTTTTCCCACGACTGTAAATGAGCGGCCTACTCATAGCATCTGGACAGTATATAGTAGACATTGTTAGTTTAAAAAGTACTCTCTCTATTTTTTTTAATAGATGACACCATTGACTTTTAAACACACGTTCGAGTATTTAATTATTCGTCTTATTCAAAAATTTATGTAATTATTATTTATCTTAGTATGACTTATCTTATCATTAAAAGTATTTTAAGCATGACTTATATTTTGGTATGTTTACACAAATCTTTTAATAAGACGAATGATCAAATATATATATATAAAAGTTAACGACGTCATCTATTTAAAAAAAGAAAGGTAGTATATTTCATTGATGAAGTTCGTCGATGCTTAACCTTATTAACCCAATGCAATCCCTAATCCTTAGCTAGTACTACCGTGGTATAGAACCGTGCACTGCATATGCATTCAAATGAAAAGAACTTTGTCGAGGTTATGTATGCCGGTAGCACAATTCGAATGAAAAACTTGACTTACAAAAGTTCCAGTGACAGAAAAAAGATATTTGAAATGTGTACGCAACAGGTAGGCAACAAGGAAGGGTTTAGAGTGACGATCTGACAGAATGGACGCTTGGAGAATGATCAGCTGGTGGATAATCCTCATCGATCGATCAATGGAAGCAATGATTTGTTGATTAATGACACTAGGTTCTCCTCCTAGCATTCTAACCAAACCCTACCTGCAAGCACTATCATGGTGATCCATTCTCACGAACACATAAGAAATTATTTTTACGCAGATGCCATGGAATGCAACTGTATGATCCTTGCATGAATATGACGGATCGAGGAAGAAGAAAGCCATAGACAATAACTCAAACAAAAACGCAGAAAAGAAGAAGAACAGATCAAAACCAGAAAAAATGCGGCACACCGGCGGACGAAAGCCCTACGAGTCACTGGCGCTCATGCTCTCATGCCGCTCGTCGCCGCCGCCGTGCTGATGATGTTGATGCTGACTAGAGCCTTGCGCTCCATTCTGCCCCGCCGCCCCGGCGTCCGGCTGCGATGCCTGTGCGCGGTATGCATTGAGCGCGGCGAAAATCCCCGAGTGCCCCTCGCCTCCACCTCCACCCCCGCCACCGGCGACGCTGACCTGACCGAGCCCGAGCTGCTGCCCGCCGGGGAGCAGCGCCATCGGTGTCGCCGGGAAGTTCATGAAATGTAGCCCGCTCGGCACTCCACGGTACACTGCGCCGCCGCCACTCCCTGACTGCGGGAACGTCCAAATCGACTCACCGCCGCCGCCGCCGCCTCCTCCACCACCGGGCGGAGCGCCGCCGCCGGCCTGAGCGTTGCTGCTCGGCACCATCCACACGGTGCCTGGAATTTGGCTCTGCGTGTACCCGGCCATCTGCTGCTGATACTGCTGTTGCTGCATTTCTTGCTCCCACCGCCGCTTCGGGGACAGGTCGGTGTTGGCGGCGGCGGTGGCCGACGCCGGCGCCGACGGCGACACGTCAAGGCCGACGCTTCCGGAGTGGAAGCTCAGTAGAAGCGGCGAAGACGACGAGGAGGTGGCGGAGGACGGCCCCTCGGCCCCGCCGAACCCGAGGCCGACGACGCGGTCCCACGCGTCGGCCGCCCGTGCGCCGCCGAAGCGAGGACCAGCCAAGCCGGCCAAGCGGAGGTGGGAAGGGATGGAGAGGGACGAACCGGAGGAGCGGAGGGAGATGTTGAGGGAGGTGAAGTTGGCCGGGATTGTGCCCGTCCCGGTCGCTGCGATCACCGCCGGCTCCGCCTGCTGCAGCAGCCACTCGATGGTCTCGCCGTCGGTCTTGTGCCCCAGCTCCCGCGTCAGCTGGAACACCCGAGCGGCGCAGATCGCCGGCATCCGGATGCGCCGCCCTCGCCCGTCCACCTTTGTGTGCCGGTCCTTCGTCGACGTCCGCTTCGGCGGCGCCGCCACCTTCCGCGCCTGCAGCTCTCCCGGCGCCGCGGACCCATTCGTGCCGACGCCGCCTGCGCCAGCAGACTGAGACGTGGAGCACGGCTGCTCATCCTTCTTCCCGAGCAGCTGCAAGGGGAAATTGGGCCGGCGGCCTGCACCGGCGTCTCCGGTGACGTCCATGGCTGCTCACGCCATGGTATATATACACACCCACAAAAGATGAAGTTTTTCCTCTCTGGGAAGGTGAGTGATGATCTGATGGATGGATTCGGTGACCTAGAAACTGTTCTTGTGGGGCTTCTCTCTAAGCTGGTAAGGTTGTGTGATGATGTAGGGTGGTGCCGCCGCCGCCACCGCCGGCGGTAGAGAGATAGATCAAGCTAGCTGTTAGGGGAACACTCTAGCTAGCTATGGCTAAGTTGGCAAGAATTGATTCTTTTTCTTCTAGTATGATGTATGAGTGTGTCTGGTGTGTGCGAGAGAGAGAGAAAATCTTGTGGATTGGATACTATTTTATGGTTTGCAGGGAGAGGGAAGAGAGGGTTTGAGAAGAAGACTGGAGAATGGAGGAGGAGGAGCATATGATAGGAGGGAGATGAGGGGAGAGGGAGACCATCAAGGCAGGAGACGATGGTGTACTTTGTTGGGATTGGAGGAGAGAGATCACGACGCATTAAAGGTCTCTGTTTATGAGAGAGAAAGAGGAAAAGCCGACTGGGGACTGATCAGGATAAGGAGGACAGGAGCAAAATTATTAGTAGGTTCACTAAGCTTGGCTCTTGTAAAGCCGTGAAGGCTGGCCCGGCCCGGCCCGGGTTTGCTAGGGCTAGGGTTCTGGTCTTGTTTAGGGCCCATTCTAAACATCAAGAAGGGCGTTGAAAAATTATTATTATGACCCTGGCCATCTGCAGTATCTTCTAGAATCTTCGGCTAGCAAAAGCTTTTCCAAACAATTCAGATTCTCATTCAGATTATAAGACTGCGTTCGAACAGGCTTCTGCGTGCAGCTTATGAGAAACGTCATTAGCACATGATTATCTAAGTATTAACTATTAGAAACTTAAAAAATTGATCTATTTGATTTTTTAGAGATACTTTCATATAGAAATTTTTTGCAAAAACACATCGTTTAGTAGTTCAGAAAGCGTGCTCACGGAAGACGAGGGAATAAGCATAAGCCTAAAGCTTTACCGAACGCAGCTTAAGAATCTGACTAGAAGCTAGAAGCTAGGAAACCCGAATTCTTCAGATTCTCATCAGCTGACTTCTCATCAGCTGTTTCTTAGAATTTAAGCTCCCCTAAACAAGGCCTGTGTTAATAAAGATATTTCATTCTCAAAGTAGTATAGCTCCTTCTCCCTAAACAAAAGAGAGAATTCAGATATGGTCTTCTCTGAAATTAATTTATCCTCTCTCAAATTAATTTATCCTTAAGGAAACTATCATGCATATCTCTTGTTGGAAAGATGCCTCATTGAACTAAGGCAGATATTTTTATTTTTAGGAGAAACTCTGGCGTTTTTATCATTTAATTTTTTGCCATTGCAAATAATCTCTCGTCAGATTTTATTATGTTACTTTTTCTACTATACTGTTTTATACCATTCCCTACAGTGTAATTTTTTAATATCTATTGTTGAAATAATATATATATTGCATGTATTAGTAAAATATGATGAAATACCTATAACATTGAGGAATTTTTGCCAAGATAAATTTACTTAATATTAAATATATCCAGTCGACCAGGTGTTTGTGAGATGATATTGTCAGTAAAACATAAATTAATTTGGATCCACACAATATCTAACATCGCCACATTAATCCAGTGAAGGAATAACGAATTCCATCATTCCTGTAATATTACTCAAATAAATGTTTAATTTTATTCCATGTTAGAATGCTAGTTGATTAGATTAATAAAATTTCAACCGTTGCATGCATCAATTGCAAAATTTTTATGATAGTCCACTAGGAATATTTGAAACCTAACAAAAGAAGATGTGATTAGTTAACCCACCATATTATGAAACAACGTTTATAGATCAAAATACTAATACTCGGTGTAGAATAGCTTATTCTCTACTCCCCATGATTTTACTGCACATATTATCAAAATTTTACTATACATTTACATAAATTTTAGCTATCTAATTGACTCAAATGTATCATAATTACTACTAGGCACATGGCCAGCCTCACATTTATGCGAACCATCTGATCTACGTGCATGTGTCAATGGTTCCTGAAATTTTATATTGTTGTCTAATATCAACTTAACTATATATCAAAAAGTCCATAAACACCCCCCCCCCCTTCAAAAATAAATAAATTGGGTGGAAGTCTGTCTATCACCCTAAACTTCGAAACCGGACATCGTACCCTCTTTCTCCTCGAACTTTGTAACACCGTTCATATTATCCCCTAGGGTGGTTTTGCAAAGTGGTTTTTTTTTATCTAATTTGCATATATGTTGGATGAGTTTGACGTGACATATGCATTGGACATATATGTTAGGCAAAATTTGCTACAGGACACCCAAAATATGTGTAATTGGCTGAAAGACACCGCAAAATCGTGTCACTGCTATAGGACACCACGAAAATCATGTAATTTGCTTGGGGGGAGGGGGACACTGGAGTGATTAATATATAATTTCCGGACAAAAAGGGGAGAGAGAAATTCAAGAAAGACTAGTTTGCCCCATGGTGACAAAAAACTCATCGACCGTGGGGATGGATGCCGCCCAAGGTGTGAGGTGGGGATGGTGTGAGCGCCCGCATGGCTTGCCTATCCAGACTTCCCTGGTTTGCTCGCCGAAGATGCACATGGAGCGGTAGATGGCGGCAGTGGCGATGCTGTCGCGGGCAGGGGTCTAGCAGCTGCCTTGGAGGCAGCGGAGGAAGGTGAGGTCGGTGCGGAGAAGCTGGGCCTGGTCGTGGGTGTCATAGGCCATGTCGTGGCAATAGCAACCGAAGTCAAGGTGGTCGACGGGGCGGTGGTCCTAGAGCACACAGTCGGCCTCCTTGCCGCTCGACCAGTTTGGGCCGCAGTAGTGGCCGTAGGGCGGGAACATCCGCGATAGCCACTCTCGCGTGCCGCGGCAGCTATGCCATGTATGGCCAAAACAGCGGCACCGTGCACCCCACCAGCTGCCGCTCCGTCTCCTTCTCCGCTGTCTCCGTAGAGCCGCCACCGCGGTGGGAGGGCTTGGCTGCTTCGGCCGCCCGCCGTAGGGGATGAGGGACGAGAGGAACGAGATGAGCCAGTCGACGCTGGGCGCGCCAGCGGCGGCAGATGTGGTCGGTTGGGTGGTGTGGCGGAGGAGCGTGGCCGGGTTGAAGCGGAGCGGCGGCTTGAAGGGGGGCGACGCCAGGGACGAGGGCGAGGCGGCGACCTCCATTGCGGCCTCGCACATCGCCATTGCGGTGGATTCCGCCCCCATCTTCTCCTCCGGATGGTCGCTCACGTCGTGGCGGTGGTGGCCATTCTGCGCCGTAGTGGTGTGTGGCTGTGCAGATTTGTTACTTTTTTTGTTTATTGTTCGGGGTTTGTGCATCCAAAAATAAAGGGCAAATTGGTCTTTCTTGAATTTCTCTCTTCCCTTTTGCCCGGAAATTATAAATTAATCAGTCCCCCAACAAATTACACGATTTTTTATGGTGTCTCATAGCAATGACACGATTTTGCGGTGTTCTCCAACCAGTTACATGAATTTTGGGTGTCCTGTAGCAAATTTTGCATATATGTAAAAATCTCCACTTAAATCTTTATTTTTAACCCCTTTTCACTCTCATTAATAAACGAGTACCGATATAATATTATAATTAAAATCACTGTAGAGTATAAATTGATGACCAATAGTTGATAATATGTTATATTTGTTATTTTTAAAACCGTCTGATTAAGCTTTCAAATACATAAAACCACCATCCAAACCAACCTTAGGGGTGTAATATAGACGGTATTGTAAAGTTTGAGGAGGTTGGATGTCCAATTTTAAAGTTCACATTGCTAGACGGACTTCAATCTAAAGTTTATCCGCGGGGGAGGGGGGTGGACTTTTTCCTTTTTTGAATTTTTAAGAACTTTTTTAAGAACTTTTGATATAATAGTTTCCAAGTTTAATTCCACCGAGGTTGTGGTTTCCATTGCATATTTTTCCATGATATGCTCCCTCAGTTCCATATTATAAAACGTTTTGGGTTTGTTCTAAGTTAACCTTTTTTAAATTTGACCAAGTTTATAAAAAAAATATAGCAACATTTTCCAACACAAAACAAATATACTATAAAAATATATTCAAATATGAATTTAATAAAACTAATTATGTTTTGTAGATGTTACTACGTTTTTTCAAAAAACTTAGTTAAACCCAAAACATTTTATAGTATAGAACGGAGGGAACAGTAGCTAATTGTATATTTGCCTTTTGCTAGTAAGAAAGTTGGTCGGTCGATGCAGTAGCTCAACTGGTAAGCTTTTCATGTGCAGCTCCAATATGTCCCCTTTGCGGCTTTGCCTGTCTCCTGTCACCAGCCATCAAATCCATGATGTGTTAGTG
Source organism: Oryza meyeriana var. granulata (assembly GCA_003991445.1). NCBI lineage: Eukaryota > Viridiplantae > Streptophyta > Magnoliopsida > Poales > Poaceae > Oryza > Oryza meyeriana. Next base: position 167,554 of record RYFJ01001274.1, read on the forward strand.
GTTGCTGGTATTGGAGTAGCTATGTGAATCCTAACATGTTTTCTTGGCCTTGACCATCTAGGAGTAGCTATATGGAGGGTCGTAAGAGATGCCAAACTACGTCTACAACATAATCAACATTTTAACAGTGGCCATGCACATCTCTAGACGCCTAATTGAGGGGACGGGAGTGACGAAAAGAAAATGCTACTCATGCCACAAACTTACTATTTTTAATCAGAGATATATTTACCGTCACTGGTAACTAGTAGTGCTAATTTAGCGTTAATCTTTTGATATACCTGGATATAGCTATTGTCGAGTAGTGTATAATTTTCTTGTGCCTCTTGGTAAGTGGTAACTCCTGAAAACCGTAGAAAATACAGTTAACTTAAAAAGAAAATATACTTACTCTTGCAAAACATTGGATTGAAATGTATTGCCACTAAAACAGTGAATTAATTAAGGAGAAGGTGTAATTAGAATCAATAGATAAGGGGTGGTAAAATAGAATGGGAATAGGAGAAAAATGATGCATAGTGAAAGACATATGAAATCACTGATGTACTGTCTTTTAAACAGGCGGTGCCATGTGATTCTGGTGTTTTCTTGAGCCACAGGAATTGGTTGTGTACGTGGTCCATGAGCTTCCATCGATTTTTGTTAGGTATAAAAACCTCCCAGATGTTCCTTCCTTACTTATTAGAGTAATTTTAAGGATGCATCCTGACCACATTTTTGCAACTCCGTGCCCTTTAATGGCATACATTACCCTCCGTTAGATAATGGCAAAAAAATTTCCAACACGTAATATACTCCCTCCGTTCCGTATTGTCAGGTATTTTAGTTCTGATCGTTCGAGCTACGACTAATAAGCCGTAGAAAAATGAACAAAACAATAAGAAATAATTCATGGATAATTAAAATCCAATACTGAAAATTTTACTACGATGAGAAAAACCTAAAATCAATTCTAAAATTAAGTTTCAACATTCAAATTTTGGTTGTTGATAAGCTAACAACCAGACGATAAGAAAATTTATAGAAAATAATTAACATCGACAACACCAAATGAATACACTATCAAGATATATTTTAGGTAGATGTTAACGAAACTAAATTAATAATGTAGATATTAGTGTATTTTTCTATAAATTTAGTCAAAATTAGAGAAATTTGATTTAGGATAAAACTAAAACATCTTACGAAGGAAGTGCACTACATGCTCCAGTGTTCCTATTGTAATTGTTTCACATTCACTATAATGATTATGGTGATAATCCATATCATTAATTTTCTAATGGATGAGCAGATGTCATATGTGAATATTTATAAAAAAAACACACCAGTCTTGTTACATCTCAGGAAATTATTTCTTTTGAATTAAAATTTCAGTATCACTTCAATTAATCAAGAAGGTTAACCACTTGAATAGCTCTGCATTTTGTTTGTGAAGAGATTAGTTAGGTCGACGTATATTCATATATGGATATTATCATGTGACTTCTGGAACAATCATTCATAATATATTTGCAATTTGTCTCTTCACCCACATCTGGACAATCAGTTGTTTGATCACTACACAATGTATAATAATATAAATTTTTTGATTAAGTTGTTAGCAATGATAATTAATGAGAGGACATTCTTATCAAAATTAACCAGGGAGTTCACTTGTCTAATCAATGGGTGGTCCCACATGCAGGGAGAGTGAACTAGACATACACAAGGTGGCCATGAGCATTGCCCATGAATACTGATGTATACTAGTAGTACCTAACATGGAGAGGAATGATAAAAAGCAAAAGTTGTTAGTTGTCACAGGTAGGCAGCTATTTCTCCCACTACTAATGCTCAACCCATCGTACCTATCATCTTCACCTCACATTTTTAATGCAAAACAAACGGCTTGAATGTACATACATCTAAGGAACTACCATAGTAATTAATCCCAACATAAACAGGTGAATCACCAATTAAGACTTAAGGAGCTATCAGCATTGTAAGATATAGTTAACATGTTACCTACGCTAGCTAGCTTCAAGAATTAAAACCCTTGGTGTACTTATAGCAGTGCATGACTTCCACTTTGATTAGGGTGAAGATTTGATGCATGGCCACCATTTTTAAAACCTTTAAAGGGTTGAATTCCATACCACTTTTGTGGAAAAGGATGGTAAAGAGGAAAAGATGAGGGAAGCAATCTACACTTGTACAGTTTCTCAGCTTTTGATACCCCATCAGTCTGCAATTCTGCATATGTAGCAGCAGCACACAGTTGATACGTACTCCATTACATTGCTTTAAAAAACTTAATTAGGAAGACAAGTTGCCAAAGCCTCCAAAAGGGAAAATTAGGATATAAGCAAATGGTGGAAATATTGTAAACTGAGTGCCAGATTATTTTAGGTTTGGACATGTACCTGAATTGTGGGTGAGTGGGTGGACCATCTTTGACTTGTAAGTAGTGTTCGCCCACACATCTTTGACCTGTACAATCTATCAGAAATTCAGAAGGCATCTCTCTTAAATTAAGGCCCCAAAAGGCCACCTGCAGCATATTGCAGGGTGCGACAACAATATTACTATCAAAGTTTGAACAACATGTTTGCTGCAAACAGTCTGCAGCTAGCTCAGTAACCAACACATATGTATGGAAACCAGCTTCCTTAATCGTCTCAGAGAGTTGCTTAACTATCAGTACTGATGCACAAATTAATGAATTAGGCGCATTAGAGCATTATTATTTTTAATGATCTAGCATTAAGCTCCTAGTGATGATTATATATATGTAAAAAAATATTTGAAATGGCATAACCTTAAAGCTACAAAAATAATCAATCCTTATGTATATAACAACAGGCCGGAATATAATTTATATTCCCCAATAAAATGCCAAGCAAGAATATTATAAATTAAAGCATGAGCATATGGCATTCAAATGATTGAGAAACTAGCACAACTTAATGATGCATCAGTTGTTCTGATGGGAAAAAAAGGTACTTAGTGTGTGCAGGATTTAAATAGGTTATTAAAAAACATGCCCTAATGAGTGTGCATGATGACCTGTGTGCCTTTCTTCTGGTACGGATAGGGGAGATATCTTATCAAATCTCCTAAGCACAGCTGCAACACTGGTGCTATGCTAATCATCGCAGCCTGTGAAAGGAGAGAGTGTGTTTGTATTAGTTTACTAAGAGTCATCAAGTTCAGTAATGATCGTCGTCTGTCGCGCTTTCACGTTGTTGATAGCTTTAATTCGGACTTCCAAATTAATTAAACTGATGATACAATCGTCGTCTCTGGCTCATCTTCTCGCTCTTCCAGTTAGTGTTTGCTTTTCTAGTTCATTTGGTGTGATTTAAGGCTGAATTGACCTGACGCTTCTGAATTTTGATCTTCGCTTGGCACTTTCGGTCATCGTCAACTTTGGATGGCGGTCGGCCGATGGATTGAGAAGTAGTTTCTCTGAAACGCTTCTGAAAAATGAAGTTAATTTCTCTGAAATTCTGGAGGGTGCCACTTTTCACATCTGAACCTTGATCGATATTCAGACTTCAGCGTATTCGAGCAGCTTGGAGCGAGATCGTCAGAGATCGTCTACCTTAAAAGTCAGAACAGCTGGAGCTGTGGTTGTTCATCAACCAAATGACCAATCTGATCTCAATCGATCGTCCAGAGAAAAAGGTGGCATCCCAGTACTGTTTGGATTGAATACGAAATACTTGGCCATTGCTGGCTCCACCAAGGGACTAGCTACGGTAGAACAGATGCATTTCCAATCATGAATATTGTATTGAGTCTCGTGTGTAATAATGTAATTGAATTGCAAACAACCCTACAGATGAGATGAAAAACTAATCCTATCTTACGATAACAACCAAACCTTGACATACATTCAACACGAAAAAGAAGGAAAAAAAAACAAGCAGCATAGATCAAGATTCAAGAGCACACATATACCTGCAGTGCATGGTTCTCCGGCCGCATGATCGTGCCCGTCTCTCGTCTCCGCCGGTCGCCGCAGTCCCGCAACCCGCCTATCGGCGAGGCACCCCGCCCTTCGCCGCCGGCGGCGGACCCGAGATGAAGTCGACGAGTGTTGTATAACACATCGTCGAGTATTTAGCTCCAGTCCATCTCAGCCCATCAGCATTGGCCCTTTAGGCCCATCCGCTTCGCCTCGCATGAGACCAACTAGGCCCGTCCTTCGCTGGGCCAAGAGATCTGGTGGAAGAAGGCTAGAACCTTCTATGGTGGCCCGGCGAATCTCACGCCACGAACGCGAGCGGCGGAGACGCGGGGTAGGTTTACCAGCGGCCGGTGGGTGGCGCTAATTTTCACCGGAGACTGGCAGCCCTGGTCCCAGCCGGCGCAGCATCCGGCCGTGAGCAGCGAGAGAAAGGAGGCGTCTTGATTCTTGAGGAGCGCGTGAAAGAGGGGAGCCTCCCGTGCAACGGCTCTCCACTAGCCCCACTCCCAAGAATCTCTGCCATTTTTTGAGCTGCTCCCTCGGGGGAGGTAGGGAAGAGGATAGAGGAGGAGGAGGAGGAAGGGGAGTGAGGAGATGGGTTCTGGATCTTTCCTCAAGCTTCTGGCCAACAACTTCGACGTCCTCGCCGGGTATGGGGTTCTTTCCTCTTTCTTGATCTCCCTTCGTCGCCGATCCGGGCTCGTCGCTAGACGCTAGGTTTACTGATGCAGTGGTTATTCGTGGTTGATGCTGTGCGGAATTTGGTAGAAGAATTGGGCCGGGGATGTTGGGGAAAGCGAGGGGAGAATCTTTGGGCCGTTCTTGTCGGTATTGGGGACGCGTTTGATTCATTTGGGATCTTGCTGGTGCTAGAAAATAGACCTAAATATATTTCGGAAAAATGGAATATGGCGCGTATTACTACTTGAGATGAGAAAGTTTGTGATGGGATTTTGAGCCTCCTTTGATTTATCATTTCTTATTATTAGGGCATTAGGGCAGTAGGGGTTATGGTAAATGTGAAATTGGCATCAGGCATAAGACTTGCGAGTGAGAGATTATGTTTTTTCCTCTTTCTGATGATCGTGGCATGATCGGTAACTTCAGCGCATAAAGCAATCTATTGGAATTAGAGCACTTAGCGTATGATTATCTAGAGAAATGGTAGGCTACTTAAGTTTTCTAACAAATTTCACCAGCAGCTACTCTCATATGAGTTCCTATTTACGGTGCCACATGAAACTTTGCAGTTACTGAAGTTTTTGAAGAAAAAATTTGTTAAATATTCCATTGCTCAATTGTTTATTACTAAATCAACCGAAAGGCCCTCTTTTTCTGGTGAGTAATGCAGCACAGTTGAGCGTAGTATCATATAATCAATCGATGTCCTAGCATCAAAGTTTGGATGGATATCCTTGTCCTGATGAAGCTCTCATGAAATAATCTTACTATTTTTATTATCATGGTCGCTGTATGTGTATTGTAATGTGTTGTTTTCAGAAAGTAATATAAGCGATGACCCTTGGTTAACTATAACGCAATGTGACCACTGATCATGACATGTATTATCTATAGAGAATTGCTAACTCCAGAAAGCAAGTGTGATGCCTCTTGGCTTTATTGTGGAAAAACTGCAAGTGCAACATATTTTTTTATGTTAATTCTATATTTGAAATCTATCAGTGCTGAGGCGCTTCTTTTGTTTTACCTTTTCAGGCCATTAGTTTCACTTGCTTATCCATTGTGAGTATAATTTTGTTGTAAATTCAATGTTTATTTCTATATCTCATCATTTTGATTTGACTATATCTGTTTTTTTTTCACTTTTCGCACTTCTACAGGTATGCCTCTGTGAGAGCAATAGAAACAAAATCTCCTGTAGATGATCAGCAATGGCTCACTTACTGGGTGTTGTACTCGTTTATCACTTTGTTTGAGCTTACTTTTGCTCCAGTAATTGAATGGTAATGCACATTTTCCTGGGTGAGGAGATATTATTTTGTTATTAATCAACGCCTTATTTAGATTGTTTAGCATTTGATTTCCCTCAAAAAGTTCAGTCTTAGCAATATAGCCTGTGAGTCCCTTGCAGTAGGGAGTTGATAATATAGAAGACCAAAGAAACAGGATTGGCCCTGATCTAATCTTTTCCTTGTTTTGTGTGGTGATATTTATGATTTTTTTAGCTTATGATATTTATGATTTTTTAGCCTGTGATATTTATGATTTTTTACTATCATTATTGGAGATACACATGTTTCACACATCAAGAGGATAACAAAGGATTAGATATGCTTACTTCAGGCGGTTGCTTGCAGGCTTCCTTTTTGGTCCTATGCAAAGCTGTTCTTCAACTGCTGGTTGGTCTTACCTTGCTTCCATGGTGCTGCATATGTTTATGATCACTTTGTGCGGCCAATGTTTGTGAATCGTCAAATAGTAAACATCTGGTATGTCCCAAGAAAAGAAAACCTGAGTAAACCTGATGATGTGCTATCGGCTGCGGAGAGATATATTGAACAGAATGGACCAGAAGCATTTGAGAAACTCATCAGCAAGGTATTCTGGTTCAAAACTAAAATCATTACAAGTATTAGGGAAATGCAACTCCAATATATGGATCTTCATGCTTTATTCCGTCTGCCCAGAGTGCTTCTTACCCCTACTTTCTGGTTCAGTTGTGATTTTTCCCTTACTTTCTAGGGTTTGAAACGAAGCAACCTTTTGCCCTTACTTTCTCGCCCTGTGCCGCTTGCTCAACTCGCAGCCGCCGCTGCCTCGCCTCCCTAGGGTTTGGGAATGGGGAAGGATTGGGGTCAGTCGAGCCCGACTTGGGCAGGCTATGCATAGGTGATTAGTCCCCAGGATAGGATGGACATTTCATATTTCATAAATCATTATTTTCTTTTATTTTCTATTCCTTTAACTCTATAGTTCTGGACCCACTTAACTGCCGTTCAAACCAAGGGCAAACAGTGGTTTCGTTTCAAAAAAAACAGGGGGGAACATCGCAAACCCTAAAAAGTAGGGACAAAATCACAATTGGACCTAAAAGGATGGCCTGGAACACAATTGTCTCTCAAAATAAATATAGCATGAAATGCTGATTTGAAGTTGAAAGTTTGCATCAACCTCAAGGAAAACAGATTCATAGGATGGTGCATATATATTATCTTTTATGCAGCAATATATTCCTAAACGGTACCTCTAATCAATTCAAGGCTGCTTTTACTTCTGTGTATGATCTCATTTGTGGTGCTTGCTACTTGTTTACATGCTAATCTGTCACATTGGTAATATGAAGCAATTTTTATTTGGTGTAACATAGTCTGTCAATTGTCATTTCTTCTGTAAGTGCTTGCATTATTATTTTCCATGAATGCTTTTTAGGTATTCACCCTATCACTGTATGATTGCTACAGATGTCATACTTTTTACATTCTTTAGGCATGTTGTTTATCTCATGTTTATGTTGTTCCTCTTAACCAATACTTACTCTTGTTGCAGTCTACGAGGGCTTCAAACTCCAAAAGAAGCACAAAGCGATCTATCTTGGAGGAGGTAGAATCAGAACACATAGCCAGGGCTGAAAGAGAATCATGGGGTGAAAATCCATTCTATGATAAAAATTATCGATACTAAGACAGCCTGTTCTTCACGATCATGTACTCATCGGGTTAGCATAATGTTTACCACCAATTCTAGTATTTGCACTCGTGTTATCAGACAAGATTTAGGACCAAATGTGGTCTTACAAAGTTGCACCTCTACTTCACAGGCAGCTTGCTTATCTGGGTTTAGGAAAAGGTCCACCTATCTGACTTGAGGATTGTACTTCGATGCATCATGCATCTACTGAATGTGATTCAGTCCCAGTCCTAGAACAATTGTGCATTGGCAGAACTATTGTAAATAGGTGCTAGTGTTGACAATATCCTTTGGTTTTTAGATGATGTCGTGTAATTCTGTCTTGTGTGTTAGTGACAACTTCTGGACTTGGTTCGCAGTTACTCCTGCTGTTCTAAAATATAAGGATTTTTAGGATTTAAATTTTGTTCCACAATATAAGGATTTCTAGCACTATTTACAGTATTATCTATCCAATCAATCATTTCTTATTCAATTTTCTTCTTATCTTACCTTCACGTATCCTCCTATCTCTATTCATTTCATATTTATTGAGGGACACTGAAGTCTTTTCTTCTTAACCTTAACCTTTGCTAAACAATGTATAAATGCTTATATTTTGGAACGAAGGGAGTATATCTTTCGTTCTTGGAGGAGGGCCAGAATTGGAAAGTAGTCCTCTGAGAATGCAGATAGGGCTGCTTGCAAGGCAGAGGAGCTGTTGGCATCCCCTGCATCAGTATACTCCTTACAGGACACATTGTTCACTGAGTACAGCTAGCTCACAGTCAGTGACATATCTTTTTTTTGTCGTTGTTGAGCTCACTAGAGACAGTTGCATTCAACTCAACCTGAGTGAGTTACAGTCTCAGGTTGCAGTTGAATTAAGACTTATGAAGCTTCCAAACACGGGCCCAATGTGCACGTTGCACAACATAACGGCTAATAAACTTTTCATCCAGTGTTCGAATCTGATGCTACTGGCACTGTGACTGGGCTCGAACAAAGCCCTGGAACCTGTCAGGGATCAGATCGATCGCCAAGCACCTAAACTTTCTCCTTTTGTGTTCACCCGTATGCCTCACTCTTTCACCCAATGCTTCAGCAGGTGACACCGGTCAGCATCCTCTTGGCTCATCTCTCTCTGGCTACGCTTAACTCTAAACCTCAGCTCGTCTGATTATTACTAGCTTATTAGCCTTAGCCAAAATCTAAATTTTGTAGCTTAATTTTAGAGTTGATTTTGGAGTTATTTCATTGATGTCTAATCTCTAACATTGGCTTTTAAATCACTAATAAGATAAATATAAAAGTTTTACCGTAAAGTATTTTTGGTTGCTTTTTTCATTTATCCACGGCTACATTGTAAAAGGTCAAAAACGTTCACAGTTCAAACACACAGCGACATTGGACGGCCATACTCTCAATTAACGTGCTGGCGTCGTTGTGCGGTGATGGTAACATGAGAACATGCGTGCCTGCTCTCCATCACGTACAGATGAGGAGCAAACGAAGGCGGCAGAGTCTAGTCCACACACATTGCTAAACAACAAAAACGACGACGACAAAAAAACCAACAACAAGAGTGCAAAGGTCACAGTTGTTGCGAGCCTTTTTAATCTCAAGCCCTGATCAGTTCCTTCCTTTCACCGGAACGAGACGACACGCGCAGGTGACCACACAGGCCGTACGTACACCGTGCACCCCATGCAGCAGCGTAGCATTGCAGCAGCTAGCTGGTAGTAGTGGCCAACCAGCGCACTGCAGCTAGCCTCCTTCACCGGCCGGTCAATTCCTCTTCCCTTTTCCGCACAGGCAGCCACTTGATCTCATCCCCCGTACGGTTGCAAGCCCGATCGGTAGAAGAGTCCACCATGCATCGATCGATCGATCAATCCGCATCGTCGTGGTCGCCGTTTCGCACGGAAGGGTTCATAACTCTTCGTCTTCCGGAGGCCGTGAGGACAAACGTACGCAATAGTCTGAACACGCACGTCTAATCATGATTCGATATGCGTAGACAGATACACAGGAGCCGGCCCCCGGCGGTGATATGATTTCGATTTGCCTTTTTGTGTGTGTTGAAGCACAGCGGTATAGTGACTAATCACATGGTATAATGATACTTCTGTTCGCATGTGTCACTAGCACAAATTCGATTAGATTGATTCAGACACATTAGTACATGCGTTTGATGGTCGTATATATCGATGGGTAGCTAGCGGTCGGTCGGTTGTCTGGATAAAAACAACTCGATTCAAAACCGCAAACAACAATAATTAAGCTTACGGAAAAAGACAGGAAGAGAACAAAAAAGAAATGAAACAAAAAGATCGAGAGCTAGATCAAGAGATACATAACTGGGACTCTACTGCAGCAAAGGATGAGGAAATTAATAATTGAGTAATTAACCACATGTCATGACTCATGTGAGGAGATGATCTGCAAGCTGGTGATCATGGAGCAAACCAAGCAGCTACTATAAATAAATTACTTAATTAGGCGGCCGGCCCTAGCTAGCTAATGCCCCTACAAAAGTGAAGTAGTAGTACACCGATCAAGCCAGCTGCATGCCTTAATCATCATCATCAGTGCCTTCACATGCAGTACTAGTACACCGAGATATCTGTAGAGCTAGGTGTGGCTAGCTAGCTAGATCAGATCTAGGCATGCATCATGTACTGTAGTATGCATGTATATATATGTAGCTATAGGGCACGAGCTGCATCCTGCATGTACTTGCTGACAGAATATGATCAGGAGGAGCTAGAGGAGGAAGAAGGAGGTGATGAGATGAGCTGCAGCTAGCGGAGGAGGCTGCGGATGATCTCGGCGCCCGGGCTGTTGTGATCCATGCCGGCCATGAGGTCGGAGAGCCTGTCGCTCAGGTCGTCCACCTCCCGGTGCAGGCTCTTGATGTAGCTGCACGTCTCCTTCAGCAGCTTCGTCGTCGACGCCTGCATTACATTGACAGTAACAATTCACGCATCAATCACCTGCTGCTAGCTGCTAGCTTTCACAGTTTCACTCATATAGCTAGCTTGTTCATGCAGTGCATGGTGTGTAATCCGAATTGTGAAGTACCTGGCTGCCGCCGCGGCGGCGGGCGCTGGGGAGGAGGGACTGGAGCTTGGAGATGAGCTCGTTGATCTCATCCTCCGAGACGGAAGAGTGCGACGACCTCCGGCTCGACATCGTCGGCGGCGAATGCGGCTGGCTAGCTGAAACCGGAGCTGATCAAGATCGAGGCCAAGCTGCAGTACCGAAGAGAAAAGATAACTCGATCGAGCTCTGTCTGTATGTGCGTTTTCCGATGGCTGGAGCTGGAGTTAGCTGCTGCTAGCTTGGTGATGGAAGTGTGTGGTAGGAAGCAGAAAGGGAGAGGGGCTCGTTATTTATAGTGAGAGATCGATGTGTGAGCTGCTGCTGCTGCTGCTGATCTGAATCTGATTGATTACTTAGCTACAGAGCTAAAGAAAGATATAATTAACTAAGACGACGATGTGAGCAAGACAGTGCCCGTAAAGTATACTAGTAATTAAGGGAGTTGGCGATCGAGCCTGCAGCTGCCTGCCGGTAGAGATGAAAAGAAAAATGGGGGCCGGGCCCACATGTCCCTCTCTGGCTCTTCACACTGGATGCCTCGTTGGCCCACCTGCTTAGCTGCTATGGCCTACGGGCTCATCACACTGGATATGCTTATTTCAGTTTCGGCTTATAAACCGTAACCAAGCGTTCAAGTTCAAGAGTTAATTAAAGTCTTATTTTGTACTGTTAAGATATTAAAGTATAAAAGTTTTTTCCATAAAATTATCGTTCCTTGTCAAGTATCTTCAGCTTAAAAAAAAGGTACGATCTTCAGCTTAAAAAGATACCGTCCCAGAAAAAATAAACAGACTCAATAACTGCACACAACTAACCTTTCTCCACTTGCCACGTGCCCTGCCCTATCGATTCGTAATATCTGAGAATTTCCCTTGGTCCAACTACTGGACTACAATGTACATATATTGTATTCGAAGAAATTTAGTCGTTGTAAGCACGATTTGCATTTGATTTACATTGTAAATACCGGCACTGTACATATATCTGATAATGTAGATATTTTCCTTGTTCCATACTACCAAATCTAATTATGTGATATGTATAATTTTCTACTCGCTCCGATCAATAATACGAGAGACTTAATTGCATAAAACGTATGTCGTAAACGTTTTTACCAAAGGACGACAGAGACAACATGGGGGCAGTTTGGGCTATAGCCTCACTCCTGAGTATAAAATTACACTGCAAAATCTTTTAAAAAAAAGAGATTAAAGATAAAATTATATAAAATACACTAGCTCAATATTATGTAAAATACACTGGCTCAAGGGTAGACTTAGAAAAAAAAATCTTGTTCCGCCCCTAGACGTAGTTGGCTTCTTACTGAACAGTGCGCACTGCAGTGTCAACATGTGACTCTAACCAGCAGGGAGAAAAAAAATCTAAAAGTATTGCATTGCAGGTATGAACAACTACTACAGCAGCAGGTAACGTACGTCTCCATCAGGCCGGGAGGAAACAAGCCGAGTTCCCAGACCCACAAGATGCCCTTGTCCCCCAGTGCACCTCCATCCAACCTCGCCGCGATCGCCTCCCTTGATCCCCTTGTCCCATCCCGCATACTACCTAGCTACGACCACAATATCTCCAAATCTCTAGCGCATTCCGCAGCTGCTGCATCTTGTTGTGTAACGCGTCGTCGTCGGTTTTTCGTATGCGTAACAGTAGCAGATAGATGCGCCGCGCGCGACCACGTAAATTCGTAGTTACAGCTTGGGACGGGCGGCGTGTAGTACGTCGTCAGGTGCTGGATCGGTATCTGGAAGGCGGCAACACGTGACGGCGCGTGGGCTCGATCGACGCATTTATGGTGTGCCCGTCCGTCCGTGGGACTCTCCTCGATCGGCAACGCCAAAGTCGACCGCGGCGCGGGCGGCAGCCGGGTGGCCGCAGGGTCATCCCGTGGCAGAGGCAGCGCCGTCCGTCACCGTCTCGCGCGCGCGGCCTTCGCGGGCCAACCGCGAGAGGCCGGCCCCCATGTGAGGCATGGCAAGGCAAGGCGTGCCGCGCGAGGGGTAGGGGGGTTTTACGTTACGTACCTGCAGCCGGTGGGCTCCGCTCCGCGGGACGGCGACGACGACGCGCTCGGCGCACGCAGCGGTTGACATGCGCGCGCTCTCTACTACTACTATTGATCGATCGGCTACGCCGCGCGCGCGTCACATCGCGGGGGCAGCAGCACACATATCTCGGACACTCGCATATGCGCACTTAACTCCGCTCACGTTTCAATTCGTGGCGTCGCCGTCGATCGACACCCCAGCGGCCTCTCATTATCATCTTCCTCATCTCTCCCCGGAAGGATGGAATTTCGTGTAGCGATCGAGATGTGAATAGTACCAGTAGCTAGTGTACTAGCATGTATTCCACGCTTGTGCCTGCACTGCATAGCATGCGTTTCAGTTCGGTCCTCCTCATCCGGGCGGCTCACGTAGGTGGGGGGGGGGGGGGGGGGGGGGGGGGGGGGGGGGGTGGCCAGGGCCGACGGAGGCCACGTTGTGGACGATGGATGGAGCGAGATATCTGCAGCATATGCATGATGGTCGCCGTCGCGGCGTTTATTGCGTGCATGCCGCTGCCCAACCCGCCGCCCCTCGTCTGTACACGCAGGCTCCGTTTGATTGGTGGTTATTTTTACTTTCCTTTACGTGGGAATCGCGCACACCACTGCGCACGTAAACCGCACTCACACCTACAACTTAACTGCCAAAAACGTGGCAAGGACCAATCACTGATCACAAGTGTGGTAAGCTTTCGAGTATATGACATGTGAACCAGTAGGTTAGTAAAGTGTAGTTTGCCACAGTTACAGAAATTAGCCACAACGCTTCCTAATAAACTGTGGCGTGCCTAATGTTCGGTGTAGTAACATGTGGTTACGAACCAAACAAGACCTGGCGTCCTGGCCCTCAGTGACAGACATTGCTCATCCTGCAACAAAGTACTATCGACTGTTGGTCATTTTCGTGAACAATTTTAGGCAAGAAACCACGCCGTGCATATCATTCTTTTCTTTTAGTTCCCCGAAACACAAGTCAAATGCACATCTTATACTGAAAAAAATCCTTCTTCGTCATATATGCATGACAAAGTGTGATCTCAAAGCTTGAAACTTGCCATATGGTCGAGTTGCACATGATAGGCCAACTTATGGTCATACATGTAGGCCAGCTTATGGTCGTCACCATCTGCTGCCCACAGCTCCCGCTCAGCCCACATCTCCCCGCCATGGCCAACCGGCTGCATGCCAATGTTTGCAACTTTTGCATCTCGCCATTAATAATCCAATATTAATTATTGTTGCCGCTCTGAGTGTTATATTATCTTTTCAATAATATGACATTACGTGTGTGTCGTGTTGGCGTTGGGAGTGTTATTATTGGCGTGGTAATAAACGACGACTCATCCGATCGATCGATGCAAAGTGTGTGAATCCGACCGGATCAAAACACAAGGCTGACCCACACACAGTCTCGTCGACGTCTCAGGCTAGCTCAGCCGATCGATCTGACGATCTGGGCCTTACGTGATGACTTCCAGAGATCATATCTAGTCGGCATGCATGCATTGGCCAGATATATGGCCGGCCGGGTGCATGAATCGATCTCTTAGCTCTCGATTAGTTTCAATAATAATAATAATAATAATAAAGCTCTCGATCATCCTGCTGCAGAAATAGCCGACCGGACAGCGCTGCTGCTGCCTGCATGCATGCTGCGTTCTTCGTTTCCCTGCAGCTATAGTAATTTCTTGTATCTCTGGTCAGCTTCGGTTCTGAATCGTCAACAAGATACAGCCGCATATATGCAACGAGCCCAATTAATCCTGCATGGACGACTAATGCCAAAAATTCGGCACGAGTAGTCTAGATCGGTCAGAATAAATTCGTTGATGGAAATTTTGTCTAGGTATATAGACTGAAGAAGATTTAGAAAAACACGATGCTGGCTATGGAAGTGGACTGCGAGTCTGCGACAATGCAGAATGGACCGGCAGGGTTGGCTCTCAAGTTTGTCGATTCAGTACTTCGATCCTAGTTTGGTTGTTGACATGTGCAATGAACAGTTATTTCCTCTTGTTGATCAATAATGCTCCGGACCTAGCTAGGTCTGTCATCGCCTCAATTTCTCCTAAGGGCCCATTCTCTGAAGTGCTCATGGTTGATGGGTGATGGATGATAATTCTGAGTTTATAAACAAATAAATTAACTATTTTGTAACCAACTTTATACACATATTTAACATAAACTCTAATATATAGGAAAAAAGGACAAATTTAATTGATGTATGGATCGAGATATATTATTTGGAATTGAAATTTCTGAAGTGATACATGTCACCATACTCTGTGTGTAATAGAATACTTAAGAAGAATTTTTGTTCGTTTCTATTTGATTGGCATTTGAGTAGCATAGGGGCATTCCCATTAAGGTTTTAATACTACAGTTTCCCACTATCACCATTAGTTAATTCTCAGCCTCTCAGGTATATATACATGTACGCGCACCACATGTCTGTACAATATAAACAGATAAAAATGATCCAGAAAAATGAATTAAGATAAAACAAATCTCTTTCAAATGATCTACACGATGGTCATACCATCATCATATGCAAGATCTAGAGATGATGAGACCATGATTGAACTGTGACCACAGCGGCCAGTACGTACGGTAACTCTAATAAATATGAACTTTTGCCAATGGACCAATACGCCGCCAGATCTTGGTCCTGATCCTATATATATCCATCTAATTTTGGTTGGTCCCAAGATACCGAAATCACATCATTCCCAGCTAGCATTCACCGTACGTCCCTCGCAAAAACGTCTTAACCAACTTTTGGCGGTGTAACCATAATAATCGAGTGTCCCGTTTAGGTAACCATAATAATCGAGTGTCCCGTTTAGGTAACCATAATAATCGAGTGTCCCGTTTAATTATTCGCACACATATACATCAAATCAGTACGTATACACAACTAGAAAATTGATTGGGCTGTGTGCAGTGTTCAGGAGACTGAAATTATGCCTGTGCTTAAACCGCTAGCTCCATGTAAGCACACAAAAGTACACAGCTCGATCGCCAGCGGTCGAGAATTGACGATCCTATCCGTTCTAGTACTGGCATAAGCTGGCATGTCTGTACTCTGTATATTGTCATGTAGAACATTGTCTGATGTACATGCATTCATGCGCCTTAACTTGGGCCCATATATGGTCATGTACGTCAAACCGATGATATATAATTATCTCCTCTTGATTTTTAATCTTGTGATTAATAAATCAATATATATATTGATTTATTAATCATAAAATTAAGAATTATTTAAATTAGGTATATACCCTATTTGAATCTTAAGAGCCCGGGCATCATAGTGCACCAAGTAAATTATATATATATATATATATAATTATGTATATATCTGATTTGAATCTTGAGACACGGGCACCAAGATTCAAATCAGGTATATACCTAATTTAAATGAATATGAAAATTTTTAAAATTTTTTGGATATGAACATTAATTTATTTAGTAGCTAGTTCAAACAAGTTTGAACTGAATTTGAACTCATGCATGTCTTTTTTCTTAAATTTTGATTCTAGCTATGTATCATCTAAACATATAATTAACTAGAGATGTGATATGAGATGGTAAAATAATTTTGAATTTGAGATGTTTTGTTGCAAAGTGTGGACATCAATCAAACTGTTACACCTGGTTATATACCTAGAAGTTAAAAAAATTAAAAAAATTAAATAAAATTCGTGTATTTTAAACCTTAAGGCCCGGGCATCATGAGATCCTAAACGGGTGCCATATATATATACACACACACATATACTAGACCCACCTTATTCCCTCATAAAGTATCTTACAGTACGTGTTACAGCTAGCTACAAATCTACGGGCTGTTTCTTTTCTGTGTCCTTTCCTCTCTCTTACACCTCATCCCAAATCTTAGATGATAAGTTCTATAGCATGCTTATATCGTTTTAGTGTATCTGCTCTTAGTCAGAGTTAGTCCATGTAGGGTTCGTCGTCATGACACTGCACACACGGCCGTAGTACGTTCAGCAAGGTAGCCTCCATGCAGGGCACCGGCCGGCATTGCAGAAGACGGCGGCGCGCGCGGCCACCAGGCACGACGACATGCCCAGGGACCAGCGATGAATGCACGCCTCCGGTGGCCAGGGGGCATGCATGCAGATTGGTCGCCGACGAGCTGGACGGGGGCCACAACGGCGCCGGCCCGGCCGGCCGTGGTGGCCGGGCTGCACGGGCGGCCGCGGGCACGGTGTCTGCCTGCGTCCGGGCAGGCACCTACCAGCGGCGCACGCTGCCTGCCGCGCTCGCGATCGGCTCGATCGATCGTCGACAGCGGCATGTGTAGGGATATTGATATGATCTGATGGCCTCGATTGATTTGATCCCCATGTTGGTGGCCTGGTCCGGGCTCCGGCGCCCGCTGGCGTCCGGCCGGCAGGGGACTGGGCAGCTGGCCATGCATGCATGAGTGGAGTGAAATGGTGTAGTGGGCAAGCAGCAATACAGATATAGCCCCCCACAAGGTTGCAAGCTAAAGCTGATGCCCTCGTTATAATGTGCTGCTATCGTTTTTTTATTTTTTAAACCTTTTTATTTTTTAATTTTAAAACTAAACCTTCTTAAAACTTATTTCTAAATCTAAATCTTTTGACCATGCACTCCGCCTGACATGGCTAAATAATACTGCTACACCACGAATGTGACAGTGTTCTTCTAACTGACATGGCCAAATAACGTCGTCACGCCACGAGCGTCTAGTGTTGCAGCATTATTTGGTCCTATCGGTTAGACTAGCGTGACCAAAAGGTTCAAAAGTGAAAATAAAATTCCAGATGGTTTATTTTAAAAATAAAAAATAAAAAGATTTAAATAATAAAAAAATTCGCTGCTATCTTGGAATGTAGCACGTGTCACAAGTTAGAACATGCTCCAAATGAATAGTACTACTAACTACTCCCACCATTTGAAAATACATGACGTTCTTGTCTTTTGCAAAATCAATATTTAAAAATTTTGAGTAATAGTTAAACTAAAAATATATGTATTTAATGTTATGCAAGTAGTATCACTAGATTCATATTTGATAATATTTTTGTATGGTGTTAATTTTATGGTTGTTGGTGATATATTATAAAAGAAATTAATGATTAAAGTATAATATTGAAGACTATGTAAAAGCCTAATATGTTATTATATTTTCAAACGGGCAGTATAATCACGTCATCCTCCTTTGGCCGTAGCTCTTTTTCTTCACATCTTTGTTGTCTCGTTTTTTTGCAGCACTTTGGGAGAGAGGATGGTGGGAATTAACGCGGTTGATGAAACTGTTTCTCGTGCCAAGCGCTCTATCTTTTGTGCGGTGTGGTCGATTTATGAACTATTATGCACTACTAGAATTTGCAAAGCTCCCTAAAGTTCTAAATCTTCTTGAGTTGAAAAAACACTCTTTAAGTAATTTATGCTTCCCTAGAGTTGAAGGTAAATACCATAGGGAAGCTTACATGTCCCTAATGTCCTTCACATCACCCTGGGTAAGTTTGCTCCATATGCCACTTCATCGACATGTTGGTGGTGTTCCTATAGTAAAGATATTAACTCTAGTGAGAGAGATGAGTAAGGCCATTTCCAATAGCATGTTTCATTTTTATGTTTTCAAGAGTGCCATATAAGTAATAACACATTTAGTTGATGTATGAAATAGCCCACACAATGCATTGTTTTATTTTTATTGTTTCATAGACAATACATGCAAGACATAATTTAGATCGGAAATAGTGTGCACATGTTTTCATCTAGATAAACCCATTTTATCTCTCTTCATTAACTCCCTTCATTAACTTCTTAGAGCATGCCCAGCAGACACGCTATTGTGATGGCCATCCAGAAAATAGCGTATGTAGGGGAAAAAAGGAGCTCCAGAAGGTACACCATCGGTCCATGGAAAAAAAAACCGCGTCCACTATCCCGGAGAGAGGAATGCCAAATACAGCGTTCCTCTCTCCTCACGCCATCGCGCAACTGCCGTCGCCCAGATCGAGCTCGCGCCTCCCTCCGGATCGAGTCGTGCCTCTCGTTCCAATGCCGTCGCTGTCCACGCCGCCATTTGAATCGACGCCCCATCCACCGTCTCGTTGCTACCCCAAGCAGGTGAGTCTCCTTCTCTTGTTCCTACTTTTCGACGGTGATAGGGATGGAATGCTGTAACGCCCCTCTTTTAGTGAGACGTTAAATAATATTTCGCAAAAATCTACCTATAAAGATTTCGATCTTGTGTGCTGTGTTGTATGTCGTGCCTGGATCTCAATTTAAAATTCTGTCCTTGCTCTCAACAAATCCCTCCTCTCAAAAATCTTCCGTTCCAAAATAACCTCTGAGATCGAGTCACCGTATCCGAGCATCGCTCCTAAAACCCTAACGGCAAGGTCCTTCAATCGTCTCCTTCAAATCTCCAGTTCGATATCTGTTCTAAAGTTCCGAGTCGGGACCCTAAGATATCCTCTTTGGTTTCTCTCCTAGAAATCCCGTATCTTCCTTGCTCCTATCTATCTTGAAGCTCCAAATAAAATCCCGAGTTAAATGATATAACTTGGGTATCGAACCTATATTCGAACCCTCTCCATCAATATAACTATGTGTATATGCACCATGTGTATATATAAAAATATATATCCTTGAGCATATACCTACATCTCTAAACATGTATATACCTGTATCAACACCACCTCATACACTCAATTTCACCATCTTACCAATCTATATATATATATATATATATATATATACCATGCACCCCTGTGTATACATACATATATAACAAGTAATATGTGTGCCAAATCCTCAGTCCTAAACCCCATGAAAAGCTCAATTTTTCCTTGAGCTTTCTCCCAAAAAGATTCGAATTAAATATTGCAATTCGGATTTAATCCTCCCTCCTTGAATCTCTTTTTGGATCCCCCACAAAACTCCTCGGAAAAAGATTAATCCCAAAAATACCAACAACTGTCCCTTTGACCCCTCCGTGAATTCCTCAATTTTCCCTGGGTTTAAAAATAAAATCTGAATTAAAAAAATCCCAATTGAAATATCCTAAAAAAACCCCTCCCAAAAAATACCCAAGGAAAAAGAATGCTACTGTTCCTCACTGTTACCTCTCTTCCATTTCGGCCCAACTCTGTGCCGCTGGAGTCGCACTGACCCGGCGCACCCCTCCTGGATGGCCGCCACATGCCCGTGCTCGCGACAGCCACCGTCCGTTTCCTCTCTACACACCACACCGCGCGCTTCCCCGCCGTCCGCATCGATGCACGCCACGCATCCAAGCCGCCCTACTCCGCGCCGTTGATTTCCTCTACTCGCCTGCGCGAGAACGCACCGCACCGCTAGATGGCCGCCGCGTGTCCCTCCCGTGTAGCCCGGCCGCCATCGATAGCCCGCTCGCGCGTAAGCCGAGCCGATCGCAGTCCGGATGCCGCCGCGTGCTGCGCGCTGCTCGGCCGTCGATTCCCGACCTGTTTATCTTCAACCTTTGTTCCCCAGCCTCGTTCTCCCATTCTCGCGCACACGCTGTTCGGTCAAATGATGGGCCGCAGTGCCTCAAATATGGCGTCACCCGCTTTATGGCCCTGCCGCCGTTCCCCAGGCGTGAAAGCGCGCCCCGCAAAAGGTCGGTTCTAGCGAACATCAGACGCCCGCGGCCGCGTTCCCGCCACTTTCCCTCCCTCTTCCTCCTTTTCAGGCTCGTCCCGGCCAAGCCGATCAAAAAGGCTCGCCGCATCTCGTACAGCCGCTCCCTACCTTGACGCCCCCGCCGCCCGGCAAGAATTTAAAAAACCACGCCCGCCTGATCACCTCCGCCGTCCACCATCCGACCGCCAATTCGAAAATCCCCACGTGAGGTTGTCACCCTACCCGCCCCTTCCTCCCGCTCTCCCCAATCATGAGTCCATATATGAGCTCGCCCTCCTATAAATCGCCCCCGACTCTTCTCCAACCCGTTTGTCTCTCGCTCGCCCGGGGAGCCGCCCGGTCCCCCCTTCTTGGACTCCGGCACCATCGTCGTTCGACTCCCCGCGCCGCTCCTTGAGCCCTAGAACCCACCACTCACGCACTAAGCCCCTTCAACCCCACTCCGGTTTGCCCACGTCCCGCCAACCGTGCCGAGTCAAGGACCCCACCATCGGCACCTCTTCCCGCCGTGAGCCCGCAAATCCTCCTCATCCTTCCGTAGGCGGCTTAGTTCTTTTCTGAGCCAGTTTAACAACAACGAGCTCGCCCCTCTCGTAGGCGCACCAGCCCTGTCTTCTTTCCCCCCCTCCGCCGCCGGCTCTGTCACCGTCGTCCGTCGCCATGACCACCGCCCTCTCTGGTCTCCCTTCTTCCCCCACCGCCTTCGGCTTTTCTCCGGCCGCACCCGCCCGGTGAAACTCAGGCCGCGTCAGCCTCTCTTCTCCTTCTTAGCCGCGCCTTATCCTCTCCTCCTCTCGGCGAATCGCTCCGAAACGAAACCGGCCGTCGTCCCCGCCATGATCCCCCAATTTCCTCCCCTTCCTCTCTACCAGCCGTCTTGGCATCCGTCCCGCGCCACCATGCTCTCCGGCTGCAATCTGAGCACCACTCAATAGTTCCCCTTCTCTCCCTTTCTGCCAACGTATTCCCTACTTTATCCCGGACAACAAGTGTCGAGGGAGCGCTCACCGGAATTTTGCTTAGGGCTCCGCTGACCGGCACACCGTCGGATCGCTGGCCGCGTGCCTCTCCACTCGCCCTACCGTGTGCCCCGCCTGGACAGCGACGCGCATCCCGAGCTGTAATCCGCAGCCTCCCTAGCCGCTCCGCTGTACGCGTGGCCCTCCCCTCGGCCGCGGTAGACGCGCCCATACACCCGCAACCGCCGACTTGTGGGTCTCTCCAGTCCACACCGTGCCTGCCTCTCTCTCACCCTCACTGCTCTGTGGGTCAAGGATCAGTGGGCCCTGGCGTCATAGACACAGAGGAAAGATCCCTGGAATATTCCCCTGGAAAATTAATATAATTCCATTTTCCAGTGATCCAAAAATTCGATTAATCTTTTGGAAAATCATATGTTTTTATTCCGTAACTCCGATAAGACTCCGTTCCAACTCCAGTAATTTTCTAAATTGAGATAACGCATATATAATGGCACTATGGGGGGGTCATATACTAGAATAGACGTCTTTTTACTGGTCTTTGTAGATTTTTTGTATTTGCGCCGTAAGAACGGTCACCGGAAATTTCGTTTCGGAGTGGATTTCGCAACGATTCTCGAAGACCAGTGAAGACTTAGAGCAAGGCAAATCACCTTTAAACATCTCGAGCCCATACTTACGGAACTAAGTATTTTCTCGGCTGCGGTTGCAAGCACGACCGATGCTGCCGCCAACCCATTTGCTGCAGGACTTCCTTGATGTGATTTGATTCCCTTACACACCCTTGGCACTGCCCTTGATGATCCTGGTACCATCATGTCTCGGATAGCATGTCCTGGTGATCTCCTATCAAATTTAAAAATGATTACGATGGGTAAAAATTTGGGTTTACAAAACATTGGAAAACCCGACACCTGGGTCGGTGCCTTGAAACTAAAATGGTTTGCGAAAACTGCGATGCGGGGATCATGCTAGCAGGACGAGTCTCCCGCACTGCAGCTAAGGACCGATTCCTCTGGAATTTCATCCGAACATATGACAGTACAACCACATGGGTGATATGGGATAACTCCTAGTTGAGTAACTAGTCTCCTAGGGACGGCTTGTGTGCCAATGGATTGTGGATCGTGCGAGAGGGCGTCAGGGGTGCCTCTTGGGTTCCTGGCACAACATGGTCTTGGACCTACTGTCATACTCCGATTTGGCATAGCCGTTACAACAGTACCAATTAGGGCGTGCCGCAGGATTGTAGCGTGAACTGCCTTCCCGTGGAACCGCGATACAGATACCAGTCCCAGGACATAGCGCTGGTATCCACGGCAAATAGACGTGCATCATTGCAATACCTTAAATAAATAAATACATAAGTAGACATATACTTTAACTTACGTTGCAGCTTCGGAGCAAGCCAGAGACAGCAACGAACAACACAGAGGCAGCGGTAGCAGCGGACTAGTCCCAACACACAGGCAATGGTTGGGAATCAAGACGAAACCCTAATCTTCTCTTCACAGCAACTCCAGCTTCAGCTCCCGACGGAGAATTATATATATATATATATATATATATATATATATATATATATATATATATATATATATATATATAGAGCAAGGGTGAGTACTTACGTACTCAGCAAGCCAGGAGAACTTAGGTGGTTGTTGTAAGCTTCAAAGAGAGGCTGGCTATTTGGTAATCTGCTTTATTTAAATCTTTTTAAATCCACTAGTGTGTGCTTGTCAATAATCAGGGCGAGGTGAGTCTTGCCCGACCGGAGTGAGTTGTATCAATCTTTAAATCAGCGCAACTCTCAAGAGTTGGCCTCCGGGATCCAGCGCCATCAGCTGATCCAACATCATCAGGCCTACAGCCCTGCTGTCCATGACAACTTCACAACATTTTCCGAAATCGGATTCCCAATCTGTAAACATCATTTCACAAGCAATTGTCAAACAAAACTACGCTAAGAAATCACCTCACATCCGCCCATGACCATGGGCACGGCTGTTCAAACAGTTTAGACCTTTGCAGAGGGGGTACACTTTACCCACACAACACGACTCACTCTAGTCACCAGATCACACGCATTGGGTACGATGTGATGACATAGAGGTTTTCGCGACAAGGCATTTCCCAAACCCTCCCAGGTTACCCCATGCCAACTAGAGGGGTCCTCAGACTAACAACAGGGTAGGTCCGAGACCATGCTGTGCCAGGAACTCAGGAGGCACCCTCGACGCCCTCCCGCATGATCCACAGTTCAATGGCATGCAAGGCGTCCTTGGGAGACTCGTTACTCAGCCAGGAGTTATTGTAGCGCCCCCGCCCTGGCACTACCTACAGTGCTACCAGAGAGAAAGCGTCGCAGGAGATTGGCATGAACCAACTCCCACGGAACCGCGATGCCGGTACTAGTCCTAGGAAACCTTGCTGGTACCCGCAGTCAACGGAGATGTACCACAACAATTACCTAAATAAATATATATATATGCTATACCTTTATAAGTTGCGACTTCGGGCAAGCCCTGAGCAGTAACCTGCAAACAGAACAACAGCAGTGGAACGGCAGCGCAGTGAGAACTCAATCCACAAGCAACGGCTTGGAATTAGGAAAGAAACCCTAATCTTCACTTTAGTCCTATCCAGGACATCATCTCATTTCATAACTCATCTGAATGGCTCCTTGAGCCATTCATAAACTCAACTCATTTCACAAACTGCTTCCACTCAAGAAGCCTAAACTATGATGCCATTCGACATCCCGGGTCACACAGTCCCGTTTCAGACCACTCAGGTCATCCATCAGCCACTAAGGCCGATTCTGGTAACGATTCCCAAACCACAAAACTATTTTCACAAAGCATTGGCAAACAAAACTACGCTAGAGGAATCACCTGACATTTGCCCGCAACCGTGGGCACGGCTGTTCGAACAGTTCATAGACCTTTGCAAAGGGTGCACGCTTTACCCACACGACGCGAGCTCACTTTCCGCACTCGTCAGCGGGGAAGGTTCGCGATAAGGCCTTTCCAGAGCCTTCCCAGGATAGCACGTTGCCCTATAAATGGGTTCTCTCAACCAAGTACCAGGAACTCATTTCCTGTACTCAGGGACGGGGGTATATCGCCGTCTTGGCACCCAACCGATCCCACATTTATTAGCAACCGAAAACGATCCTGGGAACACTAGTTACTCGGCCAGGGGTGTCCCATTTCAGCCGTGTGGTCGCACTGTGAGATGCTTGGATGAAATTCCCTAAGGAAACGGTCCTTATATACGAATATGAAGTGCCACCACACAGGCGATTACTTTGCACCGTGAATTTTCGCAATTAATTTTGTTTCGCAATTCCGCCGACATCGCATGTTGGGTTTTTAAACCTTTGGAAACCCAAATTTTTACCAATCGACAAACAATAGAGATGTGGGTAGAACCATCGGAATCCATGCTCAGAGAGCACGGTTACCATGGTACTACGAGGTGGAGCGACAAGGAATAGGATATCAAAGGTCTACAGGGTTTATGCAACTACCGGGCAGGTTCTTCGGTTTAGGGTTTAGGGAGAGAAATGGAGAGCTGGCCCACTTGTCAGTGGCACAGGGAGAGAAAGAGAGCAGGGCCCACATGGAAGAGAGAGGGAGATGGATGACATGATAGCCCTACATGTCATTGACCTAGAAAGGAGAGAGAAAGGAAAGGGCCCACATGCCATTGGTACAGGGGAGAAAGTGACAGGGTGGCCCCATGTGTCATGGATACCGAAGTTCTAATGGGAGGGGCCCCACATGTAGGTCAAACATATACTTTTAATGAAGATTAGTTAAAATCCTCAATGGTGTTGGGCCCATTGTCAGAGGGGTAATAGAGGGGAGGAGGCCGGTCCACCTGTCAGTGGCTCCCGAGAGGATTAGGGCGACGGCGGCCAGGAGGAGATCGACAGCTAGCGGCGGCCGGAGGGAATATGGCGGCCGAGGGCTCGCCCGTGCTAGGGAGCCACGGGAACGGGACGAGGGAAGGACGGCGAGGAAGATGGTTGGCTCTGATTACTTGGATGGTGGCCGATGGCGGCAATGGTGGAGCTCGAGATGGATATGGCGAGCACTATGGGCATCGTCATGCTCTAGTGCCAAGGAGAAAAGGGGAGACCAAGAGAGATGGGCATGGCAGAGACGATGGGACCGGTGGTTGACCTCGGCGACATGGGGGAGATATATTTTTCCTCGGTGTCGTCACGTGCTCCCTCATGCCCATTTCACTGAGCAGGGACCGGGCGCGAGAGAGAAGAAGAGGGGCGACGGGAGGAAGGAGACGGATCTGACGTCTGGGGCCCGCGCGTCGGGGAGACGGTGTCCGGGGGAAGTGCTGACGAGTGGGGCCCGGGAGAGGCTGAGGTGGCGCTCACGGCGCGGCTGGAGAGGGACTGACCGCTGAGGCCCGCGTGTCAGTGTCTGCAGCGCTCGGCCAGGAAACTGACAGAGGGGGCCCGCCTGTCGTGCACATGGGGGTGCGCTGCCTGGTTGGTGGGGCCCGGATGTCAGCGCGTGGGGAGGCTGAGCTGTGTTTGGGCTGGTTCGGTCTGGGCCAAGAAAAGAGAGGGGACGGCCCGATAGGAACAGTAGCGTTTATTATTTTCCCAGGGATTTATTTGGAGGGATTTTGGAGAGTTTGGTGTTTGATTTTATAATATTCTCAGGAATTAACTCAAGGGAATTTTGAAGAGGGACTTTGATATATATATGTGTGTGTGTGTCTATATATATATATATATAAAGGGAGGTCTAGAGAGTGTTTTTGAAAGGACAATTAAGAATTCAACTAGGATTTGATTTTAAATTTGGGATTTGAACTTCTGGGACTTTTGGGACTTTGAGAGGGGTTTCTGTGGCTTATATTCTTGAGAATTTTGATTCTAGATGATATTTGGGAAAAGGAAAAGAGGATATTGAAGAGGGGGTTTGATTTAAAATTAGGACTTGATACTCAAGGATATTTTGGGAATTTTTGCAATGGACTAGAATTTGAGGACCTCGAGGGAATTTTAGAATTTGAATTTAATTCTTGGGATTTGAGGATTTTTGGAAACAAATAAATTTGGCAATTTTGGGAAGGGAGTTCTCGATGAAATTCAGAGTTTTCGAGAGGAACAAAATAAGGAGAGTTTAATGGAAGGCTTCAAAGGTGACTTTCGAAGGGTTTTTATTAGAGGGCTTCGAATTGCAAAATTTGAACCTGAGTATAGAGAATTTTTGGGAGGTATTTGATTTTGAATTTTTTTGACGAAATTTTGAGAGAGACAATCGAATTGCAAACTTCAAGTCTCGGATTTTAGGAGAAAGTTTGGGACCGAGGTTTTTAGGGTTTCAAGGAGGTTTAGACTGAGATCTACAGCACTTAATCCTTAAGCACACACAAAGAATCAAAAATTTTTGAAATTAGGGTTTTTACCAAAATAGTTTTTAACGGCCCGAAAACCGGGGCGTTACAGTTATCCCATGTCACCCATGTGGTTGTACTGTCATATGTTCGGATGAAATTCCAGAGGAATCGGTCCTTAGCTGCAGTGCGAGAGACTCGTTCCAATGGCACGATCCCCGTACCGCGGTTTTTACAAACCATTTTATTTTCAAGGCACCGACCCAGGTGTCGGGTTTTCCAAAGTTTCGTAAACCCAAGTTTTACACATCGTAGATATTTTTAAATTTGATAGGCGATCACCGATACCATGCCCATCGACACGGGTACCGGGATCTATCAAGGGAGGTGACAAGGATGTTTAAGGGAATCACAATCAATCAAGGAAGTCATGCAACAAATGGGTTGGCGGCCCATCGGTCGTCCTGCGACCGCGGCCGAGAAAGTATAACAGTGTAACCTAGCGTATGTGATTTGTCAAATAAAATACTTGTTCCGAAATTATGGGTCCGAGATGATTAAAGGTGACTTGCCTTACTCTAAGTCTTCATGAGTCTTCGAGAAATCGTCGCGAAATCTGCTCCGAAACGAATTCCCGACGATCATTACTATGCGCAAACACACAAAAATCTACACAAAGACTAGTAAAAAGATCCTATTTAGTGCTAATAATAGTGTCATTAAATAGATCTCAATTTTAGAAAATTTCTAGAACTGGAACGGAGCCAATCGGACGAACGGAGGAAAAGATATTGATTTTAGAAGGTTTTGGGCATTTTCTGGTGTACTGGAAAAGAATTAAAATTTAAGTTTCTCAGGTAATTGCCTCCTGGGCCACTGCCGGGCGGGGCCCAGCGACCAGCCTAGAATAGGCGCGCACGTTGGAGGGTTTCTCAACAGGAGTGGGCTGGCCCGAGGAAGACGGCCCAGCTGGCAAGGGAACGTGCGCGCGAGGCCTAACAGGCGGGCCCCAGTCGGCTAGCGGGTCCACTTGTCGGTCTCTGGGTCCACGAGGATTCGGTCTATGGAAAGGGCTGGCGCACTGAAGCAGTGGACCTGGAGCACTGCGATGTTCAGGGTGCACCGGCCCGGGGCGGACCCACGCGCAGGCAAACAGACCACCGGGACTGCGCGTACACAAATCCACGGGCAGACGTTCTCTGTCTGACGCCGTGCGACATCGCTTGACGAAGAACAATGCGGCAATCCGACGGCCGATGGAGCGCGAAGGCAACTCCGGCGAGCAGCGGTGTTCGGGCGAGAGTGGGTACGTGTTGACGCCGAAAACCGCCGGGGTCTGGTTCGGCGTCGGGTTGACACGCGAAGGCCTAGGAGATCTGCTTAGCTCCAGTGCAGGTCCTAAAGTCTTGAGGTTCGTAGGCGTGCCAGTCAATTTGACCCTGTAATTGACAAGGAGAAAGAAATATTAAATTCGCGAGCCAATCGGCTGGAAGCCGGCTTGGACTCATCTCATCGGCCGATGGCCGATACGCACTGTAGCACTTATACATCGGCTTAGAGCCGATGATGGTAGGAGCAATAGCATAATAATACATGTCTCGTGCTAGCCGATCGTCGAAGGGATACTCAAAAAACGGCTATAAATTTGGTAAAATAAACAGGTATAATGCATAAGTAAATAAATCAAATGAATCTTAGCCGATCATAATTTAGTGTTACTGGTGTTGCCGTGAAGATATGCCTGTGCCCGAGCCCTTGCTTATATCGGCTCCCGGGGTCTTCATCCGCTGTCCGGGCCCGTACACTGGTCCTTACCTAAGCTCATGCCCGGGCCCTCACCTGGGGTCGTGCCCGGGAACCTGCTTGTACTTGTACTTGGATCGGCAGAATAAACCCATCGGCTAGTCCTTAGCCGATTGTAACAATAATACAGGCAAGAGTATATGATAAAGTATGCAATAACATAAATGATAGATAATTGATGAGTCAGCTGACTATTGAACAGAGCGAGTATAAAATAAGACAATGAATAAATGTAGTCGGCTTTAACAGATAACTTATCGGCTAAGCACTTCGATAAGACCATCGCACAACACCATCGGCTCATCAAGAGTTAAGCTATTATCGTCAGTCTAGTAGATCGGACCCAACCGTTGCAGCACAGACCAACAATGATAGCGATACTTCAATGGGCCGATAGATATAATGCGATCGTGATGAAGATAACTTACCGGCTATGCACTCCGATAAGACGCCTGCACACAAAGCATCGGCCTAGCAGGACCGACTTATCACTAGCAGTTCAGTAGGTCGGACCTAACCGATGCAGCACGAACTGATGATAAATCGCTCCCAGTAAGCCGATACGATCTATGCGCGCGTGATGTGATATACCTAATCAATCTATGAGGTCAAACTGAACTGATGCAGCCATAGATAAAGTAAATATATCGTGGTAAGACGACTACCATAAACCGATTAGAATATCGGACTTAACCGAGGAAGTCCTAGCCGATAGGTAGCCGGGGTGACGAGACTTACCCTCTCGCTGGAGTTCGGACCTAACCGATGTAGCCCGGCTCGAGAAGCAGGATCCCGTCGAAGGGGTGGCGATGCGCCGAATTTGTATTGATCGTTGTGATGATTTACAAGGTCCCCGGGCATACGTATATATATCCCGAGTTACATGAGTCCTTATAGGACACGGTATACAATTTCCTATCCATAATAGAAAATGCTAACTAATCCCGACCGGACACGAGGTCAGGTTTCCTAAAGATAAACATCTGCCTAATTAATATGTACAGTAAATAATTGCCAAATAACGGTCTTCATGGCTCCTTCCCGATTCCGGTCTCTTCTCCGTCAGTTGACTGCAATTTCTCCTTTGACCAAATCTAATACAGGGCCTTACCAAATTTTGGCGTTAACAGTACGTCGGTGAGAGGAGGGGAGCATGGCGAAGTGATTGAGCGGCTCGGATTGCGTCACCGAGGACGGGGGACAGACGGCGACGAGGATGCCAAGACGATGGAGAGAGGAGAAAAGATGTAGACGACGACGTCGGCAGAAGCAGCTCTCGGGAGCGCGCCTGACAGGAGGGGGACAGGAAGACTGGCATCCATGGCGGTGCGGCGGCCACTGTGGTGGCGAGGGAGAAAAAGGGGAAGATGACAATGGCGGCCATGGCGACGGCCGGAGGACCGAAGACGAGAAGGGAGAGAGAGAGTTCGACGGCGACCGGTGTCGAGATGCCGTAACGGCGGAGAACAGAGAAGAGGGGTTTAGGGCGACGGTGAGGGAAAAGAAGAGAGGGACATAGAGGGCATCCATGGCTCAGTATTGCATGGGTGCGGAATGGGCTCACTGAGGTGGCCGAGGGGGAGCGGCGGTGGCTTGGTGGCGAGGAAGGATGCGAGGCGTGCGGCGGCGGGGTGAGGAGCGGTCGGAGCCGAGTGGGAGAACGGCGTCCACGGCGACCGGGTTCGGGATGACATGCGGCCGACGGCGGCGGCGGGGTTCGGTTGTCGGCAGCACGATGAAGAGACGGGGATCCTCACCTTCCTGAGACGGCAGAGCCAAGGGGGTGAGAAGGGGCTCCAGAGGGGGTCTTATAGAGGATGGATTCGGCTCTGAGGTTGGTTCGAGGGGAGGGAGAAACTCTAATCATAGAGCTCAATGATTGAGGGGGAGGCGGGAGAAAAGGGCGTAGCGGCGAAAATCTCACGCGGCGGAAATTTCAAATGGGTGGCTGGATTCGCGAGGCGGGACAGAGGTGGCGAATCGGACAGGGTATTTTGAAGCGCTTGGGCAAAGGAGCGGCGCCGGGCTCGGTCAAGGTGGGGGTGGCGGTGATGCGAGCGGTGCTGCTTTTGACCGAGCTTGGTCCAGGTGAGAGAGAGACGAGGAGGGGGAAAAAGGCAGGGCGGCAGAGGCTGTCTGAGCCATGGCGTGTAGTGGTGACCAGGGTGGCCAGGCCTGGTCAAGGTGGGACCGGGCGGGGACCGGCGTGGCGCGGCGGTCGAAGAGGACTTTGTTCGAACATGTAGCGGGCGAGAACGGGACGGGATGGAGGAGGAAGATAAACAGGGCCGGGTAATCGATGGCCGAGCGTGGCGAGGGACACGCGTCAGCGATTTGTGGGGCACGGCGGGCTCACGCGAGGGTGAGTGAGCGGTGTGATCGGGCGGCTGCTGAGTGGCTTGGGAGACACGCGGCGTTCATCCCGCGGTGCTTGGCGGCCGAGCTGCGCGAGCGCGATGGGGGGAATCGGACGGCGGGTGATGCGTCTCGGGAGACACGCGGCGGTGATCGAGCGGGGGAGGTGTGGAGCGCGCGGTGCCAGCGGGGCGAACGAGATCCGACGGCACGGAGCGGAGGGATCGGACGCGTGGCGAACATCCGGCGCTGGGCGGTGGGGGAGATCAACGGCGGTTGTGCGCGGTGCGTGCCAGGTGGCGCAGATCTAACGGGGCGAGCGGCTTGCGTGCGTGGCGGCTGCGGTTGCTGGGCCGAAAGAAGGAATGGGGCAGCCCGGATGTACAGTAGGATTTGTCTTTTTCTAGGGAATTATTTGGAGGGCCTTTTTGGAGGTTTTCAAAGGGATTTTAGATTCAAATAAATCTTTATTTGCCTCAGCAAAATTTGGGAAACTCCAGGAGAGGTCCAAGGCAGTAATTTCTTTGTATTTTTGGGATTGGTTCTTTTTCCGAGGATTTTGTAGAGGATCCAAAGGGAGAAAAATCAAAGAGGACGGATTAAATTCAAATTAGGACATGTAATTTGAATTTTGGGAAAAACTCAAGGAAATTTTCGAGGAATTTTCCCCCGGGACTTTGGATGGAGGCGAGACATATTTTGAGTGGATATATACATATATATGGGTATGCTCACGGGGTTTTATGTGTATATATATCTATATAGAGAGAGAGGGGTGTATATATATTTATATATACACTTATGTTGATGGAGCTGAGTAGGAGGATTGGCATACATATATACACGGGTTTATATACATAGGTGTATGCTTAGGGTATATATATATATATATATATATATATATATATATATATATATATATATATATATACACACACACACACACACATATACATGGTATACACATATATATACATAGTTGTGTAGATGGATAGGATTCGACAAGAGGCTCGACACCCAAGCTGTATTATTTGACTCGGGGTTTCTCAGGGATTCAAAGAGAAGAGAGAACAAGGGGTTTACGGAAGATCCAAAAGAGGATGTTTAGGGTTCTAACATCGGGCCTTCGGAACGGAATTCGAAGCAGATATTTACAGAGGGAACGATCGGGAACTCGCTGTTAGGGTTTTGGAGAAGTGTTCGATAGCGGCGATTCGAGATCGAAGGTTATTTTAGGGCGGAGGATTTTTGGGAGGATGGAATCGTTGAGATCATGGACGGGGAAGCAAATTGAGATCCGGGCACGACATACGATACAGCACACAAAGATCGAAATTTTCACAGGTAGATTTTAGCGAAATATTGTTTAACGTCTCGCTGAAAGCGGGGCGTTACACTTACCCTGTTGTTGGTCTCGAGGACCCCTCCAGTTGGCATGGGGTAACCTGGGAGGGTTTGGGAAATGCCTTGTCGCAAAAACCTCTACGTCACCAAATCGTACCCAATGTGTGTGAGCTGGTGACTAGAGTGAGTCGCGTCGTGTGGGTAAAGTGTACCCCCTCTGCAAAGGTTTAAACTGTTTGAACAGCCATGCCCACAGTCATGGGTGGATGTGAGGTGATTCCTTAGCATAGTTTTGTTTGACAACTGCTTGTGAAATGATGTTTGCGGATTGGGAATCCGATTTTGAAAAATGTTGTGAAGTTGTTAATGGCAGCAGGGCTGTGGGCCCGATGAGGTTGGATCAGCTGATGGCGCTGGATCCCAGAGGCCAACTCTTGAGAGTTGCGCTGATTCAAAGATTGATACAATTCACTCTGATCGGGCGAGACTCACCTCGCCCTGATTGTTGAGAAGTACACACTAGTAAATTTAAAAAGATTTAAACAAAGCAGATTGCAAAATAACCAGCCTCTCTTTGAAGCTTGCAACAACCACCTAAGTTCCCCTGGCTTGCTGAGTACGTAAGTACTCACCCTTATTCTCTATATATATAGATAGTTCTTCGCCGGGTCCTGGATGATAGAGTTGTAGTGAAGTGAAGATTAGGGTTTCGTCCTGGTTCCCAGCCATTGCCTGTGTGTTGGGACTAGTCCGTTGTTCCGCTGCTACCGCTGCCTCTATGCTGTTCGTTGCTGTCTCTGGCCTGCTCCGAAGCTGCAACGTAAATAAAGTTATATGTCTATTTACTTATTTATTTATTTAAGGTACTGCAATGATGCACATCCAATTTGACATGGATACCAGCGCTCTGTCCTGGGACTGGTATCGGTATCGCGGTTCCGCGGGAAGGCAGTTCGCGCTGAATTCCTGCGGCACGTCCTAACTGGTGCCATTGTACGGCGGTGCCAGATCGGGGTGTGACAACTGCTGGTCGATCTGGTTTTTTGGTGGAGGAGGAAAGGGGGAGAGATAGGGGAGTACCTGATCTGGAGTTTGGGATGGCTTGTGGGCCGACAGATGTCATCATTGTCGACCATGCCGTGCCGCCGCTCCGCGCGTGCCGCATCAGCCGCGCCACGCTGCATCAACCTTGCCGCGCGATCACCGTTGCTGCTGCTCCCGCCGTTGTTGCTCCCACTGCTGCTGCTGCTCCCATCTAATATGGTTCACACGGTGGAGAGGAGACACAGTCCTATATAATATGAAAGGTTATTTATTAGATGGTTAATATGAAATGTTAATTAGTATGTGATGTC
This sequence comes from Oryza meyeriana var. granulata, assembly GCA_003991445.1. Classification (NCBI taxonomy): domain Eukaryota; kingdom Viridiplantae; phylum Streptophyta; class Magnoliopsida; order Poales; family Poaceae; genus Oryza; species Oryza meyeriana. The sequence goes on from RYFJ01001274.1 coordinate 201,181, forward strand.
TCTATAGAACTGCAATGCAATACAAAGATGAAGTTCTTGCACTGGTATTAGTATGTGATGTCTCTATACAAAGGTTAATTAGGTACTGTAGCACTTGTATTTTACAGAGATGAATGTTGTTCTTGGTGAATCAATGGACAGCTATGTCGGTCTGTTGGGTTCAAACATTGATGTAGAAAATTGGGATCCCAGTCAAATTTTTAGCCCTATTGGAGAGCAGCCATAGCCAACTGCTAAAGCTGCTGACTCCTCTAGACCAAACAACAAGAGGTCAAAGAATTTCTCCGTTCGTGAGGACCAGTTGTTGGTGTCGGCATGGCTCAATACCAGTTTGGATCCAATTATAGGTGCTGAGCAGAAAAGTGACTCCTATCGGGCAAGGATCCATCAGTTCTTCCATCAAAACAAGGACTTCACCTCATAGCGTAACCAAAATTCTCTTAACAATTGTTGGGGCACCATTCAAGAACAAGTTAACAAGTTTTGTGGATACCATGAGTAGATTCTGAATAGAAGGCAAAGTGGGACGGCAACTGAAGATTATGTACGTAGTACCATCTATATTTTGCTTGCATATACATCCACGTTGCAAGTATATTAATTCTTGTTTATTTATGTAGATAACTCAGGCTTGTGTTGCATACAAATCAGAAGAAGGGAAGGCTTTTTCTTTAATGCATTGCTGGCATATATTACATCGTCATCCAAAGTGGGATAGTAGGTTTTCCCAGAAAAAGCAAAAGACTCATGTGGATGCAAGTCCTATGGCGTGTCCGAGCACAAACTCTAGTCAATTTGAGTATGACCCTGATACACCTACATCCGATCCTATGGTGAGACCACCGGGGAAGAAGATGGAAAAGGAAAAACGAGGGCGAGGTAATTCTTCTTCCTGTACAAGTAAGAGTAGTCCTGTTGTTGTTGCATTGAATAACATGTGGTCAGAGAAAAAAGTGACGAGTGCTCAAGCTAGGGAGGAGAGAAATGATCAGTTAGCAGAAGTTATCACACTAGAAAAAGAGAGGTTGCAAATAGAAAAACAGAGGGTAGAACTCGAAAGAAGTGAAAGAGAAGAAAGAATTATGAACATGGACCTTAGTGTTCTGGATGGGCCTAAAAAACATATTGTTTGTGTTTGCAGAATGAGATCATATTGCGAGGAATGGATTGAGTTGCTACTTTTTATGATGTATGTTGTTGCTTGCGACACTACTGTATGTTACTTTGTATGACCAATGTAGTGTATGCACTACTTTTTATTCTAAGAACTTCCTATTTATGGATAAGTTCTTATTGCATGAATGTTGGATACATAGTTGGTACTACATACATAATTGAGATTGCATACAACACTAGTTCCTACCATGAAATTGCCATAAGTGCTCAATTAGATCTTCTTGAAGCTGAGAGTGAGTCTGCCTATTCCTAATTTCATGATGAGTTCGAAGAAAATTATCAAGTTCAGTTGTAGGAGTATGAGAAGGTGTGACTCTCTCTCCCACATCGTCGTAGTTGTAGTCAAGTTGACCTTCATCCCTCTCATCTTCTGCTATTATATTGTGCATAATGATACAAGTAGTCATGATTTCACGTAATGTATCTATATACCAAAACCTTGTTGGTCCACGCACAATTGCAAAATGAGCCTGTAGAACTCCAAAGGCCCGTTCGACATCTTTTCGGGCTAATTCTTGTTCTTGGGCAAAGTGTTTATTCTTATTCCCTTGTGGTTCTAAAATTGTCTTGACAAATATGGTCCATGGTGGATATATACGATCTGCAAGGTAATAACACATTGTATAGTTGTGGCCATTGATTGTATAATTCACTTGTGGAGCTTGCCCTTCGGCTAGCCTTGCAAACCAAGGGGAACGGTGAAGAACATTAATATCATTATGAGACCCTGGCAAACCGAAGAATGCATGCCAAATCCAAAAATCACATGAAGCAACGGCTTCCAAAATTATAGTTGGCTCACTAGATTTGCCTGAATAGATGCCTTGCCATGCGGAAGGACAATTTTTCCACTTCCAATGCATGCAATCTATGCATCTTAGCATTCTGGGAAAACCTCTCTCCTTCCCAACTGCAAGTAATCTAACACTATTAGAATTATTTGGATACCTTAAGTACTCATCTCCGAAAACTTTAATAATAGCTCTCACGAACCTCTTGAGGCTCTCTATAGTGTTACTGTCTGCAATCTGTAAATATTCGTCTTGAGTATCTGCTGCGACTCCATTAGTTATCATTCTAAGTGCAGCGGTAATCTTTTGCAAAGGTGATAGCCCCAGAACACCAGCACAATTTCTTTTCTGTATAAAATAATCATCATGGGATACCACAGCTTCAACTATGTGCAAGAATAGAGGACAACTCATTCTAAATCTGCGTGGAAAAAAATAATGAGAAATGTGTTCAACAAGAAGGAATCAATAAAAATATACAGATTAATTGCAAACCTTTGTCGAAATAAAACTGGGCCATAGGTAGGATGCTCCGAGAAGTAGTTGGTGGTACAATCTATCATGGCTGGCTCATCGATCACAATGAATAACCTGACGACCAGGAACAAAACCACGATGCCGTGGAGCATTCGACCGTTCATATTCATCTTGTGCGACTATTGCTATAGCGGCAAAGAGTTCATCGTCGGATGACAATGAATTATCCAAGAGAAAATGCCTCAAAATCGAACTCATTGAGGAATGGAAGAAGAGACACAACTATGTGGATGAATGAAGAAGATAGCAGCTCATGCAGTTGTATATATAGTTCTGGAAATCTAGCCATTGGAAATCAATATGTTCAAAATTTAACCGTTCAAATTTTATCCGTTTGAAATATAGCCGTTGCAAATATAGCCGTTCGCATATAACCGTTCAAAAAAAATTCTAGCCATTTAAAATATAGCCGTTAAAAAAAATACAACTATATGGATAGTTGAAAGATATTACTTAAAAAATAGAAGAAATTGATATGGAGGATGTAATATGGATGATCTGTTGGAGTGGGAAGAGATATGGAGAAGGAATCTTTTTTGAATGACCATCCAAATATGAATATGAAAGATCAAATTTAGATGATCTGCTGGGCATGCTCTTACCATATCATTAAAAATATTTATATGTTATTTTATTTAATAAGAATGAAACTCTTATTGGGAGTGGCAAACTAATATTTTTTAAGGGAATACAGCCGGTCTCAAAAAAAAAAAAAAGAAAGAAAGAAAAAACGGGACCCGTCAAACAATCGTCCTCCCGCTACCGCCGCCCTCGTCCTCCCGCTACCGCCGCCGCCGCCAGATCGGCAACCATGGACGACAACGCCGGCGCATCCCTGTAGTCCTCGCTCTCCCCTTCGCGCTCCCCCTCCTCGCTGCCCGTTGCCAACTCTATCACCATTGCCGCGGAGCCCCCCGGCCACCTCGTCGTCGCCATCCCCATCCCCGTCCTGAAGCCCATGTTCTCCTCCTGCCGCGGCGGCGGCGGGGGAAGGGGCCGGGAGGACGCTTATAACAACGGCGCCACCTTCACGCTGATCGACACCTATTGGGAGCGCTTTGTCGCGCTCAACAGTTGTAGGAGGTCTCGAGGTCGTCTCCTCCCACGCCGGCTACTCCAAGCACCGCCACGCACAAGCCTAGGGGTGGCTCCGCCACCGAGGAAGGCAATTCCGCCTAAAGGTGCACTCTGTCTGACGAGGCCGATGAACGCCATCTGTGCCTCTTTACCACTCAGGTTATTTTTGCTAGATCTACCTTCTGTATCTTCTTCTAAGGTTCCTATGTTCCTTATCCAGGAGGCTGGGACGAAGCAACGATGAAGAGAGTAGAAGCAGTCAAGCAGCGATGAAGCAAGGTGAGGTCAAAAGTCTATCTGTTTGTGATAGTCATGTTGAAATTAATCAAAGACTAACCTGCATGCTTCTGCCTGTTTATGGATTGGTTGTCCAGTTTTAATTTTCTCTTTTGAAAGGTAATGGTTGTTTAGTGTTATGACTTGGGGATCGGCAACATGAATTGTTTAGATAAACATATTGATAAGTTTCACCTCCCCAATGCTGCGTATATCTGCACCAAGTGTGAGTTCATTGACATTGGTTGATAATTGTTGGCCAATTCCTCACATTGACGACATGCCGTTGTTAGAAATTGTGGCTTGACGAGTTCCATGAGATGCATGATTCTCATGTTGGTGGCTTACCTGGTTCTAAAATCACTGTCATGTTATACAACTAATGCTTGAACCTTGTTATCTGCATTACCATTTTACAGTTTCACCTCTATCCATAACATCTATAGCCTGCAGATTATCTATTCTGGATGATCATGCGTACACTCGTGCAGTCCAATTATCAACAGAATTGCAAGTGTCTTTTTAGTTAGGTACTGAGAGCAAAAATTATTAACAACCATGACCATTTATATAACAATTAAACGATATAACAGAGTGGAGAGCAGGGGAAAGCTATCCCATGACCTGTTGTGTTCCTTAACTTTGGTTTATTTAATTGTCAGCATCATTTAACTCACTTAACTGGCACTTGGTGCAGATCATGGCTGCGATTCCTTAGTATGTGATTTCACCGGCATTACCTCCACCTCAAATGCTTTCTGTTCATGACCTATATCACTAGATCCCCCTCTTGTTCTTCTATGATGCCTTACCATAGAGATTCATACTTTTTTTATACTCCAATTTGTAGTCCTCTCTCTGCTATTACTTATAATTTGTTATTTGGTGCCATGGTGGTTTGTCTCTTGAATGTTCCTGTCTTAATTTTAGTCTTGCCCATATATATATTTCATACTAGCAGTACTGAACAGTGTTAGTGTAACTATTTGAAACCTAAGACATGACTGTTGTAAGAAATACTATCTGTAGAGGCTCTTTTGGTATGGAATAGCATAAGTCATGGTGCCTAATTTGTAATGTTTTGACCTGAGTGACACATTAGTTCTCTTTTTACCTACTTATCATGCTCAGTATTATTATGATGTATGACTAGTAACCATGCACATTCAATTCTGTACCTTGACAAGCAGTTTAGTCTATCATGTATTTACAAAACACTATGTAATGACTATAATGGTTTTTGCGCTGCTACTGTTAATTCAACAAGTGGAATAGACCATTCAGATGGTGCAACCCAACCCATGCTAAGTGAATGCCTGATGGTGCTGGAAACTTCTCACTGCCAAATGACAACCGGAATTTGCTACTCCATTTTGAGTCAAGTCTGCTTGTATTGGAGCCATTTTTTTAGATAAATATATGGTTTCACTCTTTGCTTGTGTTGGAGAAATTTGTAGATGAATAGATGGGCACAATTTCAGTTTGTGTTTAGTATGACTGCAATTGTACAAGCTAGTCTGTATGAAATTGCAAGACTATATTCTATAATTGTTGTTTGAGTTGCATGGGATTATCTTTTCTTTTTCGCAAACCGTAATAATGAATTTGTATATGTGGCACTAAAGGTGAATACATATGTATAGATGCTTTTAAATTTGGGTTCTCGATGGAAGAATTCTGTCACATACCAAATAATTGTATATAAAAAATCATGTGACAAATGCGAATGAATAAATCATCTCCTCTGTTTGTGCATATTTTATTTCAGAAATACTTGGTATCAGGTCTAATACACATGGGTATTGGGTCTGATATCTAAGTATCAGGTCTATACCATTGGAACGGTATATTGTTTCCTAGTCTCCCTCATTTTATTTCCACTGTTTTTTGGATCTTTATTTGCATTTTCATAATAAGCTCGTATGCACTAAAGTGGACAAGAGAAAATCTTAAAATAATTAGTTCAACAGAAAATTCTGGAATAATTCTCAAAATTACTACACATCACCCTAAGCCTACTTGAATTTTTCCAAGATTTTACAACTTAGTTTGGTATCCCAATTAAATCCCTCAAGTGTACTGAAATCTGGAATTCAACTAATTAATCTAGCCAACTTTGTAATTTCACCAGATTAAATTCATAAGCAATATTGCAGTGGGTTCCTCCAGGATGCTAACCAATGTGTGGACTGCTAATAGTAATTGTGTCCAAGCCTAACTCCCAAATAAGCCACATTAAATAATATGTGAAAAACCCCTACACAGAAATCAGCACTGTCAATCCTAACAACCAGCCAACTTTAGGGATTTATCCCTAATTAACCATAACCACTAAGCCAAATCCAATGGACCCCAGTTTTATATCAACTTAGGACTAAACTCTAGGAATTTTGGCTAGATTTAATTCCCCCCTCTCTAACAAGTTCGAATTTTGCTTGAGAAACAGCATCATTGCACTAGGCTGACAGTCTAGCTCGATTCCTCCCCCTCTCTCTGCCAGTGGGCCCCACAGGACAGAGGACCCACCTGCCAGCCTCTCTGCATGCTGCCCACATAGAAGTCAGCTGCCACGCGCTCCCACGCGTCGGCCACGCCCTGCCAACGCCGGTAGAGCATGACACCGCGTCCAACGCCGTGGCAACTTCGGCATCTTGAACTCCCCTCTCGCCCATGGCATCCTCCACGTGAGGACCAAGGCTACCTCCCTCTAGATCGCCGGGAACGCCATCATCTTCCTTGGCACCGGCGAGAAGACTGCCATTGCCCCGCTACTCTAGTGAGTTTCGCCGCGAACCGAGCTCGAGAACGTGGTCGCCTCCCTGTGCCTAACTTGCCGGCACCTTGGCTTCCCATGTCGTGTAGGGAGCTCGGGAACCCGATCCCCTCCCAGTGCCTAACTTGCCCGCGCCTTGTTTTCCCATGTCGTGCAGGTCGTGTTCACGGTCACTGTTGTCTTCAACCCTAGAGCGCCACCGCTAGGGTTGACGCCGTTCCAGTGAACCCCGACGACCTCCGCCCGAGCCACCCGCACCAGAAGCATCGCTGTGACCCCAGGAGTAATATTCCTCAACTAATTGAAGCCAAACGCCGTGTACCGTGAGGACGCCATAATCTTCCTCCCCTCAGTGGCGACATACTGGTGAAGATTGAGTCGGTGGTGGTTCCGATCTAAAGGTGAATGTACTCTGTCCGGGTCCTATTTCCTAATCCAAAGTAGTCGTAGTATCCCTCATCGGAAAAATCCGCCTTTTGATATCATGTCTTCACGAATCCTTTGAATAACAACGCCTCCTACCTGGCACATCACTGTCAATGGATTGGTACCCAACCGCAGCATCCGTGTATATATGGTGTATTTAAGGACGTATGGTAAGGATGATATGAAGATGCAAATGAAAAGGCAAGGAGACAGTTTCTATACAAGTTCGGACCCCTTAGAGGTAATAGCCGTACTCCTGTTTGGCTGAGAGGTCGGTGTTTTCCATTATATCAATATCATGAGTACAAAATATGGGGAGAGAAACCATAATCTAGTTCACACCCCGACCTGACATCGCCGTAAAAGACGGCGCCAGATAGGGCGTGCCGCGGAGGACGGCGAACCATCTCCTGCGGAACCATGATAGCCGGTACCAACCCCAAGATTTCAAGCTGGTACCCACGGTAACAAAATAGAAATCATGGCAGATCTAATGATTCATATTACCTTATTGCCATATCGGGTAGACCTTTAGCAGTAACTTCAAGCAAAAACGGCAACAGTGGAACTTAGCATAGCTAGCACACCAATCCACAGGCAGTTGCTTGGGTCTAGGGACGAAGCCGGAACCTTCAACATCTTCAACCTAAACTTGAGGGAGGAGAAAAACAATAACAAAAGAGGGGGTGAGTACTTTCGTACTTGCAAGCCATGGGAAATGTGATTTATGCAGGCTTCAAAGGAAAGCTGAGTTTATTTCACAATATTTTGTTTTAAAACATTTCCTGAAAACTCTATGTGTGGGTTTCCATAAAACCATCCGGAAAAACTATTCGTCTTTTCCTGTCTGCGAGTTGCTTTGCAACAAATCAAGTGGAAAGAGCAAAATTTCAGTTTATTAATAGTGTTATTTCACTTTCTAGCTCTATCCATCACATCACATTATTATCCTAGGTAGTCCAACCATGCCATATCATTTCCGGTCCAGGAAACCTTAGCACTTCTCCAAACCTTCCTTAGGCTCATAGAGCCATCCATCCCATATGCTTCGGCTCCTCCAAGCCAGCCTATACCTCTTCTACTTCCACATGGAAAGCCTACTCTATGATGCCTTATTGACATCACGGGTCACATAGTCCTGTTTCTGACCACTCAGGTCATCCGTCAGTCACCAATACCGACTCTTGTAACGGTTCCCAAACCACAAACCTTTTTCACAAAGCACGAGCAAATAAATATATGCTAGGAGAATCACCTTACATTCGCTCTTGACCATGGGCACGGCTGTTTGAACAGTTTAGTTAAGCTCTGCAGAGTTTGTATACTTTACCCACATAACATGAAATTTACACCAAGTACTGGCCGGTACCGGAAGTTCATGACAAGACCTTTTTAAAGCTAACCCATAAATATCCCATGCCACATAGTTGGGGCGAGTCCACACACCGAGCATCAGGCAAAGGATATGCCGTCGTCTACCCGCGAACACCGGTAATGCCTTCTACACCTGTAACATACCAACTTTTGGTAGTTTAAAAGAAAACCTTGTGAGCAATGGTTAGGAGGAAAAAAATGTTATACTTGGTGTGCATTTTTAAATTTCCATGTTTTTGGATTTTCTATGCAATGCATAATAGGAATTAAGTGCATGTACGGAAGGATAAACCAAAAATTTGGATGAATAAATTTTGGGAAAATTTCATATGAATTAGACAATATCTGGAACCCACTGTAAAAATTTCATAATTTTATCATTTGATTTGGTGCCTCATTTAAAATTCCTAAAAACAGCATAAATTTGAAACCTAGTTCTAATCTGATGGCAATTTCACATTTTTATCAGAATTTCATGTTAATTTATCAACCAACCAATTTTTGTCAGAAGGTTTAAAATGTTGGTGAATACCATCACAAAAATTGGAAAAATTAAAGTCACTAGAGTTTTACATAAAATGTTAAGTGCAAAGTCACTGGAAAATCTGGTAACTGCAGATTTTGCTGCTGCCGAGCCCATTTCACATTTTCACCAGATTAAATCTATAAGTATCCAGGCTTAGATTTTTGGCAGGTCTGTAGACCATATAATCACCTTCTTACAGAAATTTTCTCACACCTAAACTCGGTCAAAAGAATGGAATACACCTCTGTGCAAAACAGCTCAACACAACAGCTTCCAGAATTAGCCTCTCCCGAGAAATCCTCTCTTCTTTCATTGACAAGCAGGGCCCAAGGGTCTGTGGGGTCCACCTGTCAGTCACCAAGCAGCTGAACACTCACCACTGCTCCTAGGACCCGTGACATGCGCCGCAGCACGCATCGACGTGCCCCAACGCCACCATGCCAGCCGCCGCTCTTCCTCCTCCATGGCACCCCGCACCGCTCCTCGGCCATAGGCACCTCCTAGCCCTTGTCACGTTCCACGGTGATTCACAGTGAGACCCTCAAGAGCTCCGAGAACGAGGGACCGGTCGTCTCCGGTGCCAACAAGATCTGCCATCGCCGTCGCTCGTCTCTAGTGAGTTTTGCCGCGAGCCAGACCTTGGAACACGATCTCCTCTCCATGCCTAACTCTCCTGTGCTCTCTTCTCTCTCTGTGGCGTAGGTCGAGCACCCAGTGACGCCATGCACCGTGCTCTCGGCCTCGCCGAAGATTCACCTCTGCATCGATCCCGTTCTCGTCGCTCGGTTGGAATCCGGCCACGTCCTTTGGTCATCACCGTCGCAGGAGCTACTCGATCTCGTAGGCCAAGCCCCACAAGCTGCGGACCCCAGAAGCGCTAGATCCGAGTCTTCTTCTCCAACTTCGGCCGCCAGCCAAAACTTTGATTCATGTCGCCTCGATGAGTCCTAGACAGATTCCTTGCACCAATAGCAATCCTAGGACCTCACTAATCTTGGGCATGTCTTGGCTCTGTGAATCCCTGGCTAGAACTCTCGGACGCTGTTCAACCGGAGCCGCCGTCGCCGCAGAGCCATTCCAATGGATGACGTCACCGTTCCAACCTCGCCAACGCTGGTTAATTACTTGGTGAGCCTCCTGGAAGTCCCAGAACCATCATGCACGCATCAATTTGGCCAGAAACGATCTACACACTAATATGCACGTACAAGCCAAAGCTCGCTACCGCTTCCATCACTATTGCCACTTATTTTGACCACCTCAGGAAGTGTTCAAGCCACCACTAGGATCGCCTGAGACCGCTGCACTTTTTTGCTCTTGGCCGTGCCACGGGATTCGCCGCCATTCGTCACCGCCGCTGCTTGGGAGCTCACTGCCGCCGCTCACCATCGCTAGTTGCCGCACCATAGCCACTGACATGTGGGACCGCAATTAAACGCGCTAAGGACTGGATTAAATCTATAAAGTTTGTTAGACTTACATGTGGACCCGAGGACTAATATGTGATTTATTAAAACTTGAAGCGTTCTTAATGAAAACTATATCTCCATGTGCGAGGGACCTCGGGATTTAATCCTGGGAAACTAGAGGACCTCCTTATAAGTTTGCACTCACTGACATGTAGGCCCAGGGAATTAAAATATGAGGAAATATGGAAAAATAGGCTTTAGGCTTTTCTGTTAAGCTGAAAAAAATAAGTTTTTACATTAAAAATTCATACAAGCTCCAAATTCAGTGGATCAAAGTTTGATAAATTCATAATTTTATCCTCTTTCATTTTGTAAGGTGTACAGTTATAAAAATTGCCAATCTAAAAATTCCTTAAAAATGAAATACTTAAATGAGGCATATAAAATGACTAAGAAATTTAATAAATTAATATCTTTTGCATACAGTAGAATAAAGTAAATATTTTTCCACTAAAATTCATCTCAACACAGAACCTAATTCTTGTAGAAAATTCATGCATTTTAGTGAATATTTGCATTTTTGCATAATTTGGTGTTTACTCGATATCGTTAATTATTTTTAGAAGCAAATTCCGTTGACGGTGAAGTTGATCCCAACATTTACCAGGAAGAAGAGGTTCAGCAAGGCAAGTGTTTTCTCCATCCTCCTTGGCCATATTGTAACCTAAGACTTAGGGCAAAATTGTATTGATTTATAAATTACATCCTTAATTGAAATATCGATATTTAAAATGTTTACAAGTGGTAGAGATAGCCTATTGCTACATATACCTTCTTAAGAATTACTTTTCCCTATTGTAGACATAGGATGGGTTGAAGTACTTTTCATGTACTCATATGGGTTAAAAGTATAAGTTTAAAAGAGAAATATGCTTAGCCATGCTTAGATACTTCTATTGGATGTTTCTTGTGGCAACTTTTTAAACATGAGTTTTGATGATTTACATTTTTAAATCAAAAGTATACTCAAAAAAATTAGTTGTGAACTAAAATGATGAAAACTTGGTTTTCAAACTCGAGTGGCCAGTGGTATACATCTGGGATAGTTGTATACTGATAGGGGGAGTGTTCGCCTGGGTTGATTAAGAACTGAACTCTTTGTCACCATCTGTGTATATATTACATCCACATATGTTAGTATGGGATAACCTTAGTTGACAAGTTGTTTGTGATCTAACCTTGCGTTGGGGGGCTGTTGTAGTATGAGCTAGTCTTGTTTGATAGTTTATAGGAACTGCTCATGTTTATCGCAAAGGAACGGGTGTTCACTTAGCAGCATGAGCGTCTAAATATGTGTAACACCGCTGAATTCCCTAATTAAATAAGTTGTGCGAAAAAGGAATTTTAGAAATTATTTTAAAAACCTCAAGGAGTGAAAACATTAAAATCAGAGAAAATTCTCAACTAAAGTTGGCCTGGATTTAATTTTATAAAATACTTTGCTTAATCCTTTACCTCCTGGAATTTTCTAGGAATTAATTGAGCAAAGAAAATATTTTTGGTGAATAAAACAAGCTTTGCAGCAAATAAATAAAAGAAAAATCAATTAAAAACCCCTCTTCTATTCTCGGGCCGAATCCGGCCCATTCCCTGTCCTCTCTCCCTCCCCGCCACGTATCGGCAGCCCATGGCCGCGTGCGTCCACGCCTCTCTCCCTCCACCGACAGGTGGGTCCCACCTGTCGATCCGTCATTTCTTTGCAAGCAAAGCGAGTTCGTGTCGAACACCGCAATTCAAATCCAAAGTCGCCGATTCGATCTCCTCGTCGCCCAATCGGCGAATTAGTTGAGGGTTTTAATCCCCTCAACCTCCTTGTCTGTTTCCCCAAGATTCACAAGAAGCTCGAGCCCCGGGATCGCCGTCTGTCCGAGCCGTATAGCTTCGGGACTCCGAGGACAAAACTAATCGCCGCCACTCGTTCCAAGCTGATCTCTCCCTCTCAGCTATATAAAGCATCCCCCGGCGCTCCTCCTCTTTTTCCGCCATCATCGAGTCTCGTTCTAGCTCTGAGTGCCAACCTAGCGCCATGACAATTCCTATCCGCCGCTACCGCCGAGTTCCAATCGAGCACTACTGTCGTCTTAGCCGTCGCTAGTGCCACCGCCGCTCTGTTGCATCGCCGTTGTGCGCAAGAGAACGTGTGTCACGCCCAGAAATATCACCAGAATTTACAAAAGCTAATTTGTGCAATAAATTATTCTCGTCCAGGATCAGCCAAGCGTACACAAAACTGACAATTTGATAAATATAACCAAACGTAATTAAATAACGATAAATACTTACAGAAAGTCACTTAGTCCTCAACAGAAGAAAACGGTAGCGGAATATGGACAACAAGCGAAGCAAGGAGCACCAGCCACAAACAGCTTAACTTAGGGTATAAGCCAAAACACCAAACTTCTCCTCCTCACAAAGCTTTTCACTCTGATGATTGTGTTATATTAGCAAGACTGAATACCACCCATTCGTACTTTCAACAAGGCACACTAGGAAATGCCAAAATAATGCAACCAAGATTCTAAAAGAAAAGCCATTAGTATGGCTTATTTGCATAAAACAATATTCTAAAAGCCATTTGTATTTAAATCATTAGAAAACGGGTAAATAGTTTACATAATATCAGCATTAACTCATATGAACAAGCACAACAAATGCATTCAGGCCCAAAACCATAATCCTCCAAAACTGGAGCAATATGTTTCCATCATTTAATTTTCATTAATGAGTGTATGACTAATCACAAAAAAAACATGCTAGGCTCGCCCATAACCGCAGCACGACTATTCGAATAGTTTTATTCTAGCCAGAGGTGTACAACTTACCACAGACATAGCTCAACATCATGTCATTTCCATGCGTCGCGATACCCGAAAGTACCCGAATAGAGATGTGATAGGACCCAAGTAGAGGTGGCCCAACCTCTAGCTAGAAAAACTCTTGCTCCAAACATGGGCTTATTGGCACTGCTATAGTGGATTATTGACACTACCACCTATCACTAAAACACACCGTGGTGTCTCCTACTAGGACATGCTACACTACAAGTCCAGTCGTTGCCCATTTTGGCTTATGGTTAGTACGGTAAATGCTTCGCAACAAGTAGTCCGCAAACCGGTCCTTGATTGTCATGAGCACCACTATAGCAACTTATCATTTCATGTGCGCACAACCCATCATCAGTTCAGTTTCTAGTTAGCATATTAATTAACCAACCACGACAACTGTCGTGAAACAATAACCATTAACCATTAATTATCGATAAGTGAATCATTGTTTGCCACATAAACATGACGCTACAGTTTCTATGCATTGTGCTAAGCAAAATCCTAAAAATAATCAGCTAGATCATTAAATATCATCTAGCTAGCATATTTAAATTACCTAGTGTATATCAAAGGTAAAAAGGTGACCAATATCAAATAAGCCATAACATGATCTATAAGAATAATTAATAATTACCAATATTAAATGACATTCCCAAAAACATTGCATGCATAACGTTGTAAACAAATAGATTTTAAAAAATAGATCAACCATGCTTTAAGGGATTTGTGTGACTTGCCTTCCTGTAGCAGAAAACGTCTTCGCTTGACTCTCTAAACTCTTCACTCCAAATCTTGCGATCCCCCGACAACGGCAGACTAGAACGATTAACTACACGTAAATGAAAAAAACCCTAAGAAACTCTAAATAAATAGTACATAAAAAGTATATAAACAGGATAACATGATTTTAGATAAATTAGGAGAAGAATGGGGTCGAATGGAGTTTGGACGGAAAAATACGGCTTCCGGAAGATTTGAATACAGAAAATCCGAAAAGAATGGAAAAGAAATATTCTCGGAATATTCCCTTGGGAATTTTAATTAAAGGAATTACTTTACACTGGAAAAGAAAGGGACCCACTGTCAGTGAGTAGCCCACAGTGACTAAGTTCATGTCCAGAGGAAGTAGCTAGTGGGACTGATCACGTGGATTCCACTGGAACGAGGAGGAATGACAAGGGCATAGAGTAGCAGCACACGTGGCCGATGAGGTGGTAGATAGGGCTAACATGGCCACAGGATCAATATGGAGATTCCAATGGGATGACCATCAATCTTGGAGATCACGGTGGAGAGTACTCGGGTTTTATAATAAAATCAAATGGCTAGGATTGACATCGAGATGGATCTGACTGCCCAGATCGATGAACATCTAAGCCCAGGGCCCACAGTCATACTCTTGGAGGAGATCCACGGAGGCCCCCATGGCGGTGGCACACAAAGGGGTCAGCACGATGGGTCCACCCGTGTGGCTCGGGCGGCGACGTTGGCAGCAGGGGCAGTGGAGCGGGGAACGGCGACGATGGCTCATCGTCAGGACTATGGCTCGTCGTCTAGACGACGGCGCAACGACGCGCGATGCGCAGGGAGAAGGCGGCGGACGGCGAGGCCGAGACGGGAAAAAGAACGGAGGACGACCTCCGGAGGAAGAAAAGAGGCGGCTATGAATGCTGGGGCCGAGGTGCCTTCACCCAGCGGAGGAACGGGCAACGGCCGTCGACGCCTCAGGTCGGCGGCAAGCTGTAGCCCCGGCACGACTAGCAGGCGGTGGCGGCCACTGGATGGCATGGGCGCGTGGTAGGGCATGGAACGTGGAGGAACCGGAGCAGGAGGCCGGCATCTTCTTCTGTTGG